>JBBBDQ010001648.1:1602500-2017500 GCA_037127315.1 Ascarosepion bandense
GGAACCATCTACTCAATTTCAGTCACAAAGCTTGGGTTAACTTGTGGTATGGTCTTCAGGTAGTTTCCAAAGATGTCGCACACTGGGATTGCCTCTTTTTAGTCTGATAACATCAAGAAGTCACCTCCCTGACAAATCAACCATGGTGAGATTCAAACCCGATCTTCATGGTCAGAAAGCAAATGTTCTAACCATTTGGCCATGTGGCCAAAAAATCTTTCTATGGGTTAAATAGTATGAAGTGTATCTGTAAAAATAAAAAAAAATTGTTATCTAGAAAATATAAGCTGTTGAGAGTTGTGATTGTGATACCTCTTGAACAAATGTGACTCTTAAAATATATGTATGTAAAAGAAATGTTTACTAACCAAAAATTTAAACAAAGAAATAAAATTATGCTGTTGGTGTGGATGCTTGAGTCATCCTTCTTATCACCGTGTTGTGGTCGCTATTTAATTTTAATAGGACTAAACGCAAGTAAAATATAAAATATATTTTACTCTCCTTTTTCATACAAAGACATCTTCAGTTAGGAGGTTGATTGATCCAAATTGTCAGCAACCTTACTCCAGTGGTCTGGGGGAGGACCAGTATGCTCACATGGTTCCGGTCTCTCTTGTCAGCATTCCCCTCATTGTGGAGATCCGATATCACACGTCCGAACGCTTCCATGGTCGTCGTTTGACTCTCTTTCCTTTAGCATTATAACACGCTTATATAGGAAACTGGCAAGTTATAAAGCCAGGTCATCCACGCACTTACCATGAGTGTTTGTTGCTACAGCCAAAAATCATGTCACCTCCAAAGGTCCTCTTTGCTTACTAAACTCTATTTCAAATTTCTTAGTTGAAAATATTATTTTGCTTACTTCCATTTTTTCTCTGATGATTTAAATATAATGGCATTCAACTTATACTAGATCATATTTCACCATTAGTAAACAAAATACATTTCAATGTTCAATCTACTCCAAAATTCCTTTTTATCAAAAATATTATTTTGTTCATTCCCATTGTCTTCTGATGTCTTTTGATGATTCCAAATGAAACAGGCATATCTTGTCATGCCTAGATCAAATTTCACCACCAGTAAACAATTACGCTGGTTTATTTCAATGTTCAATTCAATTCAAATTTAATTTAACATTGCCACATTACTGGAAGTAGAAATTTTGTTTAGAAAAATTCTTAATAGAAATTAAAAAAAAAAAAAAGACTAACATGACATTTCGGCCATTTTGGCCTTTTTCAGGTGCTAGGAATTTTGAACCTTTTAAATGTGTGTATGTGTTTGACTCTCTCTCTGTCACAATGGAGACTGAGTCAACCTGCAACCAATTGAACCTCAGGTTTTATCCTTTATTTTCCCTCTCCTAGAAAGATGTCCTAGTTAGAATTAGAGGTCCTTCACTCACAGTGGGCTTACTGCACACCTGGATACAAACCCAGTCATTTTTACATCCCTACACATCTACATACACATTTATATACAAACTTGGTATGACAATAAACTACAATCCAACTTCTGATTGAGAGATTGATTCCCATGTCCAATCTGACCTGTGGTGGTAACACTTGTTCGGTTCCCACAAACAGTGAATGTTTTACGACCATATTGATGTCTTTAACTTTGTTTAACAGCCTTCCAAGGAGAAGGAAACTCTTAAGAATAAACATATATTTTGGCACTGAGCATCATTACTCTTTCACACATGCGTGCACACACACACACGCACACAAAAATGTATTGGTATAACCAAAACAAAATTCTGCCAGGTGACAAAAAAGAAACCAAGAAAAACAAAAAATGTTTTAAGAAAATGGCGTCAGGAAAACTTAAACTAAGGAAAAATTAACCAAAAGATACATACTTAAACAATAATAAACGGTTCTATATGCCCAAGTTAACCAGCATTTTTTTTTTATAATCATTTCACCCGAAGCAAGGCAGAAACGCCACTGGTATACAGGGGGTTACAGTGAGAGAATAAAAAAGATACAGGGGATGTCAAAGAAAAGATAAGAGATGAATGAAAATCAAGTAGATAAATGACGGCAATTGATGCAGCATTTAAACTTTTGGAGATTGTAGATATCAGGAAAGCAAGCAAAAAAAAAGATAAGTCCCACAAACAATAAGTGCAAGAAAAGAAACTGTTATAGTAGAAGAGAGAAGTTACATTTAACTATTTTGATGGTAAAAGAGTGGGACCTTGATTCTAATCTAGTTGCACAAATAAATGCATGTAGTTGGGGTATCAGGGCAAAAAGTTTGTCAGAGCAGTTGCCATGAAAATACTTGTAGAAAAGACAGAGGGAAGCCACATCACATCAGTGAAAAAGTGACTGAAAGTGAGCTGTCAAGTCAGGATTGATTATAATGCAAATCCTCCTTGTCAAGAAACTCAAAATTATGCCTCAGAATGCAGTGAAGTTCAGTTTGTTCGAAATGTAATTTCTGATCAAATTTTTTTTTTTTCCAGATATTAATGAATGTGCAATGAACAATGGTGGGTGTAGTGATATCTGTAACAACACAGAAGGTGGCTACATTTGCACATGCAAAACAGGTTACGAGCTGTATAAAAATGATGGACAAAATGATGTTTTCCTGGCCCAAAATGAAACTGGAACAAAAATTGGTGATACTTTACATTTCAACCATTCCTGTATAAGTAAGTTGTGTTTTTGCACCAATTTTATTGCAACTGAGGCATATATATATATATATATATATTATTAAAAATAATGTTTAAATTATATATATACATATATATATATATATATATATATATATATATATATAATTTAAACATTATTTTTAATGCATACTTGTATTTGAGTAGATACTGTTTTTATATTCATTTATATCTACCCGCCTGAGTTATCAAGAAAACTTTTAAGGAAATATGCATCCAACAGCAGATGCATATTTTCCTAACAAGATCTCTCATTAACTCAGGCTGGTAAATGTAAATAAATATACTGTTTAATAACAAAAAAACAGTATCTACTCAAATGTGCATCCATTAAAAATAAGGTTTTAAACAAATAAATTAAAAATATGTTGAAGTTAATCTATTTCATAATATATGCATGTTTGCGTATGTATTTACCCACACACACACACGCACATATATTTATATACACACACATAATTGTGTATATATGTATGTATGTATATATAAAAACGTGTATACATGTATAGATATATGCACACATATATACACATGAACGCACATATACATGTTGAAGTTAATCTATTTCATAATATATGTGTGTTTAGGTATGTATATATATATATATATATATATGTGTGTGTGTTTTTATATATATATATATATATACACACACACACAATTGTGTATATACGTGTGTGTTTGTATATATAAAAACGTGTGTATACGTGTGTGTGTGTGTGTATGTATATATATATATATATATATATCTATCTATACACACACACACACACACAGGTGTGTGTATTTTTCTTTTTTAATCATATCACCCGAGCAAGGCGGTAATGCCACTGATGTGCAGGGGGCTACATAGGAGTGAAAAGATTGGAAAAGAGAAAGCCGGAAACTGCATCCTAAACAGGAAACAAGGAATGAGCCTCTTCACCTGTTCAATAGATGTGGGTGGAGTGTGAACCGGGCGATAGTTTAGTCTATCTACTCCAATTGAAAAAAAAAAAAAGAGTGAGATGTTGAAACTTTAAAAAAAAAAAAATGAAAACGTAAAAAAAAATTTTTTTTTTCAAGTTTCAACTTAAAGTCGAAAGAAGCCTTCAAAGCTACACTAATTTACAGAACCTTCTCTAGCAAGTTTAAAAAGATGAAATAAATAACCCTTTGGCTGTCCAGAAAATGGCTGCTGAATGAAAAAGACAAGAACGCTGCTGAAAGGCAAATTTACCGTAGTAGTTAGAGGCAAAATACAGTTTCTTATTTAACAATGGCGAAAAGAAAATTAACATTAAATACAAGAAAAAGAAGAATGGCTGGCCAACTTACAAAACAGATAAATTTTGAACTGAAGTCGAGTGTGAATTTCCAGCAAACAGCGATACCAAAGCATTTCAACTCATTTCAGAAGTGGCGGCCAGTCAACTGAATTGTTAGTGTAACCGAGCACAAAGAGAGAGGGACTGACAGAGCATACGAGCAATGACTGGGGGAAAGAGATGTAGAATGAATTACCAGAGGCATTTTACACTTAAATTCTTTAAAATAACGATATTGCAACAGGTTCTAATAACAAAATGGGGTAAATAATATCGCGATCCATTCATATCGAAAGAAGCCTTTGAAGCTACGCTAATTTACAGAACCTTCTCTAGCAAGTTTAAAAAGACGAAATAAATAACCCTTTGGCACTCCAGAAAATGGCTGCTGAATGAAAAAGACAAGAACGCAGCGGAAAGGCAATATATGTATAATAATGGCTGGACACTCGTATTCAAGAATACCTCTCTTTTGGGGCAGTCAGCTAATCCCTATTGCAGATGCTTCCTCATGCACATGTTTGCTTGTTCATCACTGACAGAGCCCATCAATGATTTAAACTGCAAATATGCTGAGTGGACCTTAGTTACAATTTCTGGGAGAAAGTGCATTATCTAGCATGATCAACAGTCTGAACAACACGAGGACACTCAAACCCTTGGTCACAATGACTTCACACTAACACAACCATCAATGGCCCCTCAAAGGGAGCTATGTACTCTATTTCAGTCACAAAGCTTGTGTTAACTCATGGTATGGTCTTCAGGCACTTTCCAAAGGTGTCGCACACTGGGATTGCCTCTTTTTAGTCTGATAACATCAAGAAGTCACATCCCTGACAAATCAACCATGGTGAGATTCAAACCCAAGCTTCATGGTCAGAAAGCAAATGTTCTAACCATTCGGACATGTGGCCAAATAATCTTTCTATGGGTTAAATAGTATGACGTGTATTTGTAAAAAATAAAAAGAAATGTTATATAGAAAATATGGCAAAGGAAGCTGTTGAGAGCTATGATTAGCCTACCTCTTGAACAAACGTGACTCTTAAAATATATGTATGTAAAAGAAATGTTTACTAACCAAAAATATAGAGAAAGAAATAAAGTTATGCTGTTGGTGTGGATACTTGAGTCATCCTTTTTATCACCGTGTTGTGGTCGCCATTTAATTTTGGGCCGAATTTTTACATCTGTCACAGAAGCTACAGGATTCTGCAAACCATGTTCATAGAGTACCAAATAAACCATATAATCAAAGAGCCGATTCCTGAAAGAAAGAAAATATCCGCAATAGAGATATTCTTACCAGGTGCTTCTGAAAAGAACCATTTGCATATACAACATGAAATTCTTGCTATGACTTTACACCAACTGGCTAATGATTAGCACATGTTACATTCCAATTCTTGGCAATGGGGATAAATAGTTACAATCTCATCAACCAATGAGTTTATCCATGTGTCCTTTGAGATATGGACAACAGTCTGAACAAAGTAAAGAGTGTAAAGAGTTACAATACCTAATCTCAGAAATATAGACAATTTTGTTTTTTGTGTTTAATCTTCATTCAGTCTTGTGTTCTTCTTTGCAGAGGTTAACTGCTCAACTCTTCTGCCAATAAGAGATGGCCTTTTGATGACCAGCAAGAAAGTTTTCTACTACAATGATACCGCCACATACACTTGCAATAAGGGTTATGAAATGGTGGGATCGAATGAACTCACCTGCCAGTCCAGTGGATATTGGAATATTCCACCACCAAGATGTAGAGGTAAAAAAAAAAAATCAAGATAGATTTTTAAACATCAGGCCCCTTGCATTTTGACTTTAAGCTGAAATTTGGATCTCCTGTGCATTGTGGTACTGTGGATATTGGCTCAGAATGAGAAATCAGAGTGCCTAGTTCAAATTCCAGTTGAATTTGTTGCATTCACTTATGCACAAATACTCTTGGGGAAGGTATTAATTCGTCTCTTCCCTCCAACTATGGGTCAAATAAAGGATAGAGTGGATTCTATAGCCTTAATTGCTAACCATATCTTCTGCCCAGTCAGCCATGTCTCTTTCGAGACATGATCACCCAAGCGTGTATCATGTGTTGCACATAATTGACTGACTGATGCTGTATTTATTTCTGATTGGTTCACAGCAAGACAAAAGGATGTGGGATTCAGGCCGGAAATTTTGGAACCCTCTATGTTATGTTATAACAATAGATAATAATCCATTTTGACATTTTGAATCATGGGAACTAAGCAATTTTTGCCTTTGTTTATTATCATAATGCTTGTATAAGCTCATAATTCTTTCAGTGGCTTATTACTCATCTATGGTTCATCATTCTTATAGAGCAGTAGCTCCCAAACTTTTCTCTCTGGACAAATTTTCGGAATGAAAATTTACTCGTGCCTTACCAAATTTTATGTGACAAAGAGTACATTTGAAAATTAAAATAAAAAAGAGAGGTTAAAGAGAGATACCCATGGATTCAAAATCAATATATTATCATTGATAACTTTCTCCTCCAATTTGCAGACCCTAGTTACTCTATTTTTAATATTTGATATAATGCAAAAATATCACAATGATAAAATCAGTCAATAATAATTTATTTTATGGCATATGAGTTTTTTAAACTGTTTCTAAATATTTGATTGTTTTTCATTCATTCTGCCTCATTCGTTATCCTCTTCTGCTGCATCGTATGAAATACGTCGCACCATTTAAGAATCACTGCTGTAGAGAGTAGCAGTGTCAGTGTTTACTGATAATTTTCTTGGGCCATGTTTGCTAACGTGGGTATTATGTTCTGTGAAGTTTGCTTAATTATTAAATGTGTAGTTTATCATGTGCCTGACTACATTCCAATGACAGTTGGTTTGGACGGATTACTAGCTCAACCAAAGAAAAAAAAATAGAGCTTGTAGTTTCAGATTAGTGATACTGTAAGGAAAAACACTTGCACAAAAGATTAGTGATGAAAAGAGTTAATCACATGAGGGACATGGCTTAATAATACAATATTAGTGTATATCATAGTTGGGTGAGCAATGTGTATGTCTCAAGGCTACATTTTGCAACTCACTTTACAACATTTGTTTTTACAAGATACTGTTCCACTTTCAGAGAAGTCCATGTTGAACAATTAGTGTAGAGAAGGTTAGTCGTCTTTTCTGCAATAATTATGTCATCAAGTAGTGAAATATATATATATATATATATATATATATATATATCCTTTTTATTATAATAAAACCATTATACATTTATTTGTATATCTTCTCTATTATAATGAAGACTATTGTGAAAAAAGTTGCCATGAAAATATTTGTAGAAAAGAGAGAGAGGAAAGCCACTTCTCATCAGTGAGAAAGGGACTGAAATTGACAAGCCAACTCAAGATCGATTACATTGCAATTCCTTCTTTGGATTTTGTCAAGAATCTCAAGGTGAATAGCTGGAGCATCTAACCAGATATGGCAACAGTAGTCAGTGCACAGACGAATAGTAGATTATTGTGGTTTCACATTGTTTTCGGTTGCCCCTTTATCTCTTTTTCTGAGAGAAAGGGAGAGAACAAGCAAGCCAGCTTGAAGTCTAGTCATTGTTCAGTTGTTATGATATCAGCTGATGTCATTTCATGAATGTCTTTTTTTTGCCTTTTTCTAATCTCCTGGCCACCCCAGCACTCATTGCTTTCTTCTTCTCTTTCTTAGCCCTTCATAGGAAAAAGAAAAAATATATATACACACGGAGATATTGTCCAAATATTTATTCCGGGGTTTGAATCCATGGTCCGTCAATACTTGGTTTAACGTGTTTGCATAAGGAACAGTTACAGTGTTACATAATAATTCAGTTTTTTTGCTTGTTATAATCCTTTAGTTTTATTTGTTTGTTATAATAATATAGTTTACTAGCTTGTTATAACAATTTAGTCTGTCATAATCTAATTTAATTGCTTGTTATAATAATTTAGTGTACTTTGTTCTAATTTTTCATTGTTTTTCAGTTGCCGAGTGTAAGCCTTTAAATACGAATGCCTGGAAAATCAAGCCAGCAAATGTATCATCCAAGACACCAATTACTTTTGAAGATATGGTTAATGCAACATGTATTTTGCCTAACAACATAACAATAAACCGTAAATTCTTCTGTGTTTATAAGAACTCTACATATCAACTTGTGGGAGATACGTTTGATTGTCCAGGTGAGTACCTCTATAAAGAATTTGTAAAATAATTAACTTTGTATAAGAAACTTCTTTACAAACTGTTTCCAACTCCCTTTTCTTTCCTCCTTCTTTTAATGCTTCTAAAACGAAGCTACTCTCAATTAACCATCATAGACAATTGCACCTACCTCCCATTAGCATGGACCAGGCTTGCCTCCCAGAGAGTAAAACACTATGCCTCCTTGGTCTCATACTTTCAGCAGACCTCAAATGGAATGACTATATTGAATCCATTGCTAAATCCACTGCTATGAAAGTCGGTTCTCTGTGCAGG
Source organism: Ascarosepion bandense (assembly GCA_037127315.1). NCBI lineage: Eukaryota > Metazoa > Mollusca > Cephalopoda > Sepiida > Sepiidae > Ascarosepion > Ascarosepion bandense. The sequence goes on from JBBBDQ010001648.1 coordinate 1,611,017, forward strand.
GCCCGGAAGTTTTTTCCATCTAAATCTATCCTGCACATATATAAATCTACCATCTGCCCGTGCATTGAATACTGCTGCCATATCTGGTCGGGTGCCCCTGCTATTCTCCTCGGGCTTCTTGATAAGGTACAGAGGAGGGTCTGTAATGTGATAGATACCGACTTGGCAGACCGCCTGCAGTCTCTCTCCCACCGGCGCGACGTGGCTTCTCTGTGTCTCTTCTATAAATACTTTCACAGCTTCTGCTCCGATGTACTTAGATCACTGGTGCCCCCTAGATACGAATTTTTCCGAGATACTAGATTAGCAACTAGATCCCACCCTTTTACAGTGAAACCGATAAAATGCAACTGCAACTTCTACTCCAACAGTTTCTTTTCTCGCACTTCCCGACTGTGGAATTCCCTACCACATGATTGCTTCCCCTACAGCTACAATCTCCAGGAGTTTAAATGTAAGGTCAATAGACATCTAACACACTAACTTGCTCCCATTCTTTCAAACACTCTTCCCATCTGCCCAACCCTCATCCTCAGTAACTTTACCCATCTATCACCTTCCTCCTGACATTTCCTATGTCTAACCACTCCTTCTCTTTACTGTCCCCTATGTAGCCCCATGCACAATAGTGGCAGTGGAATGCCTTGCTTGGGGAGAAATGATTAAAAAAAAAAAAACATGCTGATTCTCTCACCTTTTACTTTTGTCATTAACCCCTAATTCAGGGATGGGCAATTTACAGCCCAGTGGCTGCAAGTGGGCCATCACATAGTTTTCAGAAACATTCAGGAAAACTCTTTAAATATAACAATAGTAAAACTAGATCTTCTCTGACTAACATAAATTTGTAGGCAGTGATAAAGATTTCAACCAACAATCTCAATCCTGATTTCAAAAGACTTATTGTGAGAGATTACATTTGTCTCACTGAATTTCTTGCACTGAATGATATGTATTTGTACTGGAACAATTTTATTAAAACATTTTCTATGCACTATTATTGTTTTGTTTGTTTATTTCATGTATAGCATATATAATTTACACTTCACATTAAATGAGATATTTATGTAAACTAATGAATGTGATCAGTTTTAGAAGGTACAGCACTCCACTAAATGCTGCCTACTCAAAGTGGCCCCCAGGCCAAATTAATTACCCATCCCTGCTCTAATTTATAAAACTTTCTTCCTCTTGGGTGGGGAATCAATAAGACTAGTGACAGTTGCTATATTTTATATATATATATATATATATATATATATATATATATAGTAACAAATAGTGGTGGATTAAGTGCAATAAGTAATTCGGACTGAATTTATAACAAGCATCACTTTAACTTATTTCAGTGTGCACTTGTAGAATAACAAAAAACTCTGGGGTGCTTTCTAAATTTTAGTAAGAAAAACATTAGTCATAAAATTTGAAAATAGAAAAATAATGAAGAAGTCTCCTGAAATAAGAATTATTTTTAAGACATTACATTGTGTATTAGGCTTGTAGAATAACAAAATCTCTGGGGTGCACTTTCAATATATTGAATCCATTGCTAGGCCTGCTGCTAAGAAAGTTGTGTTCACTGTTCCATGCTGGACAGTTTTTCTCACCTGAATCTATTGTCAATATTTATAAGTCTACCATTTGTCCATGCTTTGAATATTGCTGACACATATGGTCTGGTGCCCTTTGCTGTAAATTTTGATATTCTTGATTAAAATACAGAGTAGTAACTTTTTTTGTACCTTTTCTATAAAGGCTTTCATGGTAAATGTTCAAATGAACACTTCACTATGGTACCTGAACTTTATGAATTTAAGCACAGTGTGCATTGTGGTGCAGCGGATATTGGTTCACAAGAAGAATTCCGAGAGCAGGGTTTGAATTCCTGTTCAATTTGTTGCATTCACACATGCACAAATACCCTTGGGAAAGGTTTTCATACATTTCCTCCCTCCAGCTATAGATTGAATTGCAGGATGGACTGTGTTCTATAGCCTTGGTTGGCAAACAGTCTACCATAGAAAGACATGGCATTCTACTGCAGGAAAATCTTCTGCCCAGTCATTCATGTCTCTTTTGAGATATGATTGCTCAAAAATGTATCACAGATGACATTTTACTACCAATTAAATCACTTAAGTGTCATCAAATTCCAGTTGAATTGACTAGATGTAACAATAAGTTCTATGCTAAATGTTTTTTTTTTTTCACACATTTGCTTGTGAAACTCACTTCCAGCTTCATGCTTTTTAGCCAAATCTGATCTTCCAAAATTTAAATGCAATATCAGTCATTATCTACTGTCTTTTTGATGACTCTTCTATTGATCTTGCTCCTTAATAATAGTTCTTGCTTGTGGAAGTCTCTTTCAGCTTTGTGCTTTCTATCCAAATTTGATCTTCAAAAATTTAAATGCAATGTCAGTCATTATCGGCTGTCTTCTTGATTACTCTTGTATTGATCTTACTCCTTAATAATAGTTCTTGCTTGCTGTTATCTTCTTGATTACTCTTCTATCGTTTTCACGATTTAATGTTTTTTTTTTTCTTATTGTTTCACACTCAGTAACCCCTTGTCTTATTGGTTTATTTTCTTGCATAGATTGGAATAATTTTGTTCCTTTTTTTTTTCTAATCTTCATTGATGCAACATTTTTAATGTAAAATTCTGTTTTTATTTAATAGAAATTGATTGTGGTGTTCCTATGTATGATGGACAACCAACTACATTGCAAACATCCACAACTTACCAGTCCTCTTTTCAATTCCAATGCAATGATCAGTTAAAGATAAAAGGCAATAGTTCTGATGGTAGTAAAAATGTCACTTGCCAAGTAAATGGTTTATGGGGTTATGGAACTCTCCACTGTGAAGGTACATTTATTTTTTAATCTTTTCTATCATTGTTTTAGTACAGTTTTGGACAGTTGTTCTCGTTCTTTTTTGTTGTTCTCACAACACTTTGCTTAAGAGAAGGAAATGAAATGTAGAATACGTTGTGCTACAAGCAATTTTACTCAAAGCCTGAGATTGTGATTTTTATATGGTCTATCCACCCAAGACCAGATACTATACTTTGATCTATTTGGAAGGAAGTCAGGAAAATAGAGAATATTAAAATGGAGAGCAAAAAAATTTTAAATAAAAATCATCCTCAGTAATGGCTTAAAGAAGAGCCGAAAGTGCTTGGGTACACAAAATATTTGGACAAATCATACAGAATTGGTCTCCAGAAAAGATAAAACTTATATGAACACAAGAAACATTAAATAAAAAACCTTAATTGCAATACATTCAGTTGTCTTTAATGAAGTTTATGCATGTTATATATATGTATGTAAATGCATTTGTGTGTGTGTGTGTGTATATATATATATATATATATATATATGAGAAAGAGGGAAAGCAATAAATTGATTTTAATCAAAGGTTATTTATTATTATGAGTATTATTTTAATGGAGGTTGATAAGCCATAAAAAAACAAATGAAATCAAAATTATTTTAATATAGAGTGGGTGGGCAAATGTAAAGAAATGGCAAAACTGCCCAACAAACAAAATTGACAAAGTTTGCAATAAAAAGGGAAAAGAAAGGAACAGGGCAAAAAACAATATAAAACAAGTAAACAATATATGCAAGGTAAATTAATGGCAATAAGGCAATGCAATAGTAATATGGCAAAAAGTTCATAAACTAAGAATTGGGTTTGTGTTGTTTTGTTGAAGGGGATACGATACACAGAGAAAGTATTATTCAGCACAATATCCAGTACTATACGGACATACACAGAACAGTACAATAGTTACAGTGAGACAGACAAGACAGAACTTAAAACATGGAGAGGAGTTGTTTAGATTGTAATACTCGCCAAAGTAATCAGTTCTAATATTACTCGAATGACACTTGAATGCTACTGTTCTTTACTTAGACTATTTCAGTCATGGGCCATTCCATCATTGAGAGTGCTGCAGGGGTGTCAGCCACTCTACAAAACAATTCAGATAGTCAAACATAATGGTCTGACCTTAAGACAGACCGGAACTGAATTAGTTGAAACCAAGAACTGGCCTATTTTATTGGCTGGAAAAAAAAATCCCAGCAAGCATCTGTGTACTTCTGCCTATAAGAGGAAAATGTTTTACAGTCATTCCAAATGGGATTAGAGCATCTTGGCATGGTGTAATGGTTATTTGGCTTGTCTTGCTAGATCAGTTACAACTGAATAGTGAGTTCAATCCTTACTAGGTGCTCCATACTTTAGGCCTTGTGCCACATTTAAGCTGTACTTAGAAAATCATTTTAGAGCATCTCCATGTGGTGTAATGTTTAGCAAGCTTGTCTCACCAGAAAAAGTATGACAGTAGTGAGTTTGATTGTCACTGGGTGCTTCTTTTGCTACATCTAATTCACACTTAGAAAATAACTATTCTAAATGGGATTGAGACCAAAAGTTTATACACATATTTGGGTTGAAACTCTAAACAATTTTATAAAAAAAGTATGGTGAAATTACTGTTTACTAGTCTTGACAAAATTTCTTATTGAAGAAAAATGAATTTTTTGTCGAAGTGTTTTCTTTTTTTTTTTTTTAATAAATCTTTGTCTAGGCCTGTAGACATTAATTTCACTGTTTCAAAAAAAAAACAAAAAAAAAACACATGCATCTAGTAAAATATAAGATAGGTTTTTTTTGGCTGTATCATTTCCAAAAATTAATGTTTTGATTTTTTTCATGAACCAGATGACATGTGTACAGATCCTGGCTCACCTGGTGATGGTTACCAGATTGGAAAATCTTACCTGACTGGTGATAATCTTCATTTTGGATGCTTTAGGCCTGGATACTCTCCTTCTCCGCCATATCCAATTACATGCAATGGAAGTCAGTGGAATGGTTCAGTACCAGAATGCAAAGGTAAGATGAGATTCAACCTAATGATTCAGTATAGAATTTTTCTTAGCAAAGATTTGTCTTAATTCATACCGTTTGACCTTGCATTTTTACTAAGATCAAAATCATCACCTTTGTAAGAAATTCAAATGCTGATTTTCAAGGCAAATTCTTTCTAGGAATTTTTTTTTTTTAATCACTTCACCCTAAGCAAAGTCGTAATGTCACTAAGAAACAAGGAACTACTGAGAGTAAAGGAAAAAGGAAAAACTTTAGAAGGAACCAGAAAGCAAGGGATAAACCTGTACTCCTGTTCAAAAAGCTGGAGAGGAGTGTGAACTGGACAATAGGCAAACCATCCACTCCTATTATGGTAAAAAATGAATAAATAGTAAATAAAACTTTATAGTTTAGGCAAAAACCTTCGATGTATAGAGTTGAAGTTGAGTTTAGAAGGAACTGAAAACTCAGTCCTGACTAAGAAACAAGGGATAGACTTCTACCTTTGAGATATAAAATTTTGTACCTCATTTTCAAGAGTAAATTTTTAAAGCAAATAATCCTTCTTAGTCGCAAGTTGGCATTACACAAACTGTCTATTCTAATTCATACCATTTGGGTTGAACTCTTCGGATAAGTGAACCAGTAAAATTACCCATCAAAATCGAAAAATTATAAGATTTGACCTTGTATTTTATTATAAAGACAATATTTACCTTAGCAGGGATTTCAAATGATGCTGATCAAGGCAAAATTTGGACTTATTTTTAAAACAGTTGGTGCAAATTGATCTTTTTACCCAAACATTGTATTTTACTAAGATCAAAATGTCCTAGCTTGACTGAGATGTAACTCTTGATGTTTCATCTTTCTTGGATAATTGCACAATACATTACCTATTTATATCTAACACTTTGACAGCACTTGAGCAGACTATGTCTATGCCTGCCTTTTTTTTTGACAACTCTCGAACAGCCCATGCCTATGCCTGACTGTTTTGACAACTCTTGAACAGATATTGCCTATGCCTGTTTCTTTTTTGACAACTCTTGAACAGACCATGCCTATTTCTTGACAGCTCTTTTTATTTAATTTCCTTTGCTGTCGTTTTGTATATTTTTTTACATTAATATTTTTATTATACCAGACACACAGGCTCCAGAATTTACAAATTGTCCCAAAGATCCTTTGGCCTTCTTCTACTTGGAACCAATTGTAATTCCTGATCTGGGAGAAAAAGACAATACTGGTTTGAAACTGTTTGAAAGCCTTCCATACATGATCAATGGAACGGCCATGCCTGACCATAACATAACAGTAACTTTCACAGCTGAAGACACTGAAGGAAATATGGCTAAATGTGAATTTGAAATCCAAGGTAAGATATTTCTAAAAGTTTTATGTCTCCTAGAAATGGACAATTTTGTAAGAGTCTATAGTAGATTGCCTAATCCAGATGAATCTCACTGCAGGTTTCTCAGAACGTTCAGAGGTTGAGTTTCCCAGCATTGCATAATTCACTACCTTTGAAATAAACTAATGCATAACTTGAAGCAAATCCAAATTCCAATCTAATAAACAATTATTTTAGAGCCAATAAAAAAAAAACCTTCTTTTGCACTAAAAGCTTCTAATTTGGACTAAAAAAACAATTCAACTCACAATATATTGTTTTTGACTTTTAATTTTTTTTTTTTTTAATTGTGTCACCCCCAAGCAAGGCATTCCACTGCCACTATAGTGCAGGGGGTTACATAGAGTGATTTGGTATGGGAAATGTCAGAAGGAGGGTGGTAGACGACTTATGATGTACATAAGGAGAGAGTTGGAGAGAGTGGGTGTGAGTTAATGTGTTAGGAGGTGTCTATTGACCTTAGATTTAAATTCCTGGAGGTTGTAGCCGTCAGGGAAGCAAGCATGCAGTAGGGAATTCCACAGGTGGGAAGTGCGAGGAAAGAAGCTGTTGGAGTAGAAATTGCGGATACATTTCATCGGTTTCACTGTAAAAGGGTGAGACCTAGTTGCCAATCTAGTATCTCGTGCAAATTCACATCTAGGGGGCACCAGTGATTTAAGTTCGTCAGAGCAGAAGCCATGAAAGTATTTATAGAAGAGGCACAGAGAAGCCACGTCATGCCAGTGAGAGAGATACTGCAGGCGGTCAGCCAAGTCGGTATCAATCACATTACAGTTTCTTCGCTGTATTTTGTCAAGAAACCCAAGGAGAATAGAAGGGGCACCCGACCAGATGTGGCAGCAGTACTCAATACACAGGCGGATGGTGGATTTATATAAGTGCAGGATAGGTTCAGGCAGAAAGAATTTCTGGGTCCTGTACAGAGAGCTGACTTTCATAGCTGCGGATTTAGCAATGGATTCGACGTAGTCATTCCACTTGAGGTCCGCTGAGAGTGTCAGGCCAAGCAGGTGTAGTGTTTTATTCTCTGGGAGGCAAGCCTGTTCCATGCGAATAGGAGGGAGGTGCGGTTGTCTGTGGTGGTTAATTGACAGCAGCTTTGTTTTGGAAAAATTGAATTTTACGAGCCATTTCTTACCCCAATCCACCACGGATTGGAGGTCCTTCTCAAGCTCGGCAGCGAGGTTCGCCTTGTCACCAACACCAGATTTTTGATCGAGGCAAGAGTAAACTGTGGTATCATTGGCGTACATGCCTACTTGTGATCTTATGGCATTGGGGAGATCATTGATATAGATTTGTTAGGGCGCCGCTCCTATTTGACTACAAATGGACTGTTCCCATTGCTATATATAGCAATGGTGGATTCTCTACAGGAGAGTTGTAGAGAGTGGTAGAGAGTCACTTGAGAGTCAGTGAAGAGTTAGGCAAACTTCCAGTGGCATCCCGGAAGTAATCACGTATACACACGTCTTACGACAGATTGGACTCTTGTATCTTTCTATTGTAAATATTACTAATCACTTCTGTACATACTGTCTTTCCGTGGAATACAGCTTATATTCTGATTCTGTTGTTGAGTTATTCATTTATACTTGGCGACATAACAGTGGCGACAAAGACGATGGAATGAAAAATTATCCCACGACATTAACAGTGGTGACGAAGATACTTTAAATTCCTTCAAATTTACGCGGAGGTGAAAACCAAAATTCGTCACACAACATAATAGTGGCAACAAAGTTACTTCGAATTGCTTCGAATTTACGCAGAAGTGGAAACAAAATTCGTCCCAAACATAACAGTGGTGACGAAGAGATCTCAAAGAAGAATAAACCAAAACGCGTCCCACAATACAATAACGGACGAAGAATTTCAAATTTACACAAAGATTTCAATTGGATGTAGAAAAAAGTTTCGCAGGTCATACGCGAAAGTACTTCTGAAAAATATACGTACTACACCATTAACTGCGTTGACGAGAATTATTACACGGCAAAGAAAGTGTAAGTTATATCTTTCTATTTTTGTCTGTGGTAAAATTTTGTTCTGTTGAGGAGGTTGAATTTTCGGTCTTTTCCCCTCAGTATAAAGAAATTGTAATAATGGAACAATTTCAAGCGTCCATGTTAGAACTGTTGAAATGTCAAATGCAACAGCAAAAAGTGACAAAAAACAACAAAAATGGCAAGAAGAACTCGTAGAGTTAATTCTAGAGAAGAATAAAAACTCAGATGAGAGTACGTTCTCCCAGAACACCATCTGGTCGACTATTGAAACTTTCATTTATAATCCAGACAAAGACAAAACTTTTGAAAGGTATTACCATAAATTTTTTTATTTTTTATTTTTTTTAATCACATCACCCCAAGCAAGGCGGTAAGGCCACTGGTGTGCAGGGGACTACGTAAGAGTGAATAGATTGGAAAAAAGAGAAAGCCGGAAACCACATCCTAAACAGGGAACAAGGGATGAGCCTCTACACCTGTTCAATAGACGTGGGTGGAGTGTGAACCGGGCGATAGTTCAATCTATACCAGGACTTTTTTGAAATCGACTGTAAGTCATGGTCTTCGGAGAAAAAAATCAGGTTACTCCTCAGGAAATTAGGCACGCATGAACATAACAAATTCACAGACTTCATCCTTCCGAAAAAAACAAGGGATCTAGAATTCAATGAGGCTGTAAAACTATTAAAAGAATTATTTTGCCCTAGGTTATCCTTGTTCCATAAAAGGTGGAGATGCCTAAATCTGCAGAAGAACGAGGCTGAAGATTACACCACGTTCGCCTCGTTAGTTAACAAAAACTGCGACGATTTCAGACTTGCAGAACTAACTGCAAACAATTTTAAATGTTTAATTTTCATCCAAGGTCTGGTGTCAGGGAAGGACAGCGAGATGAGGAGAAAAATTTTGACAAAGTTGGAGAATGAACAAAACATATCTCTGCAAAATCTGGCAGATTATTGCCAGAAATGTATAAGTATTAAAGAAGACGAAAAAAAATGCAGGAATCCGCTGTAGCCAATGTAAAAAAGATAAATCGCAAGTCACACTTTCGGTCTCCGGCTCCAAGACGAAGAAATCATTTGCCATTGGGGGAAAAAAAAAAATTTTTTTTTAAAAGACCCCCCCCCCCCACACACACACACACAAAAAAAAAGCTTGCTATGCTTGTGGAGAATGGCACTGGCGCAGTGACTGTCCATTCAAGTTTAAAAAATGCAGAAACTGTAATAAGCTAGGTCACAAAATGTCTAAGTGTAGATTTAGACGTAAATCGCAGGTAAAATTAACCAGATCATATGAGCAAAACCACGGCGTTAGAAAATACTTAGAAGTGAAAATATTTAAAAAACCGGTGAGAATGCAACTAGATAGTGGATCGGATATAAGTATCATAAATATGAAAACCTGGTACAAGTTAAATAAACCAAGGTTGATGAAGACTAGTAAAGTGGCTAAAACGGTGACTGGAAAGAGGATAAAATTTGAAGGTGAGCTAATTCTCAACGTAAATTTTCACAACCAAACAAAAAGACTGAAAACGTTTATGAAAGGAACGAATAATCTGTTTGGCACTGACTGGATGAGTGAATTTAATTTGTGGGATCTTCCCATAAATTCTTATTGTAAAAATATAAGAGAAGACTCGTCTGACGTGACAACAATACTAAAGGAGGAGATAAAAAAATTTCCCGGAAGTATTCTCTGAAGGTTTGGGCAGATGTACCAAAACGTCGGCGATAATCAAATTAAAAGAAAACGTGACTCCGGTGTTCAAAAAGAAAAGAAACGCGCCTTATGCGGCTATTGATAAAATTGACGCTGAGCTTGAAAGACTAGAAAAAATAGGCGTACTAACAAAAGTCGACTATAGCGATTGGGCCGCACCTGCTGTTTACATAAGAAAGAAGACGAGAGAGATTAGAATATGCGCTGATTTTTCGACCGGACTAAACAACGCCATTGAGGATTATCACTACCCTCTACCAAGCCCGGAGAAAGTATTTTCTAAGCTAAATGGCGGGAAGGTTTTTTTCAAAAATAGACCTTAGCGACGCATATCTCCAAATTCTAGTGGAGAATGAAAGTTCAAAGCTATTGTGCATAAATACTCACAAGGGGCTTTACAAATACGAACGTTTGGCGTTCGGAATAAAAACAGCACCGGCGGTGTTCCAGCAGACAATGGACACTATGCTGGCAGGATTAGATTTCATGATCGCATATCTTGATGACATCCTAATAAAAAGCGAAACTGTCGAAGAACATAAGGGTCACCTACGGGAAGTTTTCAAAAGAATACGGAATTATGGCTTGAAGATAAAGGAAAGCAAATGTGATTTGTTGCTGGAAGAAATTAAATATCTGGGTCATATTATCAATAAAGATGGGAAAAAGCCAGACCCAAATCGCTCCCATGCGATTCAAAATATGCCAGATCCAAAAAACGTAAAGACATTGCAAAGTTTTCTAGGTTTGGTGAGCTACTATCAGGAGTTCATTCCAAATCTGCACAAGTTGCGTGCGCCTTTAGATGAGCTACTAAAAAAAGATAAAGTATGGTGCTGGTCTGAGGATTGCAAGAAAGCAATTAAGGAGATAAAAGATAGACTTACATCAGATTTATTTTTAGCTCACTACGGTCCCAAATTAGACATCGTAATCGCTTGCGATGCTAGCACGTATGGGATTGGTGCATGTATATTACACAAGTGGAAGGATGGACAAATAAAGCCGATTGCACATGCAAGCAGAACACTGCTCCCGGCTGAGCAAAACTACTCACAAATCCAAAAGGAGGCACTGGCAATAGTGTTTGCAGTAACAAAGTTTCACAGATATATTCATGGAAGGAAATTCACATTGCAGACGGATCATAAACCGTTGTTGACCATTTACGGATCCAAAAAGGGACTCCCCACATATACTGCAAATAGACTACTGAAATGGGGTACTTTGCTTCTAAATTACAATTTTGACTTACAACACTTAGCATCAACAAAAATTGGACACGCAGATGGGTTGTCGAGACTCATTCTGAAGTCAAATGAACCTTTAGAGGACACCGTTATAGCAGCATTAAAATCTGAAGTGGAAGTGAAGAATACTCTCACTGGAACTGTCAGAGATTTACCAGTGTCATTAGCAGATATAAAAAAGGAAGCGTTAAAAGACGATTACATCAAAGATGTAAAAAATAAATTACTGGAAAAAGACCAACGAATGGCAGAAACTTTTTCTACGTGCGACAACGTATTAATCTACAGCGAAAGAGTTGTAATTCCTAAAGTGTTACAGAGCAAAATACTGAAAGATTTTTATACGGGTCATCCTGGTGTGAATTGAATGAAGAGTCTAATGCGGTCGTACGTGTTCTGGCCAGGCATGGACGCGGACATTGCGGCCATGGTTGGAAAATGTGAGGGTTGCGCGCTGGCGGCGAAATCGCCACAAGTACTACAAAAGCCTTGGCCGAAAATGGATAGACTGTGGTCGAGACTGCACATAGACTTTGCCGGTCCAATGGGTAAAACGTATTACTTAATTGTCGTAGATAGCTACAGCAAGTGGCCGGAAGTTTTTCAGTTGAAACAACCCACAGCAAAAAATACTATAAACAGACTCCATGAGCTTTTCGCAAGATTTGGAGTAGTAGACACAATTTACATCAAAAGAGTTTAAGGAATTCTGCGATATATTCCAAGTGGAACATATAACCACTCCACCCTATCACCCACATAGCAATGGTCTAGCTGAAAGATTCGTGGATACCCTTAAGAGAGCATTAAGGAAGGCTACGGGGACGCCCACGAAAACTGCTTTACAGTTATTCCTACAGGTATACAGAATTACGCTAAACAAAGCAGCACCATCAGTGCTGTCACCAGCTGAATTAATGTTCGCAAGAAAAGTAAGTTCGGTTTTTGATAAGCTAATTCCATCAAAGAAAGCTGATACACCTAATGTAAGCACACCCAAAAGAAAATTTGTGGTGAATGAAAAAGTGTTTTTCAAGAACTATAAAGACAACACTACGTCCTGGATGAAAGGCAAAATTAAAGGACAAATAGGGAACATGCTCTATGTGGTGCAAGGACCAAAATTTGAACATAGAAGGCATGTTAATCAATTAAGAAAAAGATTTTCGGAAGAGACAACTGTTGCGCCTGAAGAGATGGATGAAAATGTGGAGGATCTTTTTGATACTTTCGACCGTCAAATGCCTCAGGTACAAGAAGGTAGTACCAGGAAATCCACCCGCAAAAGGAAATTAACACACCAGGTGTCGGTAAACCCGAAAAAGAAAAAATACGATTGAAGCAAAAGTTTTAGGAGGGGGGTGTTAGGGCGCCGCTCCTATTTGACTACAAATGGACTGTTCCCATTGCTATATATAGCAATGGTGGATTCTCTACAGGAGAGTTGTAGAGAGTGGTAGAGAGTCACTTGAGAGTCAGTGCGAGTCAGTGAAGAGTTAGGCAAACTTCCAGTGGCATCCCGGAAGTAATCACATATACACACGTCTTACGACGGATTGGACTCTTGTATCTTTCTATTGTAAATATTACTAATCACTTCTGTACATACTAACTGTCTTTCCGCGGAATACAACTTATATTCTGATTCTGTTGTTGAGTTATTCATTTATACTTGGCGACATAACAAGAAAGAGTGTAGGACCTAGGATAGAGCCTTGGGACACCCGCGTTTGTAGGGTAGTTCTGGGAGGCATGTACGTTTAATACCACCTTCAGTGTGCGGTTAGAGAAAAATGACCGGATTAAGTCCAACAAAAGTCCAGTTATGCCTTAGCTTCGCAGTTTCCGTAGAAGGCCAGCGTGCCATACTCTGTCGAATGCTTTAGAGATATCCAAGGCGACGGTTCGGGCTTCATCATTCTTGTCGAGAGCCTGGTATATATACAAGGTGATGGTCGTTAGCATATCAGCAGTAGACCTGGTGAAGCAGAAGCCATACTGTTTGTCCGAGAGAAGCCCTTGGGCTGTGAGATGCTGAATGGCTTCGTCATTGATAATGGCTTTGAACACTTTGCCGAAGATCGGAAGAAGGCTGATGGGGCGGCAATTTGCGGGGTCCGATGGTTCACCAGTGTTCTTGAATATTGGAACCACAGAAGAAGACTTCCAACAGGCAGGAAAGCAGGAGTAAGATAGGCAGAGGTTGTAGAGCTTAGAAAGGATAGAGGAGAGTTCAGGGGCACAATTCTTCAAAACTATCACTCACTTTGTGAGGGTCCAGTTTTTGAGATTATGCTAGAAATCAGCGAGGGCGTGATGTGGACGTCATTCAATTGGGCCTCATTTCTAGATGGGAAATCGGGTGTATGGATTCCAGACGAATCCAGACTCGAATTGGTCGTGAATCTACGGGCAAAGCATTCAGCCTTGTCCACTGAGGAGGTGAGGACCTCAAACTCATTTATTAGTGGGGGTATTGAGGATTTACTCTTGTTAAGCACGCGTTTACAGAGGCGCCAGTAGTCTTTGGTACCAAACTTAGAGAATGCTATGCGCTGCTTCATTCTGGCAGCAAACAGCATCTTAGCTTTGTTAAGTATCTTTTTACACTTATTACGAGCTGAGGTGAAAAGGCGCCTGTTTTGGTCCAACACATGGCTACAATAAAGCCGGAAGAAGTGATTCTGGTGGGCAATGGCAGCCGAGCAAGCGGGCGAGAACCAGGGAGACAAATGGGATTTAAGCTGAAATTTCCTGGCAGGGATGAATGCATCGATGCCAGCCTTAACCCAGGAGGAGACCTCTGATGCACAGTCTTCGATGAGAAGACTAAAAACATTGTTCCAAGGGACGTCGCAGAGGAAGTCACGGAACGAATCCTAGTCTGCTCTTTGATAGCAGTAGAATATTCTGTTTGTCTTGGTTTCTTGGGTAGGGGTGGAGTGGAACGAGATGTTGACAGAAACTACCGCGTGGTCAGAATTTCCGAGAGGGCAGAGCTATTGGTGGAGCAAGAATTTGGGGTGGAAGTGAAGCAGAGGTCTAATAGGAAGAAGAGATAGCTAACAGAGCTTACAAATGAGAGACGGATGCACATGAAAGACTGTTTCAGGGATTCAAGAGATGTTACTCTAGCTAGGGGGAGGTGTTCACTGACATATACACCAAGCCTATGCATATGGACGTTGGAGTCGTTCCTGAGGAGGGGAAGGTAACCAGGAACATAGAACTCAGAGGAGGGGATAGACAGGTCAAGGTTAGTTTCACATAGGGTTAAGATATCAGGTGAGTTAGTTTGGAGGAATGATTCTACGCTATAAAAGTTAGTGCGGATACCGCGTATGTTAGTGAAAGAGACACAGACAGGTTTGGGTGTTTTCCGAGTAGCTGGTTTGATTTTGGTATTTTGTTTGTTTTTTTTTCATGGTGTTTTGGTTGAGGAGAGAGGACTAGGGTAGAATCAGTTGGTTACTATTTGCAGCATGTGAGGAATGGAGACTGGCGCAGCCTGCAACATAATGTGGCCTCGAGGTTGCCCACCGGAGGTTCATGAAGGGACGCCCGTCCATGCGCGGTATGGCACTACAGGAACCCCGATATTATTCAACTGAAGTTAATGTATTCTGAAGAGAGATGCATTTCTTAGAATTAAGGGTCAATTAGAATAATACTCCCCCCTTTTTTTTTTACTTGAAGGCAAACAGCAAATCATTGGTTTCTTGTCTTGTGCATGACTGCTTATTTCCAAGCATGTCTAACTTTTCAGGCTTATTTGTGTTTTTTCAGCACTCACAAAGACATAGAGATTTAAATTCAGGGTTGTTCTTCTCCTACACTGGTTGTCAACCATGGCTAGAGAGTCAGGCCAATGAGAATGATTCTCTAAAAGCACCATATATGATTGACTTAACTATAAGGAATTCTGTCTCCCAGTAGAATCATTTTCATTGGTTAGACTCATTCTATCTAAACTTATTTATAAATGGAAATGACGCTAAGTGGAGATGGCTGGAAATGATGCTAAGTTCTATTCTAATAGTTTATTTGTTTGCCCTTCTCACTGCAAGAACTTTATTCACTGATGTCTCCTGAAATGCCTCAGTGAATAAAAGCTTTTTCTCAGGGGTTATGAAACAGTATTTATGCTGCAATCCCCTGTATTATTGTTGGCATTAATCTGCTATTGTAACTAATTTATGAATTAAGCATTATTATATCTAAACTTATTTATAAATGGAACGTTGTCTGTGTGTGTGTATGTTTGTTACCTATAGACTCTGAAACAACTGAACCAATTTTTTGAAAAGTTACAGAGTTTGTACTATAAGCGTTCATAGCTAGGTTTTGTGTCGAGGTACCCCCGATAAATATCGATAATCGAAAAAATCGAGTTATAGTAGGAGTGGTCCGATTTTAATCAAATTTGATATACTCATAGACAAAGACATAAGGAAGGATGTTCAGAAGTTTCAAGGTTGCAGTTCTTACAATAGTGCAAAAAATCGATTTTATTCATTTTTCTTTCAGTCTACGGTTTCACTTTAACTGGAAACAACTCTTGCTCTTTAGTCTTTCGTGTCAACGTCCAAAGAGTCTGAGCTCCAAGACCATGGATTAGTTTTAAAGCTTTCATTACACCCAAGCAACGCCAGGCTATACTACTAGTTTTAAATAAATCAACATTGTTTTGCAGCAATTTTTAACATCAACTTGAAATTTTCATTGTTAAACTTTGAACAATTTCAACATTATCAATTTTACATTATGAAGTAGTGAATTTTACATTGTTTTTTTGAGATTTAGCATCAGCAAAATAAATTTATGGATTTGGACAGAGAAAAAGAGTCCCTAGAATTACATCAAAATCTGGGAACATTTTTCATTTTTTAACAATCAGTTGTGCTTAGTATAATTTGTAATGTATATAAATGTAGATTGGAAAAAAAAAACAAATGTTGATACAATAATGAGCGTCACAATCAGGATTGGGCTGCCACAGTTAGGGTGTTTAGAGGTAGTACACACCAGTCCTGATCAAAAATACTAAACTTGTCTCAAAATAGTTGATTTGTCAAAAATTGTTTAATACATTTTTTAATTAAAAAAAAAAAAGAAAAAAAAAAGATAAACAAACACAATGGAAATCAATATACATTATAATAGCAATGCTTATTATAATATTAGCTATTATAATTAAAATGCTTATAATAGCTATTATAATAGGCGTAGTTCTTTAATCACAATGCCTATTATAATAGTTATGATTGCAATGCCTTTTATAATAGCTGTTATGATTGTAGTGTCTATTATGATAGAAATGTAAAGAGTTACAATACATCACCTCAGAAATATAAACAGATTTAATCCCTTTTTTTTTTTTCTTTACAGTTCTTCGAAAAAAGCCACTCAATCTTACCTGTCCTGCCCAAGTGGTTATAAATGTAACAACAGTAGTTAAGAAGATTTCTTTATCCCAATTTGTACAAACTGATAATGAAAGCAGTTTGCAGCTGTACCCCAGTACAGTGAATTTGACCCCTGAAATGGTAGGCAAATATCTCAAAGTTTTTGCAAACCTGAGCCAAGACATTGGCTGTTACTTCGTGATTAAATTTCAAGGTAAGCATATACTACTATTTTCAGTATTGTTGTGCAATTCCATAATTAGCCTGTTCACCATTAGTTAAAAGCTTGAATCTCACTGGGTTCCCCACGTTTGTGGTAAAGCTAGACTATGCCATTAAGTAATCCACAAATCAACTCTCCACTATGTCAATGAATTAAACAATATCAGAGATGTCCACAGAAAAACATAATATACCAAGTCATGATGAAACTGACGTGATTTATTTAAGAGCCACAGGATATCATTCTAAAAAAAAAAGGTTATACAATCATGAAACACCTCTTTTATTAATAAACAATGCAAAAAGAGCAAAACACTGGCTGCCAAATACATATGGGAACAGAAGGATAAATCTGGTAAACCTTTTGAGGTGGAGATTATATAGGCAAACTCAAAAGATATATCTTTCAAATTATCATTCATGAACAGAAATGTCTCAAGAAAAGATCAAAGCTAGTTAGCAAATCTAGGCATGTGAGCAAGTTCTGTTGGGACATTGAGGCCTTGGTTAAAAGAGAGGTTTAAAATAATAATAAGATTCATTATGGGAATTTTATTTCATTTTAATCCAATAAATATTAATGTATGTTGGATTCAATTTACACTTTATGTGAGTAGGGATAATGATAACTGCAAATCATAGAGGTAAATACACGTGAAAACTAGAACTGACTTAAGCATCTGATGATTAAAGCACAATTGGTTTAAACCATGAAACTGAAAACTGTATTCAACAAAACAAACTTTAACCTACATTTAATTGGAATGACATTTCAATTAAATGATAATGTGGAGGTTTTGATGAGCATGAAGCCACCTTTTAACTGCCATTGTTCTCAGGTTCATGCTGATTTAGGGTGGTAGCACCTGTTAGGGTCCCAGCTATGGATAAATAGTGAACCCCTATACAAAAAAAAAACACTTTGAAAATATAAAAATACATCTTATAGTAAAATGACCAACAATATATTAAATCTGTAGTTGAAGGTGTACCATTGCATTCAATATATATATATATATATATATATATATATATATATATAGTTGAAGCTATAAAATTGTGTTGAAGATATTTAGATTCCGACATTAAATAACTGATGGCGGTTGAGATGCTATGAAACAAAATCAATCGACAACCTTTTGTATGGCAATAAATGCTGAACAATCTTCCCACAGGTAAAGAGAAAACTGGGGGTAATAGAAATGTGGTTCTACTGAAGGATGCTGAGAATTCTATAGCTGGAGTAAGAAATACGGAAATCTGAAGGAAAAAAAACAGGATGAGGATTTGGCACTCACAGAATATATCAAAGACAAGATGGACAGTGGAAGGCAGCAATTCATCTACTGGATGAGATTGTGTTAATTGATGTTGGAACAGGGGTTCGGAGGCTTGGAAAAGAGTCAAACCATGCTAAGAGCTGCAAGGCACAGTGGATTGTAGAGAGCTGTCATCATTCACATCCTGAATGGACGCAGCACACAGGAGAAGGAAACTTTCTGATTCCTGAGTCAGTTTTTTTTTTCTTTCTAAGCAATTAGTGAAATAGACTGAAGAAGTCAGCTGCCTCATTGAAAGCATATCTCATTATTATGCAAATATTTGATTGGTAGACATTTTTTGATGGTGGCCGTATTGTATTCAGTCATGTTTGTTTGTTTCTTTGTTTGTCTGTCTGTCTGGTCAAGATATCTCAATACCCACTGGATGGATTCAGATTAAACTTTTAGGGGTGATTGGCCTCATGACTGGCACAAACTGATTAAATTTTGGGTTTGATCTGGTACAGGATACAGTTTCTTTTTTTTTCTGTTTCTTGTTTCACTTTTTTATTAATATTTTTTGTACATTTCACATGCTAAATACTGATTACCTCCTCTACATCACTTCATGTCATTACATTTTCTGAATGCACTATTTTTTCCACAAAAATATTATTTATAATGTAAATTTAATATTTATTATCCAAAAGTAAAAAAAGTGTGGCCAAGTTCATTGCAGTTATTCTCATTTTAATAATCATCTCTTGTTAATCACAAAGATGATGTTGATATTACTTTGACAGAGGTTTGTGGTCTTTGACTGCTCTTTCTTATTTGTTCTCATATTTCATTTGTTTAGCCACAACATGTTTCAATGCATCGCTGAGACAGGCTTTCAATTCTAAGAAAATATGCTCTTCCCCTTTTGGAGACATGAATTGCAAGATAGTCTGTAACATTGGTTTTGCATTTTCTGATAGCACCAAGGAAAAGAATGCCACTTGCACTGGAAATAATGCCTGGTCTCCTTCAACAAACTTGGGTGATTGTGTCGGTAAGTCATTTTTCCATAGATAATCTTTATAATCTAGTATCATGTAGCTATATAGCCATTATAGGTAGGAAATATTTAACAAGTAAGATTTTTTTATTAACACTAATGAATCCCAATCTAATTCTATCATCTGTCTCAATCTTTTCATATTTAACTTGTATATACAGTTATTGTTATTCTGTGATCACCAAAATAGAAAAAATGTGGATTTATCTTAATCTCAACTGTTTCTGTTTCTTAGGCAGAAAATAGTTCTTTTTAAAGTGTGGTTTTTTTTAAGCAGCATCCATTTTGACAAAAGTGGGGAACTGAAAAAGTAAAGAAGGGGATGACGTATTTTGTGTGGTGGAGAGAGATCAAGTAACAGCAGAATAGACAATAAGTATTTCTTGATGCTGGTTTATATTAACACTCATGCTTAGGATTGGTGAGTCAGTTTCAGTTTGCCTGTGGCATTAGATAGTATTTTTTTTTGTTTTTCATTGTTTCAATGCCACTTATTCATATTGCCATCCAGACATGATGTATGGATGAGAAAAGGGATGAAAGTAGAAAAACTGATCTGCTAGATTAACGTAGTTGTCCAAAGTGTCATTCACGAAAAGCCCAAAATAAAACATGTACGTATGATATGGGTAAGCAGTTTGCATTCTTATTTCTTGACATGGTGTTTGTCTTTCATCTAATTAGCTTATAAACAAGCAGCAGAATTTTTCCTAGCTTTTGGCACAAGATCAAGAATCGATATGCAACATGGGGTAATCATCACTTGGCGGAAAGCTTGGGAAAGCCTCAAATATGTTTACAATGTATCAGTCTGTTTGTTCCTATCTATCTTTTTATCTATAGCAGTCTATAGCTCTTCATCAAATTAAGTCTGTTTCTGTCTCACTTTATCTGTCCTCATCTGTCTTCCTTGGTTTACATGCACCACTCTATTGATTCCACTCTAGCCACATGAATCTCCTCCTGTCATGGCCTGTATATGCTCCCCAATCTGTCGACATTATTCATTCTTAGGCAAATATGATTACATAAAAAACTGAGAAAATGTCAGGCATTAGTAATTGTTTTTTGTACTTGATTCCTTTATGGGCAGGGCAGTCAAATCTTTCATTTACAGTCATTGAAATAAAATCACCTATTTACAGTCAATAAATTCAAATCTGTCATTCACAGTAGACAGTGAATTTGTACTTGTTTAGTGACGGAATGCACATTCTTTGTTTAGTCTGTGAATTTTAGTCCGCCACTGACTATCAAGGAACTCGGGTCTGCCGCTGATTATCGAGGAACTTGGGTTCTTTATTTGTAGTCAGTGAATTACTTAAAGGGAAAATGAACCAAAAAATAGAGTGTGTAATGTGTAGCACAATGTTTCCCCAGTCAATTGCCTCGTGACACTCACCTGGTAATGTGAACTGTAAATAATATCTGAACCTAAAGTGATTTCTGTTTTATGAGCACAGTAAAATCAAGAGATGCAAGTTTCATTGCTGCCATTTCTTGTCCATAACTAGGATAAAAGTGATATATTGTTGTGGCAAACTTAAGGAATTATTCGGATTAAGCAACGTAACTACAGTAGACAGCAGCAGAATAGTCATCAAATGGTCAACAACACATTCTGTTAAAAAAAAAAATAGTTTCCAAGCAGTCACCAACTTGCCAATAGTTGCAACAAAGTGCACACGAGTTGCAAATACAGAAAATAAACTTTGAACCAACATGAAACATACTGTGAGCTGATTTACCATTCCAAAAAGCCCAAAACCAAAATATTTATATGCCACCCTTCCTCCACATTGGCATGATGTCGCACATGGTCTTTGTAACAATGGTTGTTCATTTGCATAGGCTAAATTATATCCAGTCTCTGCAACTACTGTCATCAGTATTTCACCCACCTCTTTGGTACAGTGAGGGAGGTGCTGCTTCAGGCTTGGAATCTATGGGACCAGCGAGCCCAAAGTCTGTCCAACACCAGAAACCCAGCATTGTATTTATAGCAAAACATCTGGAAGTGAACTGTTTTTTTTTCAGTCAGTCAGTTAAGTGGCATACATGGTACACATTTGGTCAATCATGTCTTGAAAGAGACATGACTGACTGAGTAGAAGATTTTCCTGCAGTAAGTTGCCATTGCTTTCTGTGGTCAACTGTCCTATTATTTGACTCATAGCTGGAGAGAGAAAAGATGGGTTAATACCTTTCCCAATGGTAATTGCACATTAGTGAATGCAACAAATTTAACTGGAATTCGAAACCGACTCTCCGGTTTTTCATTTTGAGCTAATATCTTCTGCAGCACAATTTACTCAGCTTAAATATAACAGTAATTTACATGGCTAACAAAGAAACATCGCTGAATACTTGTCTGCTATTTCCACGACCTGCCGCAGTAAACACAGGCTAATGGCAAGTGCTTTTCTTTGTTATAAATAAATAAACTTTTGGGATCAAGTGACACTCAGAAGGTAAGGAATTCTGGCCATAGGTTGATACAATCTGGCCATAATCAGAAAAGGTTCACAGGCAGTTGATATCAGTCATGGTTACAGAAGATCTAATCTGTTAGTCAGTTGTGTGAAAAGTCGGGTGTAACTGCAAAGATGTCCAGGTGTCACTTACCTAACACCAGTGAGTGCCAAAATATCCAAAATAGAATTTTTGTTTTTTCTTTGATCCATGCTGGTATTTCACCTTTTGTTGACTGTGTCGTGAATGCAAAATAGGAATAACTAATTTCTTACAAACTGAGAAAAAGGAATGAGTCAATGTCAAAATGCTTTTTGATATAATTAGGAGAAAGTTGAATCAACCAGAAAGCACAGAAGAGTGAGAGAAAGGCAGAGTCCATGCGTCTGAATAACGCTGGTGTCAAATTACATGCTGATACATTATCAGCCTCTAATGAGAGCTGGGGAACTTCAAGGAACCCCATTCACCTCCCAAGCCAAGTACATGAAAATATATATTCTTATATTGAATACAACCATATAAATTATGTGAAAAACTCTCTCTCTCAAGTTGTTTTAAGCATTTTGGAATATGACTTTGTGTCCGTTGATTTAATATGAACATTTTTCTCCTTAACAATTTATCATAACTACAAACTTTTAATGCATGATTGTCCTGAAACAAGGTACTTCAAATGTGTAAATTTGTAAATAAATTCCGGATCCTGTTTCCTTAAAAAGAAACGCATGTCTTTCTTCACCATTATCCCTATATACGTCAAATATACACTGGTCTTTTCTCAGTTTTGTCTCATTTTCAAACTTTGCTCAGAAAATCCAACATTTTGCTCACACCCACAGCCATTCAGTTATTTTTTTTAAATAACCAATAACAAAATCTTTTTCAACAAACAGTAGGCTGACCTTAATGTGGACGCTTTAGGAAACCAAAAGTTTACAACCTCCAATTTTTGGACCAATCAAAAGACAAGAAAATTCACAGAAGTTTTGGAGCCTTTTTTCTGATCTAATGTTTGGAGCTAATTTCAACTTTTGGAACAATAGAGAAATATAAAGAGGAAAGAAGTAGCTGAGTCGAGATGCTCTGTTCTTTTTTTTTTACTTATGATCTTTCTTGCTTTCTCAGCTACTTAATCTTTCTTTTTCTTCATTTCTCGCACTGTCAAACATGGACATCAACAGTCAGCAGCACACTGAAACATTCAAAGTCAGTCAAGTTCTTTTTTTTCTATCATTATCTTCTTTTCCCCTTTGCCAATATGACTTGTTATGCATTACTATTTAGAAAGAAAGTTATAAAGACTCTGGGCTAAAACAATTACTACTATCTTCCAAACCATCTGTTGATTTGAACTGTGTTTATATGAACATTAATGCGAAAACTTTCATTTTATTCCTTTCAATAAAGAACTTTTTGCATCAATTACTTTCACAAAAAAATCATTATGTTTTTCTGTAAAATAAATTCCATCTGTTTGTTATTTATATATATATATATATATATATACATCAGAAAACTACCTATGGTTTGTTATTTGTTTGGTTATTCAATTTTCTGTTGGATTTCAATTTTTATAAAATATGGAGGTTCTCAGTCTTGACCCCTAAATTGTTAATAATAAAACAGATGAAAATCAAAAATTTTAATTTTGTTTGTATTGTTGGTAAAAAAAAACGAACTTTCCCAAAGAACCAAATTGTATCTCTACAGCATCTGTATCTGTCACACAGTGTCTATTAAACTACAATGCTAACTACTACTGAATGCATGCACAAACATGTACATAACCATTAGAGTGAATGAGAATTTGAATGTATTTCATTAATAAATCCTAGTAATTATATCACAGTACAACATAATAAGGAATTTGGCAATGTCAAAAAGATGGGTTTTCAATTGATTATCATTATTTTAACTATCTTCCATCTTTAGCAATGTTTGTTGCTTTTAAATAGGTATTCCCACAACTTCGCTGAGAAAACAGCAGAGTATGATGTTAAAAGGTCCCAAACTTAATAAAAATAAAGTTGTATTGTCAAAATGTTTGCTATTATTAAGAGGAAAGACCAAAGTAATTTTTTTTTTAATTTTTGTACCCTTT
This sequence comes from Ascarosepion bandense, assembly GCA_037127315.1. NCBI lineage: Eukaryota > Metazoa > Mollusca > Cephalopoda > Sepiida > Sepiidae > Ascarosepion > Ascarosepion bandense. The sequence continues at coordinate 1,634,838 of JBBBDQ010001648.1, forward strand.
TTAAAAGGTTTAAAATTTTGGTTAAAAATCTTTTTTGACTGAAATTATTTTTGAAATCATTATTTTTATAAAATCTTGGTAAAAATTAAAATTTATTCTGTTTAACATATGTTACCCCACTTAAATTAATTTCTCAATTGTTAAAAGGGGTTTATTGGGAAATGGTCAATAATTGCCTTTCAATCAGAATTAGTTACAAAGAATTAATCTTTTGTTATTTTCATTAGATTCTTTTAATTATTGCATTAAGTGTATGGTGGCAAAACAAAGAAAGAACAAAGTTTTAGAAAATAAATAATTGTGATAACAAAACTACAAATGGTAAATCTGTGTGAATGTCTCTTTTTGAAAGAAAGAGATAAGTAATCACAATAGTCATCCACAGAGGCACACGGTGGGAGAGTGAGTTGTGACGTACTGTGGCAACAGTCTTTGGTGAGTGTCATTGGAAATAGAAGGTCATGTCCCGACTAGCATTGTGAAATGTGGCTGGTGTGCTGACCAACTGCCAAAGAAGTTCCTTTGATGGGTTTTTATATTATTTTCTTAGGCTCAGATCAGATTGGATTTAAAAAAAATTTTTTTTTGTTTCTTTAGATGGGATCGGGTTTCATTGGTGAAAATTCTACATTGTACTTTTTTTTTTTTTTTTTTAGTGTGCAAGTGAAACAAAAGTTATGTTTCATCATCTACAGATGATGAAATTTTTAGTTGAGTTTTGGGGTGTTCACATTCATTCAGCCAGTGATGTAAATTTGTGCAACATAAATCAGAAGACCTGATTTTAAGATTATAACACTATTATCAATACAATGACTATGACCACAGAATTTCTATGTATTAAATTAGATTTATCTGACAATTTGCTGACACGTGTTGAAATTCAAATAGTATTTACATTCTTCTCATTATCAAGCTAGCTTGTGAGAATGGTTGTAGGGTTACTATTTATCAGACTAGAGATTCTTTGTGACTTGCTGGCCAGTGTTGAAATCCTTACAGTACTCCGGTCTTCTGTCTCTGTAGCACTTGTTCATTGTTAGTGCCATTCTCTGATGTTTTGCTTGTGGATCCCTTATTTTTTTTCTTGCTACCCTGTTCCCATTTGCTTCGGCATAGGTTGCAGCAACTAACTTCTCACGAGCTGCATATAATACTCAAAAACTGCCCATCACATAATTTAGGCAATTAGTAATAAGTGTATTTGACGTAAGTCAGTAGCTTATGAATGAATCTTGAAAAACTCAAGCATCTAAAGTAACACATCACTCAATAAATCCTGGGCCCAAGATAAAGAAGGTGTCCATAAATAAAAAAATCATAGGATTTTTATGAAATAATAACTTTCAAATTGTATGTCACAAAATTTGGGCCCAATCAGATTATTAGTTTACAAATTACAGTTATTTAAGTGAAGCTACTGTTGCAAATTTTCAAAACAATGGAGAAATCGGAATATCGTGTTTTGATAAAGAATTTCTTTTTAATGGGAAAAAATACTATTAAGCAAAGCAATGGCTTGATAAGTGTTTTTAGGACTCTGCTCTATTGGAAACAACATTTAAGAGGTGGTATGCTGACTTTAAAAGTGATCATACAGATCGCTGACATGTGTTGAAATCCTCACAGTATTATTGTTAACCCTAAAAATTTTTTGTTGGAATTTACAAACTGTACATGTAATTTGGCAAACCAATCAATGGCATTTGAATAAGATGATTTGTTTTGAAAAATGATTTGACAGTAACCCTACTTAACTGTTTAATTCTTTAATTTAATTTCATAGGACTTTGTGGTGAGTAGATAGGTAGTTGTAAAGCATATTTAAATATAACTTTTTCTCTTTACTAATAAAGTGACAGAAATTCACTCTCCCCTTTTCTCTCAACATATACATCCTTTCCTTCTGTCTATTCTTCCATATTTCTGGTAACTTAGATATAACACAGACATAGCTTACATGGTCAACTGATGTCATGTGGAGTCAACCAATGACTAACACTCCTGCCAAAATCAAATCAGAAATGCATAGGCATTAAGTAGATATAAAAAGAACAGTGAACACATGCATACCAGTTGGTCCATCATTTGCCCACTGTATGTGTGGAGTTTGAGTCAATCTTCAGAGATTCAATCAACATATCAACCAGCCAAAAGACGACTACCTCCATACAAATCAGAGATTTGCTTAAATAATCTTCATGAAGAGAATATATCCAGAAATGAATTCAAGATAACAATCCACACGCTCAAATCCCCTAAACTTAATACAACAGAGCACAAACAGCAACCTGATACTACATTCCACCTGACACACCAACACACACACATAGAAACAAACATGCTAGATTTACATGAATATTCATATCTTTTTCTATGTGCCATGTTCCTTCATGACATAGGTGATCATAGCCATCCACATCTCCCTATTCCTTGTTGCTCTTAATACAGTTTCTCTTGTTATTCCCCTCAATACCTGCTTTACCATCCATCTGCTCAAGTCCATCAGGTATGCTGTGCATTGCTTTTCCTTGTCTCTTTCCTTTCTATCCATCCCGTGAGCATCAGTTTCTCCAAACCCACTTTCTTCATTACATGTCCCAGAAACTTCAACTGTCTTTTCCTGAGGTTAAGTATCAGTTTCTATTTCATTTCCATCTACATGTAAGAAAAATCCTTTGTAACCTGAACACAACAATACATATGTTGTGTTCGTTAAGTATGGATCAATCAAAAACGTGTTTGTCTCACTTAATATCAAAATGGTGGGTCCCTCCTTTATCCCCGTCATGTTAAAAGGGAATCACTCTATCCAGATTAGATAGATATCATAAAAACATATATAATAAGAACAAAAATATATAAATATATAAACAAAAATAAAATGGTGGTATAGTTAAATAAAAACTGGCCTTTACTCATTTATTGTCTAAACCTTGTCTATACCATAACTTCATGGTAAACTATTTTTTAAGAAATTTTTTTCTTTTTCAACAGCAAAAAATAAGTTCCTAGGATTTCTTACTCTTGAGTATGCAATGTATAACTGTCCATGTGTAAATATTTCTTCCTGGAACCAAATTCCAACATTTTGAAGCATTTGACCTTGTCATTTGTTTTGAGATATTGCAAAACACAAGGGAAACTGGATTCTTGCACATATATAAAACCTTAGACAAAAGATATGCAGTAAACAATATTGCATTTTTATTAAATAAGTATTCTAATCATTGAATTGTTTTTAAAATAATGGCAGTATTTTTTATGTGAAATAATGAAACTTAATTTTTTAAAAGATTGAAAATTTATTGTACTTTAAGTTACAAACACTAATAAAATCAAAACTTTGTACACGCTACCTATTTGCACTTCACCCCAAAATTTGGTTTCAATCAGTCGATGTATGGCTATTTTAGAATAACAGAAGTCACAGAATTATTTATATATAATGATTTTCATAATTTTTCATTAACCAAACCTGCATAAATTACACGGAATTATTTAGCTTGCATTAAAACCATTGAAGTTGTCTCCCTTTAATTATTTTGATCATAATTTACTTTCAAGATTATTTTAATTTGAAAATTTGAAAATTTATTTCCCTATGATACACATCCGCGTAAAACCAACTGTATTTTGTACCTCCTTCTGCTTTACCTGTTTGCATTTCTCCCCAAAATTTGGGTTCAATTGGTAAAATGGAAATCACAATCCTTTCTTCAATAACAAAGACCATTGTGCATTTATAATGATTTTTTTGTCTTTTGTGAATCCTTTCTTTATGAACCGCTTTTCTTATTTTTGTATAATATTTTTTTTTGTGTGCATCGTTAATTATTGAATTTTAACTTATTGAAAGTTTTTGTGATTTCCAATTATTTTTGACTGTAAGTATATAGACTCTTTTTCTTAATTTTTATTTGTATTTCTTCTTTAGTTCGGTTATTTTTTAGTTTTAGTTTACTGTTATTGCGTGTACTGTATATTATTGTGTGCATATATGGCCTCCTATATGTCTGTGTGTGCTTATTTTGTGTACGATCCATTCTCCCATATTGTGTTTGTTATATTTTTCCTTTAAGATTTTATGTATATGTGTGATTTGATGGATGTTTACTGTTGAGTCTCGAATATCTCTGCATGTAACAATTGTCGTGACTTAGATCTCTTTGTCAAGTGTGACACAATGGATTGTTGCCCGGTTTGTCAGCTACTTACTATTTAGTGTCGGGCTAATTTGCATGGGATACTACACCCTCCGTAAACCAGATCGGTCATACACTCTTGATCTTCCTGTCACTCCTTCTAATTCACTTTTCTCTTATACTGTCCTTCTGTTGGCTTTTCTTGTTGTCTCTTCAACAGCGACCCTCTGTCTTTCTTCATCCTCCTCCTCATACTCACCTGTTTTTTCACTTTCACTTAATTCCATCTGCTAAATCTCACTTTTGCAACTTTCTGTCCCTCCCTGCTCTTCCGTTCTTTACTCTCCCTCATTATTGCACCTACTTTCCTCTTCACGCTCTTGACCTTTCATCTCCATATCCTCCAAGAGAATCCTACATCAGCATGTGCCAAAATAAACTTCCCTTTCTTTTCAATTATGGCTGTATTCTTCCTTTCTGTAACAGGAAATTTGCCTCTTCCGGACTCGCTACTTTAGTTTTTCTTATCCCACACCTTCTCCCTTGTAGCAAAAGGCATTATTATGGGGGCTTGGAAATACCTTTCCATGCCTAACAATACATGATCCTTATGGGATGCTACCACTACAACTGAAATTACTTCAAACCACGTACCAGTTTCAAAGGTCCCCTGAAAGAAACCCATTATTTTATGGTTGATCCATCAAACTACTTTAATTTCACATAGTTTTTTTTTTTAGTTCTGATTGTCCCTACTTAATGCAAGTATTTTTTGGTATTAAAGTTATTTTGCGACCATTATCCACCTGCATACTAAATACATGAACATTAATTTATATTCTTTCAGCCTTATTTTTGTGCATTTACTGCAAGTATTCCAGCTTCAGCTTCTTCTTAGGAGGAGGAGGAGTTTTTCACTGTTCACATTTTCTCTACTTGCTTTTCATATACTCTGAAAATGATTCCTTCTTCTGCAATTTAAGCAGAATTTCACATTTGTATTTATTCCTTTTATGCATTCTTCCACAATATTTGCATTTCATTCTGAATTTAGTCGTATTCATTCTGTACACTTCAAGCACTTTTTCTGGTTTATTGAATGCTCCCATTAGCTGTAACTGTTGTAAAAATTCTGTACTTGTTTCCAAATTCATTCTGCTACTTTGCATGCATTCCGACATTTTTTGCTGAAGACTTTGGTCTTGTAATCGTTCAATGAATTTTAAAAAAATTAATTTGTCTTCCACAGACATTTCTTGCATTCCTAACTTTTCAAACTCACAATACTTAGCTCACTCCTTAAGCCTATGCAAATATTGTATCACACATTCCTCTGGCCAATGCCTTGATTCCAGAAACTTGATCCTTTCGGCAATAACCAATTTTTTCTTTGGTCTCATGTTCTTTTTAATGACTCTGACAATTTCCTCAGAAGTCATTTGTTCCAACTCTTTTGGTTAAGACATGGTAGAAATTCTCATTAAAGCTTCACATCCCACAGTAGCCAAAAACAAATCCATTATCTGATTCTCTCCTTTTCCACCTGAGAGCCCTTCAAATTTTAATTCTCATGCACACTTCAATATGCTCTCGATTGTCCAACATGCACAAGGATTCTATCGGTAATGCCATTGTTGAGTCTTGCATATTTTGTGTGTAGCCGTAGTCATGATGTATCTATGTGTAGCAACAGTCCTGACGTAGCTCTCCTTGTCAAGTATAATGGATTATAATTTCCACTGGCTTAATCGTTTTGAGAAATCATTTGGAAAATATTTATCTTTTAGCAGGAATTGAATGTGCATACTCCCACAGGCCATCTTTAGATCAGACATGTCTTACCAGTCGACCCATGAAAGATTTCATGGCAAACAATTATAATGTACTGTTTAACTAAATATATACGAAAAGTAAACAGACTTTCCACTCAAATACGAGCATCCATTAAAAAATAATAATGTTAAACAAATAAAAATTCAGATATGTCAGCTAATGCCAGTTTCGTAAATTGCCATATAATTTTGTAATGTTGTCTTCTGTTGCATTTGTTTACATTCGATACAATCTGAGCAGATATTATTCGTTTGATAAAAATCAAGAAAATACCTTTATGAAAGTTAAATTGAATCTTGTTTGCCATGGAATCTTTCATGGGTTTATTGGTAAGACACATCTGATCTGAAGACAGCATCTCCCCGGTGTGGAAGTATGCAGATTCAATTCCTGCTGAAAAATAGATATTTTCCAACTCAAAATGATTTAAGCCAGTAGAAATTATAATGTATTGTTTAACTATATATTTATATATATCATTATGTTAGATCAATATTTGTACCCCCCACCTTATATTTTACAAGTACATTTTAGTTACCTAGAGATTTGTGACGAAATATGAGAACAATAGTGTTTTATTATTATTATTATTATTATTATTTTTGGATATGCAGATTATAGAATAATTTCTTTGTGACCGGCTAAAGCCAGTTCTTGGGAAAGACCCTTCCTTTCTCCCACCTCCTGTCTGGTCTTTGATTGCATACGAACACTGCCTGTCTAAAGTGCAAGTGACCTTGATAATATTCAAAACATAAAAAAAATGCCTACTCATTTTCCATATATCCACACTTGACGTAACTTATAACAGTTTTTGTTTTTGCGTGTCTTGGCATATATCATTGTTACTTGGCTGTTTTTTTTTTCCGAACAAGTCGGACATCAACAACACTGGAATCTACCTTTTTTGTTGTCATTAAAAATTGGATGTCACCAAGACTCAAATAACTGAAGAAAGAATCCTGAGGTGGTATTCTTAAAGCCTAAGTTATCTGTGATTCATCTGCCTGAAATATTCACCATCATCGATGAATTATACTGTGTTATTCAAAGAATTACGAAATGAACATTTTTCTTTTTGAGTTTTATTTCTGGTACTCTATAACAACTGATTGACATCGATCACTACAAATTTGTAAGTTTTTGTTGTAGTTTTCTATAATCTGCTGTCATTACTGTTTTTTGTGTTTTCTATATTTTATCGCCTATGTTTTTTCCCTCATCCCTTTTTACTAGTTTTTTTTTCTTTTCATTAATTTAATATTTGTATAGTTTGTAAATAAAGTATTTCTAATTTTTTAAAGATATTCTCGTGTCATCTTTTGTTGTTCTGTGTCTGCTTATTGTTCACTTTCTCACTGTGTTTACCGACGTCTAGAATTGGAGAATTGCCCTCCCATTGTTCTCTTAACAACTTATTATTGAATCTTCTTGGGATAATCTTTAATCTTTTTTTCTTTTCTTATTGCATCCCGGTTATCGTAGTCTCAACAAAACCCCGGGTATAAAAATATATGTGAAAAAAATAATAAATAAACAGACTTTCCACTCAAATACGAATAATAAAAAAAGTGTTGAACAAAAAAGAATTCAAATATGTTGGCTAATGCCAGTTTCGTGAGTTTCCGTGTAAATATCCCCTGTCATGTTTAAAGGTTTTTTTCTTATGTCTTTAATCAAAGATACTCAATATAGTAGGTGCATCAAAAATATGTTGCCATCATTTTAAATATCATATCAATATATGAATATTTTCCCGTAATTTTTGATGGCACTGGCCTTCTTGTTTTACATAGATTAATTTAATGATGTAAATATGACTCAATAAAATATTTAATTTTTTTCTATTTTTCTTGTTTCAGTTGAAAATCTCGCAAATTACACCACTTTCTGGACATTCAGATACATTGTTACAGACTCAGATCTTAAGAATTTTAATGAAACAAATCAAAGGAAAAATTTGACAACCCAGTTAGAAAACCTTTGCAACAGTGTTATTTACACTTTCATAGGTTCGTCTGTTCAGCCGGATGGTGACAAAGTAATTTTTATTTTTTATTTATTTATTTATTTATTTTTAATTAAAAAAAAATGCAAGATCCACATTATTTACACTGCTCGGAATGTTGTCCTCATCTTTATTGCCATGTTTATAATGTTTCGCCTGTTGTACACTCTGGCATTCTTCAGGTGCTAGGAATTAACTACAGTAATTTTTACTGACTGAACCTGTGAAAAAAATCATGGATCATGTAATATTATTTTCATGATTACAAATAAAATTCAATGGGTGTTAAATAAGTAAATAATATTGTTTAGTTGTTAATGTGTATCAATATTTTTTCATAATTCCTACTCTTTCTATTATTATTTGAATAGTGTCTTTGCTTAAATATGATATTCATGCAAATTCTGTTTTTAGTTTTTTATATTTTACAATTTTACCAAATTCATTAGCAAATATATTTTTATATGATGAGGAGCATTCTCCTTCATCTTCTTTCTCCTTTGTCGTCTTTCTTTTTTTTACTTATAATTATATCAATATTTTATTAAACATATTAGTACAAACTAAACAATATAATTTGCTTAATCAACATCCATTGAATTTTATTTGAAGAGAGGTAAGTAAAAAAAGGGAAATGTATGAGTTATACTTCTTAAAATACTTCAAAAGCATGACACATGCAGTTACTATGATATTACAAACAAATCCATATTATTTATACTGCTTGGACTATTTTCCTCATCTTTATTGCCATGTTTCAGGTGTTATACACTCTGACCTTCTTCAGGAATTTTGAACTGAACCCTTTATTTTCATTACTGGGTATATCATTCTCAAGACAAGAGTAAATCATAGTGTCATCAGCATATATGCCTACTTGGGATCTTATTACATTGGGGAGATCATTCATAAGGAAAAGCGTAGGACCTAGAATAAAGCCTTGAGGGACACCTGTGTTTGTGTGATAGTATTGGGAGGCTTGTCTGTTCAATATTACTTTCATTGCATGATTTGAAAGAAATGACGAGATAAGGTCAAACATTTGCCCAGTTATACCATAGCCCTTGCAGCTTGCATAGAAGGCCAGCATGCCAGGCTCTGTCAAACACTTTGGAGATGTCAAGGTCAACAGTTCGGGCTTCGCCATTCTTGTCGAGGGCCTGGTGTATATACTCAGTGATGGTTGTGAGCATATCAGCAGTAGACCTGGTGAAGCGGAAACCATACTGTTTGTCAGAGAAAAGTCTGTAGTCTGAGAGATGTTGTATCACCCCGGCGTTGATGATGGCTTTGAACACATTGCCAAAGATCGGTAGGAGGCTGATAGGGCAATAATTAGCAGAGTCAGAAGGTTCTCCAGTATTTTTATATATAGGAACCACAGAGGAGGATTTCCAGCAGGCAGGAAAGCAAGAAGCAGAGAGGCAGTAGTTATAGAGTTTAGAGAGAACAGAGGAGAGTTCAGGAGCACATTTCTTTAGGGTAATGATTGGTATTCCATCGCCACCACTCGCCTTACGAGGGTCAAGCTTACAAATTACTTTGGAGAACACCCAGGGAGTAATTAGTATGTCAGTCAGTTTGGCCTGGGTTCAAGGAGGGTAGTCAGGCACAGATACTTCAGACGAGTCGAGTTAGTGGAGAATCTGCAAGCGAAGCACTCAGCCTCGTCTTTTGAAGAGGTGAGGACCTCGAATTCATTGATTAGTGTGGGGATTGAGGGCTTACTGCTGTTCAGCACACTTGTACAGAGCCTCCAGTAGTCTTTAGAGCCAAACTTACGGGATGCTATGCACTGCTTCATTCTGACTGCAAACATCAGCTTAGCTCCTTTAAGTATCTTCTTGCATTCATTGCGAGCCAAGGTAAAAAGGCGCCTGTTATGATCCGATGCATGACTCTGGGAAAGCCAAAAGAAGTGATTTTGGTGGGTGATGGCAAGGAAGAATCAGGGGGATGAGTGGGATTTAAGTCTTAAATTCCTGGCAGGGATGAAAGTATCAATGCCAGTCTTAACTCAGCAGGAGACCTCAGCCACACAATCTTCAACAGGAAGGCTAAATACTTTATTCCAAGGAATGTCACTCAGGAAATTGCGGAAAGAGTCCCAGTCAGCTCTTTGGTAGCAGTAAGATATTCTGCTGGTCTGATGTTCTTGGGTGGAGTGGAGGTGGAAAGAAATGCTAATGGAAACTACTGCATGGTCGAGTTTCTGAGAGGGCAGAGTTGCTTGACATTGCAAGAGTCAGGAGTGGAGATAAAGCAGAGATCTAGTAGTGAGTCGTGCCCATTAGGGTTAATACGGAAATGCGTGGGGAACTCCACCACCTGTGTAAGGGAGTGAGTGATTGAAAAATTCATGGTGTGTACACCAGCAAGGTCTGTGACAGAGTTCTCCAGCCACTCAGCATGAGGGGTGTTAAAGTCTCCAAACACAAATATATGGGCAAACGGATGTGAGGAAATGGCCTTGTCAATATTACTGTTGATGCTGTCAAGAATGGAACAGTTGGGAGATGATGGGGAGTGGTAGAGAAAGAAGAGATAGCTAACTGAGCTTAGAAGGGAGAGACGGAAACACATATAAGAATGATGTAGGGATTCAAGAGTGATCATCCTGGCTAAAGGAAGGCGTTCACTGACATAAACACCAAGCTTATGCATGTGGACATTGGAGTCCTTTCTGAAGAGGGGAAAGATTCAACGCTACAGAAGTTGGTTTGGATACCCTGGATGTTAGTAAAGGAAATGTTAAGAGGTTTAGGTAATTTTAATTTGCCTGGTTTAGCTTTTTTTTGCGGAGATATGGATGTTCATGTTTAATGTTGTTGTTGAAGAGAGACCTCAAGTAGAGGAGGCAAATGGTCATTAGCTGCGTCAAGCACTGGAAGGGAACTGGTGTGGGCTGCAGCAAAGTGTGGCCTTGAGATTGCCGACCAAAAGCGCCAGCAGGGACACCTATCCATGCGCGACATGGCACTGCAAGAACCCCGATATTATGCAGCTATTAATGTTTTTAAAGTATTTCATCCTTAAAAGATAATGTTCTTTTTTAATTAAACTAGCATTAGAGAAATCAAAATTGTGTCCTACATTCTTTTGATGTCATACAAGAGTTTTGGAACATATGTCCAAATATAAGTCTCTTTTATGTTCATAGATTGGCACTTTTAGATTTCATGATGTTTCTCCTAAAATACATTATTGCACTGTAGACATTGTGTTTTGTAAATCTCAGCATTTAAACTGGTGTTTGGTATCTTTTTTAACTTGGCAATATCACCAATAGTCTTGGAGGTCGTGGTTACGATTTTAGTGTTTGGAATAGCTAATTTATTTGAGAGTTCATATGAAAAGGTGTTGGAAGGTAATATGAAATTTGTGTGATTTTGGGGGGGTATTCATTTTTTTGGTTTTGTAGATTTTATAAGCATGTTGAATGAAATGGGATTCTAAGAACTCTAAAAATAGGCAAGTGAGAACACCACTAATAGGAGACCCCATAGGTAAGCCAGATTTTTGTTTATAAAATGTGTTGCTAAAAGAAATAACAATGGTTAGAGATTAATGTACATATTTGTATGAATTTTTTTTTTATAGGTAATGGGAGCTTTACTTTAGATTTTTTGAGATGGTTTCTGAGAATGTTTAGATATTTTTTAATGGGTAAATTAGTATAGCGGGATTTAATACCCAAACTAGCCATAGATACGTTAGTCATATTAATGTCTTTAATTTTAGAGAGTAAGTCACCTGAGAGTGATATGGACAATGCTAATGGTGTCTAGGAATGGGGTAATTATTTTAGTGACAGCTCTAGCTAAATTATAGGGAGCACTGTTAATACCAGTTATAATAGGTTTAATGGGAATGTTTGGCTTATGACTTTTGGGTAAACCATATAATGGAGGGATATTCTAGTAATTTGAACCCAGATTTCTTTTCATTTGTTAATAGTGTTTTTACTGTTTTGTTGAAATTTGGTATTTCAGTGTTTGTTTGTTTGTTTAGTGGTTTGTATGAACATATTGTCAGTATTTAAAAAGATTTCTAATTTTAGTTATAATGATTTTTTTCCTACATTTTCTTTACTTATTCTGTTCATATATATATGTGTGTGTGTGTATATATATATATATATAGAGAGAGAGAGAGAGAGAGAGTTGAATATATGGATCGGACTCCGACAAGATAAATAGAATAATAAAGAACAATAACAAGCTTCTTTAGACATTTAATAAGGATAAATGACTTGAAAATCTGACAGTATTTTTAAATGAGGTATAGTTTCAAAGGTCAGTTATATGTCACTAATGAATATTGACTATAGAAGATAAAACTTGTGCTTATTTAAACTGTATGTGTCAACACGTTCTTTTTAAATAAAATAAGAGAAAACAGTTATGAATGTATGTGTTGAAAGAAATGAAATGATTGAACGATTTTCGTTCTAAATAACCTGAGAATTATGTATGAATCATAAACGAAATATATTTTAGTTTAAATTCTAGTAAAAATAATGCTAACAGTGAGTATCTTTTTAATGAAATAAAAATAACTATGTATTAAAATTATTATAATAACATAATAATATATAAATAAGAACCACATATATAAATTATCCTAAAAATATTAACGGTTAGAATCTTTCAATGAAGTAATAAATTACTAAATAAAATGTAAAATTGATGATAATAATAATGAGAAAGAAAGAATTATAATAAATAACTCAAAATTATATATAATGATAGTAAGAAAACTATTGCATTGTTAAGAATATAAGGAACTATTTATAACTTATTTAATAATATCTACTGGTATTTTGGATTTATTAAGTATTATTTTGTTAAAAACTTTGTCACTAATGTAATGTTTTAATCGTGTATTTATAGTTGGTAGTAATGTTATTAGTATGTTCTCAAAGTACTTCCTTCTTAAAGGGTTATATTTTTTATAAACTAAACTGGTATTTAAGAAATCAAAATTGTGACCTTTGTTATTTCTAGTTGGAACATATGTCCAAGCATAAGTCCTTTTCTGTTTGTACATCTGCGCTTTTAGATTTTGTGATGTTTCCCCAATGTATATATCATTGCACTGTAGACACTGAATTTTATAAATCCCGGCATTCAAATTGATTTTTGATGTCTTTTTAAATCTGACAATATCACCAATAGTTTTGGAGGTGGTGTTAACAATTCTGGTATTTGGGATAGTTAATTTGTTGGAGAGTTCATATAAAAAGTTGTTGGAAGGTAGCATTATGAAATCTGCGTGAGTTTGGGTGCTATTTGGTTTTTTTGTTTTGCATATTTTATAAGCATGTTTTTTGGCATTGAGGATGAAATAATGTTGGTAGTGGAGAAGTTTAAATGTTTGTTCAATATATTTTTCTTCTTCAGATAAATAATTATGGCTGCATATTCTGAGGGCTTTAAGGTAGAAACCAATAATTAAACCAGATTTAATTTTATCGTTGTGGTGAGAATAGAAATCAATAAGATCGTTTTTGTTGGTAGGTTTACTATAAACTTTAAATTCTAATTTATCATTATGTATTAATAAAATACCCAGGAACGGTAAAAATTTGTTAGTTTCAGGTTCATATGTGAATTTGAGGTTCTACTTTATTGAGTTTTATGACTAAGTTTGATATGTTGGTATCATGGGGGTAAAATAATAGACATCATCTATGTATCTTAAGTAAATAGGACTGTTAGGTATAATATATTTGAAAGAACTGGATTCTAAGAGTTCTAGAAATTCAAGCAAGAGCACCACTAACAGAAGATTCCATGGGTAAACCAAATTTCTATTTATAAAATGTTTTGTTAAAAGAGAAATAACAATGGTTAGAGAATAATGTGCATATTTTGATGATTTTCTCGACAAGCAGGAGGCGCTTTACTTTGGATTTCTTAAGATGGTTTCTAAGAATGTTTAGACATTTTTTAACGGCTATGTTTGTATAGAGTGTTGCCATAGAAAATTTTATCTTCTACATTTAATATTCATTTGTTGCTGTATCACATGTGACACGTATTTAACCTTTGAAACTACCTCATTTAAAAATACTGTCTCTCGGATTTTTACATCATTCGTCTTTATTAAATCTCTGAAGAAGCTTGTTATAAGTGAAACATGTTAGATTAAAGACACTTTTTCCTACTTGTTCTTGATTTATTTTATTCATAAATATAGATATAAAAACGTAACACATATTTACAGTCATAAATCTAGAATTTATTTAAGCAGTTGTGGAAAACAAGCTGAGTCATCAGACCACAAAAAGCAAGTAGATTACTTTGATGAGGCAATTGCCACAAGAAATTCTGAATTTATAACCGTTTAATTATGTATTGGATTTTCTTTGCTATATATCATATTGCTCTGGATAATATCCATTAAGCTCTCTATTTTTATCTATTTCTTGTTTTACACTAATGAAATAAAATTTTTGGGATCATCCTCTCAGTTTTAACGGCTTTGTCATTTATATATATATATATAACCAACACTATTTTCATCTTTGATAATGGCTGATGTAAGCCAAAAGCTCAGGAAGAATTAAATAAAAACATGTATCAATATTGTGATTTTCTTTCCTCTTTCAACGATATTAAGCTTATCAGACGATATGAAAAAAAATTACATAAAATAAATCGACAAAACTTGTCGATATTATTTAATGAAACATACACACACACACACACACACACACACACATATATATATATATATATATATACTATCGTCATTCGCAGACAGATCTGTTTCGCTGTATCACAGCTCATCAGTATGGTTAGACTTCGATTGCTTTTTAACCCAGGATTGAAACCCAACCGAATTGGTGTCAGTCAGCGATTCTATCTCTGGGCTATGATTATCCGTGAGTATGAACAGATTTTATTAAAAATAAGCAGACATAATGTTTGCAATTTATTTAATCTGACATGTCAGATTAAATAAATTGCAAACATTATGTCTGCTTATTTTTAATAAAATCTGTTCATACTCACGGATAATCTTTCATGTATTACAATAGAATGATGTCACAAATGAGCTGTATCGTTGACAAATGTTATTATCATTCATTTCTCAAGGTACCCAAGTACTTTCAACCTCTTTCTTAGATCATCTTCAGTGGTGTGAGTTATGGTAACAAAAAAATAACCACAAAACTGTGTTGCTACAAATTACTGTATATTTTTTCTGCTTCAAATATAATGGTTGACAAATTGCTAGCGTTCATTAGAACGTGAAAATTATCCAAAATGGAATTTTTTTATATGCACGTGTTAAAGCATGAAAAAGTGTTCTTTTTTACAAACATTTTAAAACATTACTACAGTATTCATAGCTGATTCTATTAATTGACAGCTTAAGTGTTTTAATGAATATTGCCTCTAGAATCTGTAGTTTGCTTTTGTTGTTTTCTTGGTGTAGGATAATTGTATTATCGATCATTATCTTTTTTGTATTGTGAATGAAGACAGGAATGCTGTTGTAGACATGGCACATAAAGAACTAGAAAAATTGAAAGAGATGGTGATGGTGATGGTATCAAGAAGAGAACCATCCATCTGACACTTGAATTTTTTGTGGGTCTTTGTTAAACTTATCTGAATTTTGTACAAGTATACCTCTGGTCATGTTGTCTTGAGTTCATTCTCGATTATACATTGTCAAAAAATATGTGGAAAAATAAAAATCAAGTTGACGTCATTTTATTTGACTTTACATCTGAGGTTGTAATATCACTAGAAAAGCATTAAAAGCATATAAAATCATGTTAATGTACAATAAATAAGAATGGCAGTATATAAAATCATATTAAAATACGTACATTTCAAATGTAAATATTAGTGAATTTAATATAAATTAGTTCATTTTCTACTTTCACAAAATAATTTTAAAAACTGAGTTTGTTATTTAACCTTAAAAACATCATTTTATTTTACAATGTCTGAAACCAAACAACATTCAAAAATAAGGAATCTGAGATGTACTGTAAAGATCATCAAATTGTAAGCATAAACATTTAAAGAATGTACATATATGTATTCATAAATTTAGATTACTTTTTATTTTGTACTATATTCAAAGCTAAAATTTATTTGTTTGTTAGCTTAAAATAGATTCTTATTGGCCATATGTTATTAAAAATTTATTTAAAAATAAAATATAAAAACGGGAATGATTATTTGTGGTTTAGCCTAGTGACAAGTAAATTTGGAGAAAAGAAAATTTAACTTAAATTGTTTCTCCTGAAAAAAATGATGGACATAAAGTGAGATATACATGTATTTAAGTTTGTCATTCTGAATTTTTCTTTAACAACTTCTCTTGTATTTTCTTTTCTAGCTGGCTATAAATTATAGCATCACTTTGACGTCAAAAAGTCTGACAGAGGAGGAAAACCTGGAATCATGTCTGAAGAGTATCAGGCAGTTTGGAATCGCAAATCTGTCAAAACTAATTAGGCCAAATAACAATTATTTTCCGATTGTCTACGACATGACATCTACTGTGGAGTGCCCATCAAATTTTTTCAAAGTTAATTTGGGGAACAAAAATTTACATTGTAGTAAGTATAAATTCCTTCAAAAAAGTCATGAAATTTAATGTATGCAATGTATGTATGTACATATATATATATATATATATATATATATATAGTCCCATATTGATAGAACAAGTCAGAGTTTAATGTGTTATGCAAACATAAGATGCATATTTTAAATCTTTCAAAATCTGAAAACAAGGCACTGAGATCAAAACCAGCAAGGCACAGTTTGTTCCAGGCTTTATTATGATCTTCAGGCCAAGAATTAGATTCTCACAACTACGTGTTAACAGCAATGACAGCGTTGCTTGTTTACTATGATTTCACCCTATTATTGGGCAGTTTAACATACATACATATGTGTGTACATATATATGTGTTTGTGTGTGTATGTATATATATATATATATGTGTGTGTATGTACATACTGATACGAGGATGCATTTATATATAAAAATAATATTAATAATGTTTAAAAAATTATAGTAAGGGATTCTATTGAGTCCTACCTGTTATTACAAAATGTTTTAATTCATAAAATAGTTGTTAAGTAGAGAAATTAGAAATAGAACGTTTGGGAGATTCTGGTATGTTTCAATAAAATCTAGAGAATTCGAAATGATTCGAGAAATATGCAAATTAGGTGTTAGCCTCTATAAAAATAGGGTTTGGGAAGAGAGTAGTTAGTTGTTAAAAGGATTTATCAACTCCAGCTTTGATTCAAGGATTTGTATATCCAGCCAAAAGAATCTCTACTAAAAGTTGCTGACCAACTAACACCTGAAAGAGAACCTCATGGAACTAAATGAGTAAATAGAAATTTTTGACTCTTTCATTGACCAAAGTAACACTTACCAGTCACTCTGCCAGTAGTAAACTCTGTTTTTTTTTTCTATTTGAATGTAAAAATTGTATATTTGTAAATATTTCTATTTTGTGTTATCGTAAATTAAATATTTGTTTGTGATTTAGCTCTGTGTTTGGGTCAATAATTTTTCTTTTGTTACGACTCTATAACACGAAACAATACATATATGTGTATGTGTGTACATACATATATGTGTGTGTACATAGGTGTGTTTTCATTTATATATATATATATATATATAAATGTGTGTGTGTATGCATGTATCTATATGCACGTGTGTGTATATATCAGTATATATATAGAGAGAGAAAGAGAGAAAGATATGTGTATAATGTATGTATGTACATACATGTATTTGTGTGTATATATATATATATATATATATATATGCACGCACGTACGTACATATATGTATGTATATAAATGTATATGTAAGTATATGCATGTATGGATATACATGTCTGTGTTACGTCTATGTATATATATGTCTGTATATGTAGAGATATATATATATATATATATATATATACACATGTCTGTATACTTTTGTGTATGTATGTATAAACGTGTATACGTCTATGTATGTATATATATATATATATATATCTGTGTATGTGTATACATGTATGCATGTGTATGTATATGCATGTATATATATATATGAATGTGTGTATGTGCATATATCTCTAAATATATTTGTATATATATATATGCATGTATATATATATATTTTAATTCAAATACTTCAATCCAAGGGAAAAAAGCAGGAAGGTAAATTCCAAAAACCCGATCCTAATTAATATTAAAAATTTTATTTTAATATTAAAAAATGATACAAGAAGAGAGCTCCATGTAATAAAATATTACAGAGCAAATATATATTTTACAACCAAATCTTTGGAAGAGTTCCTTAGATACCATGAAATGGTTTGATAATATCAATGACAAATCTAAATCCACTTTCCTTAAATTTGATATTGTGGATTTCTATTCCTCTATATCTAAAAAAACTTCTTGTGGATTGTTTAGACTTTGCTAAGGGTTATGTTAATATTTCGGATAGTGACTATAGGATTATACTGGGAGTTAGAAAATCTATTCTCACCTTTGATAATTCTACTTGGACAAAAGGGCCTGAAGATAGTTTTGATGTCCCTATGGGAGCCTATGATTCTGCCCAGGTAGCAGATCTAATAGGCATTTATATTTTAGATATTTTAAGTAGATTTTTAGACCCTAAACTAATAGGCCTATATCGGAATGATGGACTGATATGTATTCCCAATTCCAATAGACCTTACACTAATAGAATACATAAGAAAATTATCAGAGCCCTAAATTTTCTAGGTTTTAAGGTTGAGGTTACTTCCAATCTCAAAATTGTAAACTATCTAGATATCACCCTTAACTTAAATGAAGGTTCCTACCAACCCTTTCTCAAGGAAAATAATTCTCCCACCTATATAAATAGTTTATCCAACCACCCCAAGAATATTATTAAACAAATACCCAAGATAGTAAATAATAAGGTTAGCCTATTATCATCCAATAGAAAAATTTTCAACACAAGTAAAGAAATTTACGATAAGGCCCTTCAGAAAAGCGGTTTTATTAATAAGTTAACGTATGATAAGCCTGCTATAAACCCAGAATCATCTAAAACTAAAAACACCCGAAAATGTAGAAAAAGGAAGATAATTTGGTTTAACCCTCCTTATTGTAAGCTAACTAATATAAATATTGGTAAGTATTTTCTCAGATTAATCGATAAACATTTTAATAATAATAACAATCCCTTAAATAAAATTTTTAATAGGTTCACCCTAAAAATTAGTTATTCTTGCACCTCTAATATAGATGATATAATTAATTCACATAATAGACATATTTTAAGTAACCTAAATAATACTGACGTTAAATCCGGAATTGTCGATAAATGTAATTGTAATTCTGTGGATGCCTGCCCGGTGCAAGGCAAATGTAAATCCACCCATGTAATTTATGAAGCCCGTATTTCTCCATCTAATAACAAAGATAATTACCGGACTTATATTGGCATGTCCGCGGGCCCTTTCAAACAGAGGCTTTATAATCACAAGTACTCGTTTTCGAACCCTAAACAAAGATTCCAGACGGCACTATCACGTAGGTTCTGGGAAATGAAGGAGGAAGGGCAGGACCCTATAATCAGCTGGAAATTAATAGGCTCAGCTTGTACTCCTAAAAATTTTCGTGATAGGTGTCGTCTATGTTTATTGGAGAAGATTCTAATTTTGAAATATCCTCATCAGGACTTACTTTTGAACCTTAGGAGAGAATTTATTAATAAGTGCCACCATAAGGCGGATTTTAAAATTTAACTTTTAATTTTAAATTTAAATTTTAAATTTTTCTAAAATTTTTCTATAATTTTTTTAATTTTTAAAATTTTAAAATTTTAATTTTTTAAATTTTTAATTTTTTAATTTTTAATTTATAATTTTTCTTTTTATAATTTTTATGTATATGTGTATGTTTTTTTGTGTGTGGATGTGCATACTTGTATATATATATATATATATATATATATATATATGTGTGTGTGTGTTTATGTGGGCTATATGTATTTTTGGAAAAAATTATTTTAGCTATTTAAATGCTCCTTTTCATAATATTCATTTATTTTTTATATTTTTTTTAAAAATATTTTTATATGTATGTGTGTGAGTGCATATGTAATATGTATATATGTGTGTGTGTGTGTGTAGATATATGTGTGCATGTATGTGTACACATATATATTGTGTGTATATGAATTTTTTGAATATAGGTGTGTACACACATATATATGTGTGTATGCGCATGTATGTGTTTATAAGTGTGTATGATATTGAATGTATGTGTGTGTATGTGTATGTATATATGTATTTTTAATCGTAGAATTGTGTGTGTATATGTATGTATGTATGTGTGTACTTCTATATGTATGTATAATTGTAAATGAATTTTTTTTTTTTTACCTAGTGTTGTCTTTATTTAGTTTAATTTAAATGGCCTAACTTTTTTAAAAATAATTTTATTTTAAATCCTATATCTTTTTATTCCCTTTTATAAATAATTATGCCTTTTTAAGTAAAGGCCTTTTTCTAATACTTCAACGTTTTTGGGAAGTTAGGTTTTTGAATTTGTCCAGCGTCTGTAATATTTAAAAAAAAATTTTTTTCTTTCTTTTCTTTTTCCCTCCCTCCCTTCCTTCCTTTATCTCTCTTATCTCCCACCTTTTTTCCGTGTTGCTTAACCTTACGTCGATTTAACACTGCTGTCTGTTAATTTTTAGTTACAATTCTCTTTCTTTTTTTTTGCGAACCCAGACGATGTCAATTTTTTTCTTTTCTTGTTTATTTGATTTTTTTTTATCTTTTTCTTTTTCGTTTTCTTTTTCTTTATTTTTCCTTTTTATTTTCTTTGCAAATCTATTGAAAAAGGAAAAGTAGACTAATTTTTCTCTAGTTTCTGAAAGGATTTTTCTGTTGCTGAGGTGATGTGTTATCCCCCGTAGGGATCTTCATATCGAAATGGCCATTCAACTTCTTTGAATTAATCCTTTTTTAATATATATATATATATATAATGAATTAT
Organism: Ascarosepion bandense; assembly: GCA_037127315.1. Classification (NCBI taxonomy): domain Eukaryota; kingdom Metazoa; phylum Mollusca; class Cephalopoda; order Sepiida; family Sepiidae; genus Ascarosepion; species Ascarosepion bandense. Next base: position 1,655,876 of record JBBBDQ010001648.1, read on the forward strand.
TTTGAACATTATTTTTACCGATACTCGTATTTAAGTAGATATTCTGTTTTTAATTAAACAGTATTTTATATCTACCGGCCTCATACATAGCCTCCTGATTAGACATAAGCGTGGTTAAGACAGTACCAGATCAAATGGTAGCTTCCCCTATGTAAATAGGGGTCGCAGGTTCAAATCCTGCTGGATAGCACACATTTTTGCAATAAAAATTTATCGTGAAATAATCAGGCCGGTAGATATAAATATAAAATACTGTTTAATTAAAAACAGAATATCTACTTAAATACGAGTATCGGTAAAAATAATGTTCAAAATAATTCATTACAAATTGCCGGTTGCTTATAACCAAGTTTCGTTAAATTTTGTTAATTTCCGTAATATATATATGTGTGTGTGGATATACACATATATACATATATGTGTGTTTATGTATATTTACATGTATATGAATGTATGTGTATATACATGTCTGTATATATATATATATATATATATATATATTTCTAAATATAGAGAGTGAGATAGATTTGTGCAGTTATATATTTATGTTTTGTTATGTTATGTCTTTATATTCTGACAAGTTGGTATATATGTTCATTGCCTTCTTGTATGAAGTACTCATTTTGTAATGCTTTTGTCAACCCTTGAAAATTCTCTCTCTCTCTCTCTATATATATATACATATATATATATATATATATATATAAGCTAAATTGTTATGATGCTTCGTGCCTTAATTGCTGTTTTTTTTTTTTTTTTTCATAGTTCACTGATATAAATTTATTTTGGTGTGCAGGTTTCTTTTTTTTATAATGTATTCAACATCATAAATTCTTTATTAATATGATTAATATGGTGAAGTTTTTTGCTTAACTGAGCAGTTTTGTTTCATATATTGAAGTGCTTTTTTATAAAAACCTGACAACTGTAATATTTTCGTTTTGGCTATTCGTATGACTGCATTTTGAGTTATTTGAAAATGATTCCTTCACATGTGAGAATACCATCTGTGTTGATACACCCGAATCTATCCTTGAAAACAAATGTAGCAACATTTGAAAGTACTTTTAGTGCGGGATAATATAAAAATAAAAATTGATATGAATTCTTATTTGTCAGAGTTAATAATAGACTGAAACATAACTTGTCCATATTATTTAACAAAACAAGTTTGAAATATACACACAGACACATGGTGTTTGAAAAATAAATGGCATAACTTCCTGTCTCTGTTCCATCTTTCTGGTAGCATTTGAATTCTGTGAGAAAGTTGACCCAGTTTTGGGATCTTCTTAAGAATGAATGTGCTGGCCAGCCAGAATTTTTCTTGTTCTATATAAAAAAGAAAAACACGTGACCTCACAGCAAACTGCCCTGACGAGTGAAAACATCAAAATTGTATCCTTGCAAAACTTCAAAGTGTGCATGAATCTTCTTAGTTAAAGCGACACACTCTTTGTACTTATCAACATTCTATCTCCACCCCTATATTGAGCACTTTATAATAAAAAAAAAAACCTGCTTGCCAAAGTACATTTAATCATTTAAAACACTGAAAAAATAACTTAGGTACTAACCATTACCCCAATTAAACACTAATATATATAAAAGAGAGAGGAGATTAGATGAACCTTGTTTGTGAGGTTATCAAGTTTTGCATCCATTTTAATTTTCAGATGAATGTCCAGGTGGCACGTACAGTAATCAAACAGATTGTATTCCTTGTCCAGTGGGTGAATATCGACCTGTCAATGTAACTGGGAACTGTATGAAATGTCCGACTGGAACATCAACGTATTCAAATGGATGTTACTCAATAGACGAATGTATAGGTAAGAGTAAAAATTGTTATTTTTATGTTGCTGAAGAATACAACTGAAACTGTATGTAAAATGTTGAAACTTCTCCAAATGAGGTTTCAAAAGGTTAACTCATCGCCTTCTTCAAAATGACACTATTCTCTTGCTTGAGATTTAATAGTACCCCCTCCACCTTACACACACACACACTGAAAATAATTATTTTAACACAACAAACTGATGTTCTCAAGAACACATAACCCGGTGGATATAGACATTGGTTTGTTCTAATGACTTAAAGTGTTGAGTTCAATACCAGGATACACAAATAACTAAGTTAAAGGGAGCTAACTACATGGCTACCAGAAGTGACATATAGAATGACAAAGGGTTTGGTTTGAAATACCTAGCACCTGAGCACGGCCAGAGCATACAACAGCCAAAATGTTGTAAACATAGCAATAAAGCTGAGGACAACAGTCCAAATAATGTAAATATTAACAACAAACTCTGTTCTTGCAGTGCCCTTTCAGTGTGGTCAACAAAATACCAAATGCAGCAGAGAAAATATATTCTTAGGGTTTCAAATATAGACAACCAATATTTATGTATTTCTTAACCTGGCAAATTCTTATAGATAAAATACAACCAATATAAACTAACTACCCTTATCTCAGAAAGCAAAATCTTGGTAATATTTTCATTACAGCCATGGAATTCTCAAGACTTACCAAAAGTCTTGATCCTTTGAAGGACACAAGTCCAGACAAACTCTCAGTGCTGGTGGTTGAGAATATTAACCTGATCTTACAAAAATAATTACTGTTTGAAGGAGAAGGTGTCAAATGCAAGCCCAGTTTTCAATAATGTAGGTGAGCATTCATCTCTCTAGACCCACCAGTTTCCTCACTGACATTAGCAAACTCTTTGAAGGTATAATCAACAAGTTTGTTGGTTACCTCAACAGGAAATATCTCTTAAGCAACAAACAGTATGAGTTTCAATCAGCCTGTTCCACTGCTGATATTTCAACTGTGATTACTCACAGAATCAGTGCATTAGTGAACAAATACAAATATATATATCAAGTATGATCGCATTAGATATTTCAAAAGCCTTTGAAAAAGTGTGGCATAAAGTGTTACTCTCTTGCTATTAAATTACTGGACGAGTCCTCTTAATAATAAAGTCTTTACTAATAAGTAGGTTCCTGAAGGTCATGGCCTGTTTTTTGAGGCCCAAGTGACCAGTGCAGACATCCATCAAGGTTAGCTCCATGGTTCAACCCTCTTCCTACTCTATATAAATGATCTGCCTAAGAATACACTTTGATCATTTTTAATAGTTATACCAATGATATATGGGTGCACTTGCAAAACTCTCTAAAACCAGAAATTGGCAACTGATCTCTCCTCTGACTGAACTTTAGCAGATCAGTGAAAGAAGAAAGTGGCTATTCACATTCAATGCCTCGAAAATCAAACCTAGTGACCTTCTACTATTGCGGATTGAACCCAGAACTATTATCAATAGTAATGAATAGGTGTTTCTTCAGTGAGGGCCCCACGTTTTTATGCCTATTAGGATTTCGACTTAGTCCAAATTTCAAGTGGGGCTCATAACTCCCTGTACCATTCCAACAAGTACCTGATTTCTCCTGCTATCTTCTACCATTCTGAGAGAGAGATCAGGCTGAAAATTTCTACACTCAAATAAAAAGGTTTTTGTGCCCATGTAGGGGACAAATTATCTTCCATTTTACAACCCCTTTCCTCACAGACATCACAAGATTAAACTGTTCAAAGATTAAAAGTATGTAGTTTCTAGATTTTTCTTATTGTTCAAAATAAGAAAAATCTAGAAACTACATACTTTTGATAACAGCATAACACAATAATGCTTATGCAATGCACTAAAATTAAACAAAGAATTTTAGAATGAATCATAAGATGATTTTTATAACAAATAACAATTTAACACGTGAGTTTAATAAAACCCATGAGAATAAACAAAAAGCTACACCCATTGAGATGAAGGGAAATGTTTACTTACACATCTATTGAACAGGTGAAGAGGCTCATCCCTTGTTTCCTGTTTAGGATGCGGTTTCTGGTTTTCTCTTTTCTAATCTTCTCACTCTTATGTAGCCCCCTGCACATCAGTGACATTACCACCTTGCTTGGGGTGATATGATTAAAAAAAAAAAAGAATTGATTCTTGTAGAAATGGAGCCTAAAAGGAGGATTTCTTCATTTATGCTTTTTTTGGTGTGAAGATGAACATACCCCTCCAGAATATGACTTGGACTCCTTCAAGTAGCATAAATAATGACGTCAAGAATTATTCCCACTTTTTTTAATTAAAGCTCCATCCCCTCCCCATTCAGTTAACTGCCATACATGATATACACTAGGTGATCATGTCTTGAAAAAGACATGACTGACTAGGTAGAAGATTTTTCCGTTGTAGGTCGCCATTACTTTCTGCGGTAAACTGACTGTTAACCAAGACTATAGAATCCAGTCTATCCTGCTATTTAACCCATAGCTGAAGGGAGAAACGAAGGATTAATACTTTTCTCTAGGTTATTTGCATTTAAGTGACTAATGAATTCAAACTCAGCTCTTTGATTTCTTGTACCGAGCTGATATCCACTGCACCACAATGCACATCCTCATTTGGTCACCAGAAATGTTAGTTCCTTGGTGGATGCGGGGAATCTTTTGTTTTTTGAGTTTTTTTTTTTTCACATTTGTTATTGTGTCTGGCTAAGAGAGTATGCTTGGTCAAATGACTGTTTAAAAATATCCAAGTCTTGCACAAATTTTGTCCAGTTGACTAATATTTTTGTCACAAGTAAGGATGAATTGTTGTTTTTTATCAATAACACCATTTTGCTTAGATTTTTGTAAATATGATATTCAATCATACGTGATACACACTTGGGTGATCATGTCTCAGAAGAGACATGACTAACTGGGCAGAAGATTATCTCACAGTAGGTTGCCATTGCTTTCTGCAGTAGACTGGTTGCCAGCCAAGGCTATCGAACCCAATCTGTCTTATTATTTAACCCATAACTGGAGGGAAGAGACTGATTAATACCTTTCCCAAGGGTATTTGTGCATAAGTGATTGCGAGGAATTCAACTGGAATTTGAACTCTGCTCTTCAATTTGTCATTCCGAGCCAATATCAATTGCACCACAATGCACATATTATGCATTGCGTAAATATTCAACTGGGTTTTCATTTTTACATTTATTAATTTATAACTGGAGTAGATAGACTAAACTATCGCCCGGTTCACACTCCACTCACGTCTATTAAACAGGTGAAGAGGTTCATCCCTTGTTCCCTGTTTAGGATGTGGTTTCCGGCTTTCTCTTTTCCAATCTCTTCACTCTTACGTAGCCCCCTGCACATCAGTGGCGTTACCGCCTTGTTCGGAGTGATATGATTAAAAAAAAAAATTCCCACTCTCCACAGAAGATTAGTTCATATGGGACTAGGTAGGACTTCATAGTCTTTGCAGTATTATGGTGTTTGTAGTAAGAATGTGATGTTTTGATGCAAGGATTATTGTATAACTTGCTTGAGTCAGTGATTGTGGTGAGCTACACTATTTAATATAAGACAGATGAAGACCAGCCTTCCCTATTCTCATTTTTGTTTTGTACCACATTTTTTGTATTAAAACAGAAATAAATTTAGAAGTAGAGAGAGAGATAGCCATAGCTGAGTTTTATATTTTGTTCATCAAATTTGGCAAGACTGCATCAAATCCAAGTGACATTTTTTGTGATTGTGTTATCTTCGTTTCAATGCAAAGAAGACATGACATTTTTTTCAAATGACATGAGTAGTAAGTAAAAATGAACAGCCCCAACCAGAACTTGAACCCTGTTTGTTACTTCCATTTTCTATATTGGTAACCATTACACTACATTCTCGTTAATTTCTATATATAAATAGCTGAAAAGAAGGAATAAGAAGAGAATATAAAGAGACCAGAATGATAGAGAACTTGCCTACAGTGTGCGAGGTTGCAGGTTCAGTCCCCAGCTTGGTCATACCAAAGACTTTAAAAATTGTTCTCAATGCCTCTCTGCTGAGTACTCAGCAACAAAGAGAAGGATCAAGGGTAAGTGGAGAAATCCAGGTACAGGAGTCACACACAACACCCCACCCACGTCTATTTAACAGGTGTTGAGGCTCATCCCTTGTTTCCTGTTTAGGATGTGGTTTTCGGCTTTCTCTTTTCCAATCTTTTCACTCTAACGTAGCCCCCTGCTCATCAGTGACATTACCGCCTTGCTCGGGGTGATATGATTTAATAAAAAAAAAAAACATCCCTCCCACAAGGATGCATTCAGGTCACCTTTGACCTAAGAGTCAACCAACTTATAAAAAGACAAGAAAATGACAAAAACGCAGAAATAGCTATAACCATCTCTGTATACGTGCAATGATGCACACACACACACACACACACACACACACAATGAAAAAGTGAACATAACTTCTTCATGAGCCGTGTCCCTTCAGGATATAGGCGATCATGGACTTCCACTTGGCCCTGTTTTTTTGTCGCTCTCAGTATTCTTCCTCTTGGTATCTCTTCCAAACCCCACTCCACCATCCATTTGCTCAGGCCTATCAAATATGTCCCGCACTGCTTTCCCCTATTTCTCTTTCCTTCTATCCATCCTGTGAGCATTAAATTCTCCAGGCCCTCCTTCCTCATTACATATTTCAAGAACCTCATCTGTGTCTTCCTGATGTTAAGTATGAGTTTTCTTCTTGATTGCATCCTCTTCAACAACTCATCATTGCTCACATGATCAGTTCATACTATCTTTAGTATCCTTCTGTAGAACAACATTTCTTTTACCTTAAGCCTCTCCTTCATCTTTGAAGAGATCATCCTTCATTCACTGACATACAAGAGGACAGATACAACATAGCAATTTAGCACTCCAGTGATATTTTCCTGTCTCTCAGTACTCTGGATAGCTTTTGAAACATGTCCTTGGCTATGACAATGCATCTTTGGATCTCAGTGTTGCACTTTCCATCCTCTGTCAGATCACTTCCCAGATTACCTTGAATGGCAGAAGTAATTGACAGGTACGTCCAGCCATAGGTAAGGTCAACAAAAGGGACAACCGACTTGAAAGGCAATAGCTGGCAACGATGTGGTTGACAGGTACATTCAGCTGTAGATAAAAGTCAACAAAAGACAAGAGTGGTTGACAGATATATCCAGCCATATATAACATCAACAAAGTGACAACCTGAAAAAGCCAAAATGTGTGAGAGTTTAAAGACTATATAAAGTCTAGAATTTTTGGCTGAAGAACAGACTCCCAAACGGCTCCTTTGTACATGCCAACTCTCGGACTGGTCTACTGCTTTACACGAGCATCACCAATGAAAAATAAAAATGTACATATAAAAATATAATCTTACATGTTCCTCGTTGTTTGTCCAGATCCAGCAGCATTATACAACATCATCTTATCACCCAAGAAATATAGATGCCTAAGATGTGTTTATTTTTATTTTTTTTTAATATCATATTGCTCTGGATAGTATCCATTGAGCTCTCTGTATAGATCTTTCCTTTCTTTTCAACAATTTATATTGAAGAGATTTTTTTTGGATTATCCTCTCCATTCAAGGATTTGATATCATTACGTGTATTTTACATATATATATATATATATATATATATATATATATATATATATATATATGAAGCAAGTAGAAGTCTAGCCACACTAATGAGCAGTGATATAATAGCTCTCTAGAGAGGAAAATCTTAAAAAGAGTTACCACTTCTGCGATTTATGTGTTAATCTTAAGTAATGAATTGAGTTCCTCTGGTGACTGGCGAGTGTATACACTGCATATATATAACACACTAAAATTTCCCTTCTCTCATTCCTTGCAGCTATGGCTTAGGGAGTAGGGACACTGACTGACACCAAATCAATTGAGTTTTGATCCCGGCTTGAAGCAAGTGGAAGTTTAGCCACACTGATGAGCTGTGATACAGCAAAACAGGCTTGTATGTGGATGACTAATAAAAGTCTGCCTCCTCCTACCGAGCGGCCATAGCTCAGAGGTAGAATCGCCAACTGACACCAATTTGGTCAGGTTTCAATCTTTGATAAAAAGCGATTAGATGTCTCACCGTACTGATGAGCTGTGATACAGCGAAACAGATCTGTCTGCAGATGACTCTATATATATATATATATATATATATTGTCTACATCAATGGCACAACTTTGAGCTTCATGCATTATGCAATCATCAGGTTTATGTTACAGAAGATTGTAACATGCACCTGATGACTGCATAACACATCAAATTCTGAGTCGTGGTGTTCATGCAGGACAATATATATATATATATATATATATATATATATATATATATATATATAATAGTTCTGTTCATTCTACATTGAGTGCTGTTTTATTAACACCAGGTAACTCACCAAATTATTTTAAGTTTTGTGTTCCTAATAATGTAAATTGATTTTACTATTGAGATGATATCAACTGGTAATATGCCTTATAAGTATTTTAATATTATTATACATGTGTGTACCCTCATATTTATATTAATTAATTCCCATAACTATATATATATATATTTCATTTTTTTTCCAGGTTATTGTCCTCCAGGCTTTGCTTCAAATAGTGGTTTACCTCCTTGTAAACCTTGTCCAATTGATTATTATGGACTGTCCGGTAAAAAATGTGAGCCTTGCGAAAATAATTCTTCAACTCTTGGACAGAGAGGATCAAAAAAATGTTTTGGTAAGCATTGATTAAAATTTTGTAACTATTAGAACAGAACTTATGGTTAAAATTGAGTAATTTCAGCAATAAAGTTAAGTTGTGTCAGCTGGAAATGACGCTAGGTGGAGACGGCTGGAAATGATGCTAAGTTCTATTCTAATAGTTTATTTGTTTGCCCTTCTCACTGCAAGAACTTTATTCACTGATGTCTCCTGAAATGCCTCAGTGAATAAAAGCTTTTTCTCAGGGGTTATGAAGCAGTATTTATGCTGCACTCGCCTGTATTATTGTTGGCATTAATCTGCTATTGTAACTAATTTATGAATTAAACATTATTATATCTAAACTTATTTATAAATGGAACTATGTTTGTGTGTGTGTGTGTGTGTGTATATGTTACCTATAGACTCCGAAACGGCTGAACTGATTTTCTTGAAAATTTACACAGTTGTACTATAAGCATCTGCGAGTGTTCTTAGCTAGGTTTTGTGTCAAGGTACCCCCGATAAATATCAAAAATCGATAATCAAAAAATCGGGTTATAGAAGAAGTGATCTGATTTTAATCAAATTTAATACACTCATAGACAAAGACATAAGAAATGATATTCAGAAGTTTCAAGGTTGCAGTTCTTACAATAGTGCAGAAAATAGATTTTATATATATAAAAGGCAAGATGTTTATGTGTGTATCTGTTTATCTGTCTGTATGTCCTTTATACAAATCCACAATTTTTAACCAATTCTCACCAAACTTCACACAAATATTCTTTAGGCTGAGTCTGATTTCCAGGACCATGGATTAGTTTTAAAGCTTTCATTACACCTGAGCAACGCCGGGCTATACTGCTAGTATATATATAAATATATGGTCAACTTTCATGGAGAACCTTAATTCATTAACGTTGTAACCAGTTTGAAAAGAGCAAGGTGGAACATGCTAAGATTAAGTGCCATCATTTCACTCTAACCTTCCAGCCTGTATGTAGTTTTTGTGGCAGGTTTGCTCTTTCAAAGGCAAGTCTTCAAAGACACCTTAGGTCTCATCTGTCTCACTCCATTGACGCAAGTCGAAATCAATCCTTGCGCCGCTTTGTATAGTATCCAAGTCAGCTTCTGGATTAAAAAGACACATGAAAATTCATGTTCATATTGTTCCTGTTGGACTAAGTAAGACATCTTCCTTTCAGGTGCAACATTTGTGTTAAGACTTGTAAGAGTAAGGCTGATTTGAAGAGTCATCTGTGTTCTTGTGAGCAGTGGGACTGAAGAAAGAACAAAAAAAGCAGTTTTAGAGACGATCTTCTATCAAAAAGTGAGAGTCACTATATATATATATATATATATATATATATATATATATGAGAAATGATTTGTTTGAACATTAGTTTTGATTGATACTTGTATTTAAGTAGATATTCTGTTTATGATCAAACAGTATTATATATTTATTTCTACCAGCCTGAGTATTTACAAAAAATTTTTGTTGCTAAAATGTGTCATTCGGCAGGATTTTTTTAATCAAAAATTTATCGTAAATAATCAGGCCGGTAGAAATAAATATGTAATACTGTTTGATCATAAACAGAATATCTACTTAAATACAAGTATCAATCAAAAATAATGTTCAAACAAATCATTTCAAATTGTTGGTTGTTTATAACCAGTTTTGTTAACCTTCGTTTTATATATATATATATTTTTTTTTTTAATTGTTTCTCCTTTAGTTGAATCTTTTTTATATTAATTTTATTTTTGTTTGCTTTGTGTTATTACAGTGTGCTAAAATGGTCTCTTAAAATTGTCTGTGTTTTGTTTTTGTTTTTTTGTGTATGTCTATTCTCCTGTTCTGTGTTTGTATGTATTTTTTCTGTAATTTTTTTGTGTGTTTGTGTGATTTGCTGTATGTATTCTTTATTCTTTGTATATTTTTGTGTGTGTGTGATTTGATGCATGTTTCTTAATTCTGTGTCACTTCCTGTATACACCTCTTCCCTTCACCTAACCTATTTCCTCTCTGTACAATTTTCTTTTTATTATTAATATTTTTAGTGAAGTATGACTTTGATTTTCAAGGTTTGACAAAGATGTTTGTAATTTTTCAACTGCCAAAATAAATTTAAGATTTATAACCATTTAATAATGTGTTAAGTTTTCCTTTCGATATTATATATATATATATATATATATGGTAATATTTTATAAGTTTATAATAAAAACATAGTTTACTGTAACAGAAGAACCGTTGTGTTTCAGTACTATCTTAATAGCACCTCGTCAAGCAGTGAAATATTTTATAAACTTACAATAAAAATATTACCATATATAATGTTCTCCTAAGTATCGAGCACTCATAATAAAATAAATGACTCCAAGCAGTTGACTGTTAAAACATTAGTTTGTACTATATCTAAGATTATATATTCAAATAAAACTTCAAAAATTATGTCATATGAACATTTCAGCAACAAAATCTTCATTATACGAACTATATATATATATTTTTTTTTCCAATTTATTATATTCGTTAGTGCTAATATAATAAATTGGAAAAAAATTAAAATTAAATTGAAAAATAATATATTTTTTTTCCAATTTCTTATATTAGCACTAATGAATTTATATCTTTGTTTTGTATTTTTAAATGTTCTCAAATCTGCGCTTTCAAATAATCTCTATGTTCGTGTATGTGATTTCTTCATTTTATTTTTTTTAAATGCCAAAGGATTTAGTTTTATACAATGTTACAAACAAATGTATCTATATTCATTACCAGCCAAAGTTTGAAATTTATATTTCTTTTGCAATTTCTGTTCTCTCCCCACTACTTTCTTCCTCTTGTGTATTTTCTCATTCTTTTCCCTCTGTGCATTTTTTCACTTTTTCTTCTTTGTTAAGCCCAGACATCGCATGACCAATACCTGCATATGCCTATATTTTACTTTCTACCTAAATTTGGAGTCTATTTCTCTCTGAGCTGTTTTTCATTGGCTCTTTCCTCTCGTTTTTTTTTCTCTTGTTTTCCTCTTTGTTTTTTATTTCCTCTGTGTCCTTCTCTTTCTTCTCTCTTTCCAATTTTTTTTTTGATTTCTCTTTTTCATAAATTTTTTAAAAAAATAACATTTATCACCATCATTATTAACTACTGGATGAGACATTGTTCTTTCAATGTTGAAATGAAATGTCCAATTTTGTAGTAGATTGTAGTTTGTACATGTTCTAAAGTATTATTATATATATATATATATATATATTGGAAGAAATAATTTATAAGAAGCTCAGTATTATTTTTTATTTTGAGCATTTGTTCAGATTTTTTATGTGTATATGCCATGGATGAAAGTGAACCCTCTATATATTCTACTGTTTTAAAAACTGTAATAGAAAAAAAATTCTTATATTCTGTCTTTGTATTTTCAGATCAATGCTCTGAAGGCTACTATTCTTTAACTGGTTACCAACCATGCACTAAATGCCCTATAAACTTTTACCAAAATTTAGTGGGTAGTACTAAATGTCTTGAATGCAGTAGTGAGACTTTCACAAATGGCACAGGTGCAACTAAGTGCATCAATTGCATAAGTAAGTACTTTTTATTTATATTATATAATAATTATGTTGTTATTATAATGTGTGATAATGTTCCCTGTGTATGCAAATAGTGTATAAAGTTCTGACATTGAATAAATATGGTTTGCCATTTATATGTATTGCTATTTGAATGGAGTATGGTCCAAGCTTAAAAACAAAAGATCGTGAAAAAATATTTATTTGAGCTACAAAAGTTGGAAAGCTATGGATTGCAACAATTCCCCACCTTCTGAACAGACTTAGCACATGGAAGAAGGAAAATGGTCTCCGAACATGTTATGTAGGAAGAAATTGTTGATACTGACATGTGTGGTACAATATGGATCTCCAGGCAACAAACGTAACTGTTGAATGAATTGTGTTACTGGGATCCCATGACTATAAATATTTAGTATATAAAACACCCAGACAGACATTTGAGTGTATTCAGTGATGTGCATCATTCCTAAAATTCCTTTCAGAATACCATGATGATAGAATGTTAAAAGGTCACTGAGCTTGATTGTCATTCGAGACACATTTCTGAACACAAGTCTGACTGGTTATTTCTGATTCCTTGGCTACCAAATAATACTAATAATACTGTTTTAGTCATACAAATCAATTTCAAGATAACCAAAATTTGTTTTTTTGGTTTTGTGTTTTTTTTTTTCATAAACATTTCACCCCAAGCAAGGCAGTACTGCCACTTGTGCGCAAGGGGTTACTTAAGAGGAGAGTGAAGAGAAAGAGGAACAAGTCACGGCGGGGTTAGAGAATGGGTAAGAGAAGGACGGGTACACTGGTGTGAAGCGAGTTGCTAATAGGAGAGCAGAAAGGGAGAAGAACAAGATACAGGTTGTCGGGGAACAGATGGGAGTCAAGGAGATAAGAGATGGCAATTGACATTGCATTTAACCTCTTGGGGATTGTAGCTATCAGGGAAGCAAGTATATGGATGGGACTTCCACGGGTGGGGAGTGAGAGAAAAGAAGCTGTTAGAGTAGAAATTGCAGTTACATTTGATTGGTTTCACTGTAAAAGGGTGGGATCTAGTCGCTAGTCTAGAAGCTCGAGTAAATTCATGCAGAGAGAGCACCAGGGAGCTATAAGCTGGTTGAAGCAGAAACCGTGAAAGTATTTGTAGAATAGACAAAGGGAAGCCATATTACGTCAATGAGAAAGTGACTGGAGTCAAGATACCATGTTAGGATTGACCACATTGCAGATTTTCCTCTGGATTTTGTCAAGAACCCCAAGATTAATAGCAGGGTCATCTAACCAGATCCGAATGCAGTATTCAATGCATTGGCAGATGATAGATTTGTATATGTGTAAGATAGATTCAGATGAGAAAAACGTACTGGCCCTAAACAGTGAACCGACCTTCCTAGAAGCAGATTTAGTTATTGATTTAATGTGGTTGTTCCACTTGAGGTTGATTGAGGGAGTTAGACCGAGGAGGTGCAGTGTATTGCTTTCAAGGAGACTATCCTGATCCATGCTGAGGAGGTGAGGGTAGTAGATATTGTTAATGAATACATATTAATTAATGAATTATTAATGATTAATAAATACATATTTTATTTTCATTAGTTTTTCACCTGGAAGCTTTTTTGTTTGACACTTATTAGAAGAAAATTGATTTTAATAGAAGTGGTTATTTTTGTCTGTCATCCAGTTTACAGTCCTCCCCAGTCTTTTGAACAGAAATAGAGGTTTATCCATTATTTTCTGTATAGAAGAACTATGTTTCCGGGTTTGAAGTCTTCTCATTGACTTTCACTTCTAGTAAGCATGACATTAAACTACACCCAACAGAAAGGCCTCTGATTAGTGAGATTGGAGTTTTTTGATGAGCATAGGACCACCTCTTAATGCGTTCCTAGGTCAACCCTGACCCAAGATGGTAGCACCTGTTAGGGCCCTGGCTATGGGCAAATAATAAACCCTCAAACAAAAACAGATCCTGGGTATGATGGTAAACTTCATCCAGCAGCAAGACCTCAGATTTAGAGGTTGTGAGGAGTATGGAACTACCTCTTAATTGCTGTTGTTCCCAGGTCCACCCTGACCCAGATTGGTAGCACCTGTTAGGGTTCCAGCGATGGGCAAATAGTTAACTCCCAAACTGGGGTCAAAACACTATGAAAGTAAAAAAATATACTTTTGTTGAGATATATACATAAAAATAGACTTTTATAGAAAAATATACATTTTTAAAGGAAGACATTACCAACAATACATTTGAAGGAAAAAAATATTACCAGCAATACATTTTTGAATACAAAACTAGAAGATGACTTCAGTTTTCTAAAATAAAAAAAATCTGACTAAATCAATCTTCTCACTATAACTGAAAATTTAAAAAATAGCTTAAAAACTTATCTTTTTGGCTTTAAATAACCCACAGAAGTTGATATGTCGTTGAACAAAACTCAAACAAAAACAAAATTCTATGAATGTATAAAAATACATTTTTGTAGTAAAATTACCAGCAATACATTTTATAGCAAAATGACCAACAATACATTCAATATCAAAATGACCAACTGTACACTTAATAGCAACATGACCAACCGTACACTTAATAGCAACATGACCAACCGTACACTTAATAGCAACATGACCAACCGTACACTTAATAGCAACATGAACCGACCAACCGACCAACCTACACTTAATAGCAACATGACCAACCGTACCCTTAATAGCCAACCCAATAGCAACATGACCAACAGTACATTTAATAGCAAAATGACCTATGGATTTGATGGAATAGCCCAAGTGTGCTGCTCATGGAGTTGATGGAATATCCTGTGTGTTCTACCTACGAGATTCATGAAATTGGAACTCAGCTCTCCACTTTCCAATTCCAAGCCATTATTCATTACACCACCTGCACATCCAAGCTTACATCACCTGGTATACTTAAGTGGTAACCCATCTTGGTACTGACCAAGTTTGATGCTGCTTTAACGCTGGTGATTATATGGGAATCGGTGTTTCAATTTGATATGGCAGCAAGCATTTCCTCAGATGGGTGCCAACTCAAAAGGTTCTCGGGGGGTAAAAATTGAAATAAAATATGTATCCATTAATTACGGCTTTCTTTAAATTATGGTACCACAGAAAAATTATTCACTTACATTAAAGATTAAATATTGTTACCTATGTGCATTGTGGTTCAGTGGTTATCGGTTTGGAATGAGAAATCGGGCAGCCGAGTTCGCCTATTAGTTGATTTCCTTGCATTCATTTACACACAAATACCTTTGGGAAAGGTAGTAATCCATCTCTTCCCTCCAGTTATGAGTTAAACAACAGGACATACTGGGTTCTATAGCCTTGGGTGGCAACCAGTCTACCACAGAAACTAATGGCAACCTACTTCAGGATAATCTTCTGCCTAGTCAGTCATGTCTCTTTCAAGACATGATCACCCAAGCATGTTACACGTATGGCACTTAACTGACTGATTGTCACCCAACAAGAGTAACCCAAAATATTGTAACCCAACAAGAGTTTGATGTTATTAAATCAAGTAACCAAACAAAGGTATCAAGATTAACTCGGAGCACTTTGTTACTTGGTCAGGTGCGTTATATTTGAGCTTTTTCAAGCAGTCAAAAAAACTTGATGGTCCTACAGTTGTTTCTATGTTTGGACATCTACATCAAGGTCATTTACAAGCTTCTGGTGGGTCACTGTTATATATGCCGGGAGGGTTTTTCATTTAATATTGGCAGCCTTTTACTATTACTATGACAAATATTCAGGCCACCAAGTGTCACCAGCTCGTACCTTCATACCTAGGACCAACCATGCCATGTTTTTAGTAGCAAACCATTCTTATTTTGCTTATGTTCTTTTGTTAAAAAATAAGTTTTACTCAGCTATAAATTTCAGAATTTATTTCAGCAGTTGTAAAAATTACAATCTGCTTCTTCAAACCCCAAAAATCAAAAAGTTTCATTTAACACAGAATATTAGAACAAATAAATGTTGGTGAAGAGTAGAGGTGTAAACAGTTAAACATGGCAACAACACAGTAAATGTCATAAAATTAAGAACACATACACCAAATCACACATATTCAAAAAATCTTTAAAAAAATTATATACAAAAACACACAAGAGACTAGATAAGACCATACATCTAATAATCATAAAC
The DNA here is from genome assembly GCA_037127315.1 of Ascarosepion bandense. Classification (NCBI taxonomy): domain Eukaryota; kingdom Metazoa; phylum Mollusca; class Cephalopoda; order Sepiida; family Sepiidae; genus Ascarosepion; species Ascarosepion bandense. The sequence goes on from JBBBDQ010001648.1 coordinate 1,672,231, forward strand.
ATACAATTATAAGAGGCCATATATGTACCCAGTATACACAAGAGTAAAAGCTCCTGGGTATGACGGTAAACTGCATCCAGCAGCAAGGCCTCTGATTGGGAGATTGTGAGGACTATGGAACCACCTCTTAATTGCTTTTGTTCCCAGGTCCACCCTGACCTGGAGTTGTAGCACCTGTTAGCTATGGGCAAATAGTTAACCCCCAAACTGGTGTCAAAACACTATGAAAGTATGAAAACAGACTTTTATAGAAATATATACATGAAAATAAACTTTTATAGAAAAATATACATTTTTGAAGGAAAAATAATTATTACCATAACATATTTTTGAAGGAAAAAAAATGAATTATTGCCATAATACATTTTTGAAGGAAAAAAATTATTACCAACAATACATTTTTGAATACAAAACGATAAGACATTTTCAGTTTTCTAAAATAAAAAAAAATTTTTTTTAATTTTTCATCAAAATCTAACTAAATCAACCTTCTCATTATAATTGAACATTAAAGAAAATACCTTAAAACCCCACCTTTTTGGCATTAAATAACCCACAGAGGTTGATATGCCATTAAATAAAACTAAAAAAAAACTAAAAGTGCCCAAAATAAAGAAGCAGCACAAATAAAATTGTAGAAAGTATCCATATGGTATTTAAATTTTTTGTGATTGCTATTTATTTGTGACGGTAAATATATTTTACAGTCACAAATAATTATCAATCACAAAAAAAATTTCAGTTAAAGTAAGAATTAAAGATTCACAAGGAAAGATTTTACAGGAATAAGAAAGATTAACAAAGCAAATGATTCACAAAAATTAATCACAAAGACAGAAAAATTCTAAGCAAAACAAAAAGGAAAAATAATAAAAAATTAAAAACATAAAAGAAAAAGAACCTTAAAGTAAAAACAAAATCCAGTCAGAAGTTATTAACCATCATAAAAAACAACGAAAAAGTTTTAAATATAAATAAAGAATAAAAAATAAACATAATAAAGAGAGTAGATACACAACAACGTGTATATATATATATATATATATATATATATATATATATATATAGAATAAAGGACTAGAGTAATAGTATAAAATAAAAAGTGTGAGAAGCCGTGAACGTTTTCTTTAAAATGTATGTTTATTGTTTTGGTATTTATACAAGTTATGAAGTATTAATTGTTCATGATGTGTGCTACACGTGTTTCGAGCCTAAAATTGACTCTCTTCAGGCGAACAAATTTGTGGTTTTCTGTTTGGGTTTCTTCGAATATAGAGTACAATTAAACAACATTTCTCAGAAAAACATAACCATGGAGGTAATATCAGACAGATTTTAGTTGACAATACAATAATCCTCACTCATACACATAGTAAAAAGAACCTTCAGATATTGGAGGCCATCTACATTAAATCCAAACAACCCACACTTAATAAAATCTCGTTTAAATCTGGTCATAACACATTACATTGCATCTAAATATATGGTTCTGTTATCATTTCAAGCTCTCACGCGGTGTGACTTCATAGAACCGCATTACAAATATGCGAACTGCGTTTGCAATTTTTGGTAACTGTTGCCATTGCTTAGCGGTGTTTTATGTCAACACAAGATAAAATTGTCGCTGATGGTGGATGTTTTTGTGTTAACGTCCTTGTAACCTCTCTGAAGATGGCTCATATGAGCCGAAAGCTTAGAACCAACTTAATAAAAAAATTATCCAAATGTTGGAGAATTTTTGTCTTTATTTTCAACTGAAATTAAAGCCAAAATATGATGTTTAGAATGGCTCATGATTAAACATAATAGACATTCATTGTTTCATACTTAACAATATATGTTTAGAAAATATATACGGGGCCGTAGCTGATGCTAAAAAATCACCGGGCACAGAGAAAATTGCCCAGATTTATTAGTTGACAATGTGATGACGTCATCAGTGTCATCTGTTTCCAGAATCTATGATTTTTATGGATTTTTTCGACTATTCCAACGGAAATTAGGCACAGAACGTGAACGAAAGCAGGAAATCGGGTTCAGACTTTCTGAGTATAACCAGTCTTTTCTTCCAAGTTAATAAATAAACAAACAGATTTTTACTGTGTTCATTCGGATGTTTTCTTCGTTTTTCTTTCTTTCTTTCTTCATGAATTGTTTAGTTTGATTTCTGATGAAGACATTTTTCCTTGCACGGATTTTCACTATGATTGCACGGATTGGCCCGGACCCATGCCTGTTAGTCAGATATGGCCATGTAGGCCTTTTTCTAATACTTCAACATTTTTAGGAAGTTAGGTTTTTGAATATGTCCAGTGTCTGTAATACATAAAAATTTTTTTCTTTCTTTTTTTTTTGTTTTTCCCCTCCCTTTCTTCCTTTATCTCTCTTATCTCCCACCTTTTTTACATGTTGCTTAACCTTACATAAATTCAACATGGCCGTCTGTTAATTTTTAAGTTACAATTCTCTTTCCTTTTTTTTGCGAACCCAGACGATGTCAATTTTTTCTTTTCTTGGTTATTTGTTTTTTTATTTTTATTTTTATTTTGTTTTAGCTTTTTCTTTTTTCTTTTTTTTTTTTTAATTTCTTTGCAAATCTATTTAAAAAGGAAAATTAGACTGATTTTTCTCCAGTTTCTGAAAGGATTTTTCTGTTGCTGAGGTGATGTGTTATCCCCCATGGGGATTTTCATATCGAAATGGTCATTCAACATCATTGAATTAATCCTTTTTTAATTTATATTTGCTCTGTAATATATTATTACATGGAGCTCTCTTCCTGTATCATTTTTTAATATTAAAATAAAATTTTAATATTAATTAGGATCGGGTTTTTGGAATTTACCTTCCTGCTTTTTTCACTTGGATTAAAGTATCTGAATTAAAATATATATATATATATATATATATATATATATATATATATATATAATGTGGAGATGTTTATCACTTAGTTGAGTAATGTTCTTTCTTCAGAAAAAGCAAATACCCTTGAGCAGTGAAGACATTAAAATAATGCTCTCACAAAAATTTAAAGTTTGCATGACTGAAATAACAATCCACAGGTAAATTACAAACTTTTGCACATTAAAATTTTTAACACCCTATCCTTATCTTGATGAGCACTTTGTTGAGAAAAAATTTGCTTGCTTAAAATGCCTAAAACTTTAAAAAAATTTTCTAAACAAAAATGTTTTTTAAATTTTGAATCATCTTCAAAAGATCTCTGAGGAAGCTTGTCAAAGTGAAACATTTTAGATTAAAGACACTTTTTTCCTACTTGTTCTTTGCTTATTTTATTCTTCTTGTCAGATTTTGATCCATATATTCAACTTATGTGTGTATATATAAATACACACACACATATATATAATTAATTAGCTTTGTGTAGAGAAGCTGTATGCCTTTCTTTTTCTCTTGTAGCGTTTAGCCATATTTATTCCATTACTCTACCTGCCAGACCCGTTTTCCATAACACAAGATCATTTGATAGATTGACCATAGGTCTCTACATTTTCTTGTCTCTTGTAGTTCTTAGCCACATTTGTCCAATGACTATCCCTGCCAGATCTGTCATCCATTACACATGATTTTTTTGTAGATCAATCATAGGTTTTAACATTTCCTTCTCTTATATTTCTTAGCCATGTTTGTCCCATTACTTTTCCTCCCAGACCTGTCATCCATTTCACAAAATCTTTTAGTAGATTGACCATAGCTTTCCACATTTCCTTATCTCTTGTAGTTCTTAGCCATGTTTGTTCCATTACTCTGTTGGACATGTGATCTTTTACATTGGTTTAGTATTTCTTTCTGCACCTTTTACCTTGTATATGTGGATAATAGTGCAGTGGATATCAGCTCAGAATTAGAAAGATGACGGCTGAGTTCAAATACCAGTTAAATTTGTTGCATTCACTTATGTGAAAATAACCTCTGGAAAGGTCTTAATTCATTCTTTCCTCCAGCTATGGGTTAAATAACAGGGCAGATTATGTTCTATAGCTGTGCTTAGCAATCAGTCTATCACAAAAAGTAATGGTAATTTACTGTGGGAAAATCTTCTGCCCAGTCAGTCATATCTCATTCAAGACATGATCACCCAAGTGTGTATGGCACTAAACTGACTGATGTGGTGTGAGTATCAAATTCTTCTAGTTCACTCTTCCCATTATGTATCCCTGAAATTCAAAATCTTTTTGTATGAATTCTTATTGCACTTATTTTACTTTTCAGTCCCTTGTATTCTCAGCATCTTTCTGTAGGACCACATTTCTGTTATCTAAAATCTTCCCTTCATCACTCATTACTCTATAGTAAAATTGATGTTACATAGCAGTTTAGGACTCTTTCTTCAGGGCAATTTACTTGTTCTTTGATACTTTGCTTATCTTCTGTAATGTACCTTTTGTAAATGGTATGCTCCTTCTGATTTCAGTTTCACATTTTCCATCATTTGTTAAAACACAACTTAGATATGTTTTTCCTGACAGAATCCATTTTTGTACATTTATAAATCTATCATTTGTTTGTGCATTGAATACTGTTGCCATATCTGGTTGGGTGTTCCTGCTATTCATCTTGAGGTTCTCAACAAAATTCAAAGGAGGATCTGCAATATAATAGATCCTGACTTGGCAACTTCATTTATTTGCTCACCAACATGATGTGTCTTTCCTTTGTCTTTTCTACAAATACTTGTCATGGCAATTGCGCTGATAAGCTTCTTTTCCTGCTTCTTCAACCACATGTATTTACACGTGATGCTAGATTGACATCAAGGTCCCACCCTCTTACTGTTTAAATAGTGATATGGAATTGTCTGTTTTACTCTATCAGTTTCTTTTCTTGCATTTTCCATTTTTGGAACTCCCTACCATTTGCTTGTTTCCCTGATAGCTACAATCTCAAAAAAGTTTAAATGCAATGTCAGTTGCCATCTCTTATTTACTTAATATTTATTTAAATCCATGTCTTATCTTTTCTTTAACATCCCCTGTACCTTATTTTTTTCTCTCACTCTAAATCCTGTGTTCTAGTGCCAGTCTTGCCTTGCTTAGTGTGAAATAATTATTAAAAAAAATATTTCAGTACTCTTTTCTTTTTTTCCTAACAAAATTGTCTTGTTTTTTAATGTTTAGCTTTTAGAATTGTATTTGCAATTCTCTTGTACCTTTGAATTTCTTTGTCACATTTTCTGTTTATAATATTATTTGATTTCTTTCATTCAGTGGCAACTTGCAAGACGTGCAAATCTGATGAAAAGCAGAAATTAAAAACCATCAAATAACATGTACTCGTAAGTAATAAGTTTAATTATATTATAGGATGTGGAGGAAGCCCTGGGTGGTAAGCTACTCCTTAGAAGACCCCCCCTCCCTGTAGGTATGGAAATCTGATAGTGATAGATTGCCTTTGTCTAAAATAAAGATGGAAGAGGGCTGCAAAAATTTTGTGGAGTCAACATGTTCTCCACACTCAGATTCCTTAGGGACAGGCTAGCATGTAGAAATGCTAAGCTAAGGAGTTTCAGAAAACATCTTCCCCCCTACACTCTTCTGTAATAAAGCAAATAAAAAAAAAAAAGAGTTTTTCTTTGATAAAGTTTATAATGCAGCATTGTGATTTGAAGCCAGCTTGTGACATGATACACAACAATTATTATTATTGAATGAGAGAGAGAGAGAGCAGTATACCAACAATGTGACATAACACTACACCGACAAGTGCTTGGTCAGAATAGCTAGTGAGTGTAGAATTTTGACAGTGATGGATTATCTTTGTCTAAGTTTGAGATATAAGTTCAAAAAGGTGCAAAGTCAAAAAAGGGTCACAAGAATTTGGAAGCCTTGATAATTTCCACATCCAGATTCAGTAAGCAGAATTATGGCCGCACATAGCAAAAGGCTACATCAATGAGTGTGTATCCAGATCCAGAGATCCTGTGACTCATTAGAGTCGTAGGGGCACAATATGTACTGCAGCTGCAGCAGAAGTGTTTTTTCTTTGGAACACAAAAACCTGTTTGTCAGTTGCTTTTCCGCTACTGATCTAGCTAAGAGATTTTAATAGTGGCCTTGACATTTACTTTGTCTTTCGGTTTGAATATTGGCCTTTAATTTGGATTTGTTTTTTGATTTTCTGCCATGTTTCTCATTGACAGTTTTCTAAGCAAAGGGTACTGTGTTTTATTGGCAGCAGCAGAGTTGAGTCAAATTTTTATTGCAAAAATATGATTACCTCTTCCTATCAATTTAAATAATAGAATATGTCCATTTGTATTTATTATTTTGCATTGATTCTTTTTTCTTTTTTTTACTATTTCAGCTGCAAACTGTCCATATAAACAGATTGAATCAAAACGTTTCAGTTCTTCATTAAAGTTTGAAGGTTATACTGACGTTAGCTGTAAATTGAAATGTGATATACAACCAAATTGTTTGGGATATTCCTACTCCGCATCCACTCAGGACTGTTATACAGGTTTTTCATGGCAATTTACTACAGCATCTGGTTTTGGAACATACGTAAAAGACTGTAAACGTAAATATTAAAAAAAATTTTTATTCTAATATTTTACCAGCATCATAGAAAAAAAACTTACACAATATGAAATTCTCAGTATTGTCTTTTCAGCAAACTTAGTATTTTGTGCCCACAAGACAGTTTTTCTATTGATATGACTATTATTTTAACTACCATCACTCCTTGAAAATGTTTGTTGATTTAAAAAGAGATGATTAGAATTGTAATAAAATGTAAATATAGAAGTGTGCCAATTTTTTTTTATTATTATAAAATAATACTACTCATCTTCTATTTACTAAATATTTTCTCTATTGTAATAAAAACCAATGTGTATTTATATCTAAACTTATATAATAAATGGAACTTTGTGTGTGTCTGTTACCTATAGACTCCGAAACGGCTGAACCGATTTTCTTGAAAATTTACACAGTTTTACTATAAGCGTCTGCGAGTGTTCTTAGCTAGGTTTTGCCTCGAGGTACCCCTGATAAATATTGATAATCAAAAAAATCAGGTTATAGAAGGAGTGATCCGATTTTAATCAAATTTGATACACTCATAGACAAAGACATAAGAAACGATATTCAGAAGTTTCAAGGTTGCAGTTCTTACAATAGTGCAGAAAATCGATAATATATATATATATATACATACATACATAAAAGGCAAGATGTTTGTGTGTGTCTGTTTATCTGCCTGTATGTCTATTTTTTTCAGCCCTTTTATTTTAGTTTTTGCTTCAGGTTTGGCTCTAAGTAGGTATAATTGTAGTTCTTAGTCTCAGCCATGATACCATTTACTCAGAGGACTTATTTAGTCTTCAAAATTCAGTTTACGTTGAAAAAAACTTATTTGATATCGATAGCAGGAAATCAAAATTTGACTTACATCCATTCATTTTTCTTTCATTGTACGTTTTCACTTTAACTGGAAACAACTTTTGATGTTTAGTCTTTCATGCTAACGTCCAAAGAGTCTGAGCTCCATGACAATGGATTAGTTTTAAAGCTTTCATTACACCCGAGCAACGCTGGGTTATACTGCTAGTATATATCTGTTTCTTTTTCTTATGTCTTAATAAGAGACACTCAGTACTAGGTATATCAATATATATGTTGCCATCATTTTAGATTGCATATCAATATAAATGTTTTACTGTCATTTTTGATGGCATGGTCCAACTCATTTAATATAATGAATTGTGAAATATGTATATTCATGTTTGAAATATTTTGACAACAGTAAGAATTTAACTGAATTCTGATGAATAGTTGATTTTCTAAGTGTCACTTAGATGTGGCACAAGACCGAAAGTATGGGGTACCCAGTGAAGATTTAATTCACTACTCAGTTGTAATAGGTTCTAGCAAGACAAGCTTGCTAACCATTACAACATGCTAAGGTTCCCCTGAATTCTGATGAATAGAGAGCCCAGAAGAATTAGATGAGAAATAGGACAAAAGATCATTAACAACACAGGAACAAAAAATGCAATATTTATGCTTAGAATGTTCTCAGAAAGAGGAGAAATAATGAAAAGACAAAGTTTATTTAGAAAAGGAGAGGAAATTGTACAGTCATGATCCCCAAATTTGTCAAGGGCCGTGGCATATAAAAGACAAATTGTGGCAAATGAAAACAACACATCATGAATAAATGAATATTGTTTAGGAAAGATACCAAACAGACACAATTTAAGAACTATAAGTGATGAGAAATTGTTGAGATCTATGTTCACCTAGGTCCTGAAAGCACACATCAGAGAGAAGAAGAATCATTACAGATGAAAACAATGCATAATGAGTAAATGCATAAAAGAATATTGTTTAGGGGAGATACCAAAAACCAATCTGTTAAGAACTACAAGTGATGGGAAATTGTGGAGAGCTGTGTTTGCTTAGTTCCTGAAAAGACACGGCATTGAGAAATATCACTACAAATAAAAAACAATGCATAATAAGGTAATGGATGACAGAACATTGTTTAGGAGAGATACCAAAGAGACAGAATTTAAGAACTATAAATGATGGGAAATTGTGGAGAGCTATGATCACCTAGCTCCTGAAAAGACACGGCATAGAGAAGAAGAATCATTACAGATGAAAACAATGCATTATAAGAAAATGGATGACAGTACATTATTTAGTAGAGACACCAAAAAGAGAGAATTTAAGAACTATAAGTGATGAGAGATAGTGGTGAGCCTTGATAGTCTATGTCCTTAAAATACACGTCGCATAAAGAAGAATCTGCAGTCTTGAGTGGATCTTGGGTCTTCACATAATGTTATCATTTTTAATGGGTATTATACTCATGAAATTTTTTTCCTTTGTATTTTTCAGCCACAAACTATGATCCTTGCATCTCCAACCCTTGCTATAATAATGGAACATGCAATTCATCTGGAAACAATTATACATGTGAATGTTTACAAAGTAAGTATATGTTACATTCTTTTATACTCTTTTCAGTCCGGGATATGACAAACTATATCCAGCAGCAAGGCTTCTGATTGAGAGATTAGAGGTTTTGGGGAGCATGGAACCCCCTCTTAATTGTTGTTGTTAGAGTCCTAGTTTTGCACAGTTCACGAATTTCAAGCACATCTTTTTCAGGGAGAGAAATAAGTAATAAGAAAATACTTTCCACATTTTAAAGTAAAAAAAAAATAGAAGCAGAAAGGAATGAAAATGAAAAAGGAATTATGGAAATTGAGGATAAATCTACAAGATTTTGATAATCCACTCCAGAAAGGGGCATAGTGGAGTAATGGATAGTGGCTCGGATTGCTGAATCAGAGAACCAAGTTCAAATTTCATTTGAGTTCATTATATTCACTTACATGCTAATACCCTTGGGAAAGGTATGAATCCATCTCTTCTCTCCCCAGCTATGGGTAAATAGCAGAACAGACTGAGTTCTATAGCCTTGGGTAGCAACCAGTCAAAGAGAAGGTAAAAACTCTGAATTCAAAATCAGTTTGGAGGTGGATTACTTCACCAGAGGATAAAGGAGTTTTATTGAAGCATCAAAGACTACAAACCTGCCCAGAATAGACTGGGATAGTGAGGGGTCATCAATGGCCTATACTCCACTGGGAGTGATACGGGTAAAAGAAGCTCTAGAAAGAGTCAGAAATGGCCCATTTAAATACATTGGAAGTTTGGATATCCCATGTAAGGGTGGTAAGGAATGAAAATTTAAGATGCACCCCATTTTACTTGCAAATTGTCAATATTATGATTTCTTGAAATTTTAACCACTTAGGATAATTTAAGCTGCATTGTGATCCAAAAAATAATAAATTTAAACTGAACTACTATTCAAGTAATGTTATTTTTAAACACTGAGGATAGGAGCTGTGCTGGTGATAAGCCAACAGCTTGGTTTGGGCTGTTGCAAAATTTAATGAATTTAAGTTGTCATAATGTTTGTTGACGATTGCGGCAAATGTTGAACAGTCCTTGTTTTCACTTGTTACGATATTGAAGCACTTCCACCTTTTGTGAAACAGTGAAATCTTTGGACTGAATAGCTCTGTGAGGCATGTCACTGCCTCATCGAACGTTAAGTCGTTTGTCTTCATTGGCAGGATATAGTCTACAAATTTTGTATATTCCTCTGCACCTAATTTCCTGAGCAATAGCCTTAACTTTTTCTTTTCTGTCCAGTTTTGACAATCAATAATAAAAATGTCTTCATAGCATCTGTAATTGTTTCTGAAATTTTTGTCATAATCAATATAGTACTTAAAGGTCTCTATCGCATTCCACATGGCGTTTTGCAAAAACGTCACCTCTTTTTCCGTGTTCCTTTCTTGTGTGTTGATTGTCAATTTTAGTAATAGTTCTTGAAGTTGTAATTGTCTTTCTTTGTTCATTCTTTGAATTTCCATTTGTTTTTCTTCATTTGCCTTTTGAATTTCCATTTGTTATTTTCTTCACTTTTTTATGATGTCTAATATTTCTTTTTGAAAGTCATCCATGGTTTGTTGCTTTGATTCCGTGAGGGGTTTCACTTTTTTACTATTGATTTTTTTGCATTTAATCTTGTGCAAAATTTTCCCATTGTGACTTTCAAATACCGTTTTACAAATTTTTTCTTTGTATCTCTTTTCATTCCACAGTTGTTATACAAACAGATTTTCTGCAATACTGTCACCAAATTGTTTGTGGTCAACTTGTGCGGCACTTTGGTTTTTTATTCTTCTGTATGCGTTCTTTCGGGTTTTGTCGTGACTTCTTGAATTTTTTTAAAGTTGTTGTGTTCACCTTGAATTTGAATTCTTCATCATTAAGTTGTTGTCTATAGGAGTTAGAATCCTTTGTCAAAGTTGTTGTGTCAACTCGCATTTGAATTTTGTTGCCAAGTTGTTGTTCTGTACATATGTTCGAAATATTCCGTCATTAAGTTGTTGTGAGGTATACGTGAGTTCGAATCTTCATTATTAAGTTGTTGTGGCGACTCGTGCTGGAATCTTTGTTGCCAAGTTACTGTGGATTTCAGGAGAGAAACTACACAAAATAATAAGCAACAAAACAAATATTTGAGATAGAAAAATAGATTATATTAAAAGTAAATATACAAACTTGAACGCAGGTTAGTAATCTAGGAATACAATTAGTAAGGAATATATATATATATATATATATATATATAAATACAAATCTTTGAAGTGAAGCCATGCTGAATTAGTATGTCCGTATAATACTATTCTGTCTAAGTGGAGCTCAGAGCTACTGACGCGGTATTCCCTGTATAACTTTGGTATCTCACAGATCAGACTGTGTTCTCTCTATGGCAGGAGTGTATGTATACTCAAGTTAAGTTCATTATCATAGAAAAAGGAAGATCCCACAACACACACATATATATATATTTTAAGGTTTAGGTTTTATTATAATTCTAATTATCATTTTTTAAATCGACAAACATTGCCAAGGAGTGAAGGTACTTAAAATAATAGTGGCATCATGGAAAATAAGAACAGAAAAAAGGGATAAACCTCTGCTCATGTTTAAAAAAGACTAGGGAGGAATGCGAACCGGACAATACATGAGCCTCTTTGACCCTCTTTAAGTATTCTTGCTGTTTCTCTTTTAAAAACTGTTTATCTTTGTGTGTAACATATTACCTTGAATGGCAGAGATAATTGACAGTTACATCCGGCCGTGGGTGAGGTCAATAAAGGACAAGGTTGGTTGACAGATATATCCAGCCATGGATGATGTCAACAGAGCAACAACCCTAAAAAACAAAAATGTTGGGTGATATAAAGTCTTGGGTTTTGGGCTTGAGAGACAGAACTCCCACTGGCTTCTGACTCCTGATGGCACCCCCTTTGTGTGTGTTACTTTTTCTGATTGCCCTCCTGCTCCTCACAAGTGCCACCAGCGTAGAATAAAAAAGTTTACATTTATATATATATATATATATATATATATATATATATATGTGTGTGTCTCTCATATGTCCAGATCCAGCAGAAGTTATTTCCACAAACAGGAAGTGCAAGAAAAGAAACTGTTACAGTAGAAGTGGCAGTTACATTTAACTAGTTCGACATTAAAAGGGTTCGGATGTCAATCTAGAAGCATGAAGCATGCATAAATTAAAGGAAAGCCCCATCACATTGGTGAAAAAGAGATCAAAGGTGAGCTGCTAAGTTCAGATTGATTATATTGGGAGATGTTTTAACAAACGATAAATATGCAGCATTGAAATCTGAAAGCACATCTGATGGGAAAGTGAAGTATTAAAAAACAAGAAAAAATTAATGAGAAACAAAGATCGTTATGAAATTTTATATAATATATGACAGTGAATTCTGAACAAGCCCATCACAGATGAAGAAGAGCCTTGAAGCAACAGAAATGTGATTCTACAGAAGAAAGCTGGAAATTTCATGAACCAAACATGAGCAATGCTGAAGTTTTGGAGAAAATAGGCCTAAAAAGGGAAGTTAACGTCAGTAAAAGACAGTTTAAATTTCTAATGAGAAAAATGGGTTTTGAAAATTTGATGCTCACAGGACAGATTGAAGACAGATGAAACAGAAAAATAATGCAGGACCTACCTGGTGAGCTTGAATAAATGAATAATGGAACAAGGTTTGGGAGGTTTAATATAAAGACAAAATTTATTAAGAGCCGTGAAGGTCTATAAATTGTGGAGAACCATGAACATTCACATCTTGCAGATAGAAGAGAGACCGTTATTATGGCATCTCTCAGTTACTCTTCATTGTTATTAATGTTAATGAATTCATCTATTGTCTCTGAGGAATGCTGGCATCTTGTAGCAAATAAATATCTGATTTTTCTTTATTACATATACTTTATTCATAATGCCTAGGGCTTCTTCTCATCCTGGGTATGACGATAAACTACATCTGGCAACAGGGCTTCTGATCAGAAGGTTTGAGGAGGGTAGAACCGTCTTTTAATTGCTGTTGTTCCCAGGTCCACCCTGACTATTAGGGTCCCAACTATTGGCAAACAGTTAATCAGCAAACTGGTGTCAAAACACTGTGAAAGTATAAAAATAGATTTATATAGTAAAATATCAGCAATTTATTGTTATCATTCAATCATTGCAGTGGTTGAACATATTCTTAAGTTTGAACATTATTTTTTATCGATACTCGTATTTAATTAGATATTCTGTTTTTAATTAAACAGTGTTATATATTTATATCTACTGGCCTGATTATTTACAATAAACTATTTATTACGAAAATGTGTGTCGTTCGGCAGGATTTGAACCTGCGTCCCCTATTTAGGGTAACCTACCATTTGATCTAGCAACGTCTTAGACCGCTCGACCACAAATGACCTCCAGTCTAAACGAAGTTTTAATCAAGCCTATATAACACAATTTTCGATTCATTGCAACAACCATATCTGCTCTGAAATGAATCATAATGTCAACAAATGTAAACATGTTATGAAAATTAACGAATTTTAACGAAACTTGTTACCCTATGTAGATAGAGGTCGCAGGTTCGAATCCTGCCGAATGACACACATTTTCATAATAAAAATTTATCATAAATAATCAGGCCAGTAGATATAAATATATAATATTGTTTAATTAAAAACGGAATATCTACTTAAATACGAGTATTGATAAAAAAATAATGTTCAAACAATTCATTTCAAATTGTTGGTTGTTTATAACCGAGTTTCGTTAATATTCTTAAGTCCAACATTGAGTGAATTTAAGCAGCTCTCAAGCTTCAACACTAATTCAGTCTTCAACCAAATTTCAAACAGTTTACAGTTAGATAGGACACCTTCCTACCTATATTTTGAAAAATAAAAAATTTTGAATTTTGTTTCACTAGAAAAAAAAATTACATCAGAATCTGTGAAGTCTGAAAAGGGAAACTACATATGTACATAAGTGAGTCATTAATGCTTCTAATAATAAATCTTATTCTTTATAAGTTTCTTGTTTAAGATTTCTGCATGCAGTTTTCAACATTTAAATTCTGATGATATCTTTTATCATTTTTGTCAATCAAACTTTGCTGATCACTTATTTTATCATCATCAGAATTGATTATCAGAATTAATAACAAAGAATCAATTCTTTATTGTTTTTTATTATCAGTTGCATATAAACTGTTTCTTTGTTTTGTTTTTTAGTATTTTTGAATGCAGTTTTCTGCTTTAAATTTATATTAAAATAATAGCCATACCGGAAAAATTGTAGATTATATGGAAAAATGCACTCATGGAAAGTAATGTTCTTAAGATTATATTAAATCTGGAAAAGAACAGGACAAGTTCTTAAACCTGGAAAAGTAAAAGTCAAACAATTTCTTACTTAAAATATTGCTGTGAAAAACAAAATTTGAATTATTTTTAGCAGCAATATTTTAAAAAAGAAATTTCTTATTTTCCCTTCACTAGAATATCTTGATCTTTACTTTTCCAGGTTTAATATAATTTTCAAAATATTACTTTTCATAATCCCATTTTTTCTATGTGATATAAATAATTACCAGCATTACATTTGGCTCTCAACAAAAAACAACTTTTCAATAATATGTCAACAATCTACAGACTAATTTATTACAAAGAGTACATATTCTACTCATATAAATCTACCCTAAAACTTCTGTTGGCATGAAGTAATCCATTGAGGTTGATATGCCATAAAACAAAATAAACCGAATCAAACTAAACCTAGAGCTTCCTCTTAAGTTTGTTTGTAAGAAAAATACTGAGAAACATTCAAAGGCATATTGGCATGGCCAAGGATGCATTCCAGAAGCTGAATAGAGTATTAAGAGACAGGAAAATTTCACTGGAAACAAAAAAGAGAATACTGGGTTTGTTATTTGATGTCTGTCCTTCAATATGGCAGTGAATGCTGGACAGTCCCATCTATGCCACTACCCGGCTGGTCGCTGCTGGTTTCAATCCAGTCAGCTGGTCGTTGATTGACTCTGTCACGGTTTTTTCCCTTGTCCCACGTTGTGTTGATTAATCACAAGGCAGTCACATGAGTTTTTCACTAGCTGTCTCTCTGCCGAACTAAACCAAGCCGGGAAGTGTGCACACAGTTGAGTAATAAAAGAAAGAAATGTAACATCAAAGGAAATAAGTGGACCGATGTCTGAAGTGTTGTGAAATAATGTCTTTATATACAGATTATACATAATAGTCTCTTGAATAATTTCCCATCCCTGCTTCTATCAACTGGTAGCGGAACGGATGTTTCTTAGGTAAATCCAATTATTCTCCTGAGCAATAGCAAGGAATCTGGCTGGCCACAGCTTGCTGCTTCAAACAGAAGTTTAAATTCGTTATATAAGTCTAGTCAACTTGTTGCTTGTTTTCCGGAATGTTACGGAAATTGCCGAAGTGCTGGGTTATTCTTTTTCAGTTGGCAATTTCAGACTTGTCTGAAAATTCTCTTCTTGTCTGTCTCTTAATGCTGATTGGCAACAGGCTTCTCTACAGTCGGCACCCAACGGCATGGCAATCATCTCTCTGTCTCTTTACTTCTTCAGTTGGGAACTGTCTTTGGTCATTACATTTCTGGACCGGGAAATCGAACTCTCTGCCACTCAAGCTGCAACTACTCTGATTTTGGTCCCTCGGGACACTGAATTTATGCCCATGCCATGGTGTGGGGCCAACGGTCGCTGGGTGTCTAACCTCCCATCTTGGCAACCAATAAAATTACAATAATAGAGAAATACCAGATGTTATTTTTCATCTCTGCTTTCTTTTTAAAGATAAAGGTTTTCCAGCTACAATTAATAATTAGTTAATAAAATTAATCACCTCTGTTTTCCTTTGCTCATATTTGGAGGATAAGGAAAATTTCTCTTAGTATGTTCTCTTATGATCTATAATAGCAATTTGAAGATTTTGGTTATTAATTAATAAATAAAATTAATTATCGCCGTTCCAAAATATTGTTATACCATCAAAGACTTGAAGCAACCAAAATGTGGTTCTACAGAAGGATGCTGAGGATACTGTGAATGGAACATGTGAGCAGCAACGAGGTTTTGTAGATGATGGACACAAGAAGAAAATTGATACTTAACATCAGGAAAACACAGCTGAAGTTTTTGCAACATGTAATGAGGAAGGAGGGTTTGGAGAACCTGATGCTCGAGGGATGGAGAATGGTGGAACAGGGATTAAGTGGGATAACAGGAGAAGGGGTATTGAAAGTGACAATGGATAGGGAAATGTGGGAGTCCATGATCGCTTATATCCTGTACAGACATGGCATATAGAAGAAGTAAAGATTTTATTGTTATATAAATAATTACCAACATTGCAATTGACTCTCAACAAAAACTCTTTTCAAAAATATGTCAATGATTTACAAAATGATTTCTTACAAAAAATGTATATCCCACTCATATAAACCTATCCTAAAAATTTGGTTATCATTGCATGTATACCGACTTCAACAAAAAATGAAACTCTAACCAAAATGATGATCTTTTTGCCATATATAAAAATGTACAATTAGATGTTTATTCTTTTTCTTCGTTGATGTTGGTAAGGAGTAGCAGTTTGGTCAGAGAGTTAGCACACATGCATACAAGGGCAGTTGACAAGCTGCATTCATCTTCCCTTCTCTTCTCTCCTTGAATCTGTCTAAACCAGTGGTTCTCAAACTATTTTAGGATTTTTTTATTTTAGATGGCTCATGGACCCTTTTATATTAACCACAGTTAACATATAGGCTACTGAAAGAAAACATTTTTGGCAAACATATTCTAAAAATCCCATAAGTCGTACTACTACTACTACAGTAAAATAAGTTTTTATTTATTTTATTAGAAAATTTAAAAACTGAAAAAAATCTGAAATAAACTTTTGCCAAAATGTTTGTAAACCGATTCTTTTTTTTTTACAATTTGTCAAAATTGATTAGCATATTTAATTTTATGAATTTAGCAAAAATTCCATCTCAACAAACTTATTTTAAGTAAATAATTATGTGTCTTCTAACCGTAAATAAATTGGTGGCTATTAAGTAAATCAGAACAGATATCCCAAATACAAAAAGTTTAGAGACTGTCCAGATTTGGGGAGGGGGGGGAGACAGGCATTTGTTTGGGATTGCCCAATTTTTTATTTTTTTAAAGCAGACTGTTGTTGTTTTAATGATTTTTTGGCACCTTTAACAGAAATGTAAACTTTCATTTTTATTTTTTTTATTAATAAAAATTTTTTTTAAGAAGTTTGCATTGAAATTTTATTTTATTTTATTTTTAAAAATAAGTCATTAACAATATATTGTGTTGTTGTAATAAAATAAAACATAAAAAAACCGTTTGGTTTAATTTTTAACATTTTCAAAGTAAGTATTTTTGCTACTTCGTATTTATTTCTAATTCATCGAATGCAAATATTCTTTTTTATTTACATTTTGTTGCACAATTTTCACTGTTTTTGGTGTTTTCATCAATTTGGGCTGAATTTTTTTTCATTACTGATTTAAAAATATTTCGTATGTGATTTTAATTTTTTAATTATTTTTATTTTGTTATTTGGTCATTTTTCTTTTGTGCAAGAAAAACTATTTGAAAATCCTACTGAAAAATTGTATTTATTTTGGTTTTAAATGTTGGGATAGGAAATATTTTTGGTACAACCACATCACTGATGCAAATGGCGCATGAATACTATAGCAGGTTCTACAAAGTCTGGAGCAAAAGTTTTACCATCTGAACTCCCTCTGCTAGAGACCTATTTAATCTAGTGATTCTGGTTGTACTTTGGAATCACTGTTTCACCTGTAATCAAAGCAATTCAAATATAATCTTGCAAATCACCTCATTACCAGTCAAAGCAACTCAAATAAAATCACGCAAATTATAGAACACGAATAATTTCTTCTCCTTTATATAGGTTGAAGTACCTTTGTAAAGGTTTTTCTCCTTACATAACTAAAACATAAGCATGGGCCAAAATAGAACTAAGGAAGCTAACTCAAGAAATAAAAATAATGCATACAAAAGGAAATAAAGAAGAGCTAAAGATGAAAAGATATAACCTTCCTTTCAAACTACAACTCTCTCATTTTGACTTGGTAACAATCTCAAATAGACAATAATTTCAATTGAGTCCCCTCAAAATCCTTTCCCAGTACCCTAGGGGACAACGAACCCCAGTTTGAGAACCACTGGTCTAAACTAAACTTCACCTCTCCCTCAAATAGGCCAGCTTTGTTTTGACATGTGATACTTTAGCTACATTTTGTTATTTCCAGTGCTTATTTCCTTGACCTCGACCTCTCTTTGTCAAAACAAAACTCAGTCTACCCCTTGGATTTTGTGCTCACTGACATTTTAAAAAAATATTTTTCTTTTTAATCTTGCTGGCCTTACATTATACAATGCAAATCCACATCTGGGCAAAATTTTACATCATAACGAAAGAATATATAACAAATAACCCATTGAGGTTGATATGTCGTAAAGCTAAGTAAACCAAACCAAACCTAGAGCTTCCTCTTGAGTTTGTTTGTCAGAAAACTACTATTAGACATTACCAGAGATCTATTTGATTGGATAGTACAATTTTAGATCTGTCATCACTTTTGTTGATGAAGTTTTTGAACACTTAACACCATGAACTGTTTTTTGAGTTAGACAAATTCATGCCCATATTAAATTTGTTTGGCTAAAAGGTCCAGTCTATGTTTTCAAAGATATCAAGCTGGATAAATTGTAATGAAGAAATGTTGTAGATTCATTACTTGGTTGGTGTGGAATTTTACCACAAAGTGTATTTTGTGCTGTATGTTGTAAGATTTGAACAAATGGGTATTGTTTTAAAATGTCAAATAAGTGCAAAAATGCATATGTCACTGCATATGGTAGCACAGATGTGGATCTAGAGTTTTTTCTATGACTTGTGGAATCAAGTAAAGTCAACGCCCAACATGGTACAGAGTGCATTAAAAAAGCTGCAGGTGTCAGTTAGAACAGCTTTATAAGTAAGCCAGCTGTTGCAGAGATCAGTTGCGTTTGAGTTGACATTAATAGTTGCAGATAGCAGTCAAGTCATCAACTCTGCATGTACCAACTGCCAACTAAACTCTGATTCTACCACACATATCACTGAAGAAAAGCAAATAATAGTAATAAAAATATTGTATCTTTTATGTGTTCGTATTGACATTTTTTTATAATCAAAGCCGAGATCATCTTCAATTTTGATCAGATCTATTCTTTATCAAACTGATTTACAACATAAAGCTGAAAAAGATGTTGCTTGACAATAATTCTTCTTCTTTATGCCATCTCCCTTCTGAACATAGGCAACTATGGCCTTCCACATTTTCCTTATTCCTAGTGGCTCTTAGCACACTTTCTTCTATTAACCATTCCAAACCCCACTCTGCCATCTACTTGTTCAAGCCTATAAATCTCAAATATAAATGTATAGAAAATAGCATGTCCACAGAGTGAGAGATCAGTTTATATATTGATTATAAAATAAAATTGATCCCCACTTTATAGCCATATTATAATTTCTTATTTTTTAATCAAATTCTGATTAGGTATGAATCCGCCCCTTCTCAATACTGATTAGTTATTTATAACTCTTTTTCTTCTATGTACTGTGTCTCTTCAGAATATAGGCCTTCTACATCTTCCTATCCTTAGTGGCTCTTAGCACGCTTTCTCTTATTATCCAACCCAAACCCTGCTCTGCCATTCCCTTGCTCAAGTGACACTTGCAAGTAGTGCTTAGTGTATAATAACAAAGCCAGAATTTATATTAATAATAAATATACATTTTTTTACATACCTGTAGCACAACCCTGAATTTCATACACAATGCAAGCATCAGGTGCTGATTGAATAAAAGTGCGATTTTATAAATAGGATGTCACTAGCTAAAAATAAAATTGGCAAGTTGTTGGCAAGGCTTCAGAATACACCAACTGCACCTCTGCCTGAAGTAAAAGTCCCCCAAGGAGGCCACCTGTTGACCATGGCTGGCGACCTGTAATGCCTGGGGACAGGATCCTGGTGGTTGAGCAGGTTGTGACCCAGGTGAAAAGTGGTCATGATCTGCAACACACCACTTTGGCCCTTACCTGGGCTAGACGGGCGGTCAGATTGGGCCCAATTCGATCAATCAGCTGGTCCTGACATGCCCTAGCTCATATATACTTTTTTTTTGTCCTGACTGAATTATCCAATCTACTTTTCCCAACCCTTCATCTTATATGTGCTAGAAGGTGGGGGATGAGGGTCAGTTGTGTTAGGAGAAAAAGAATGATGACTACTGTTAGATTATTGAGTAATAAAACCTAGAATTTGGCAGAGGATCGAAATTTTATTCTTGGCATGAGTCTATTGGTATTGTATCCCCATCTCAGCAAAGGCAAATGGGTTTCTCCCTTGGTTCATTCCCAACCCTAGTTGGAGTAAGTGGTGGGTGGTGGAGCATTGGACCAATGAAAACCAAAACCCAATTATGGCTTCTTCCTTTAAAAAATCTAAAAAGTAATTTATCCGACTCAGATTCTGAAACTGATGTAGACTTTTCAAGATTCATTATTATCGAATCACTGGATGAAATTAAATTAGACCAACTGTCTCCTTTTTTGATTGAAAAAGTTATATCAAGTGTTACAGATATATAGATAACAGTACACACACACACACACACACACACACGCGCGCACTCACTCCCCACACATATGAGAATAGCTTTCACGTAGTAACAAGAGGTCGATCACGTGAATGACCAGTGCTAGTTTTGGAATAGCAGGTCAAGGATAGGCGACCCAGATAAGCCAGACAGGAAATAAACCAAACATCGGAGTCAGTTGCAAGTTCATGGAAACAGCAGGAGTTAAAATTCGTGCCAAAAGGAAATCATGTGAGAAGAGAAATTTAAAGTAGAAATTTAGTCAGTGGCTTGTTGGGACAAAGCAATTCGTGTTTGCTGACCTCTGATTAATGATGAAGGAAGAGAAGGCGCATTTGGAGAAGATAGCATAAATCAACCCATTTCATCTTAAGCAACTCCGGATAAGAAAAAAGACCAAGTGTATAAATTCTTATTTGTCAAAACAAGAATGAAAACGGAATTATGTCGTGTATCAAGAAAGATAGGAATATAACCAAGATGAAGCGAAGTTATATTAATATTTGTATGTTGACTCATAATTGTCGAAAGAAAAATATAGCTGCGAAGTTGATGTGATTCGTATGGTGATTTCAGTTTATTTGAAAGAGAAAAAGAAAATGAAGCCAAGTAACTTATCAAGAGAAGAAGAGAAAGGAAAGAGAACGACACTGAGAAGTCACCATAGAAAAGAAGCTACGTTGAAGATAAAGAAAGCAGAATTATTTGCGTGCAGAAGAGGCAATGCTGATTGAAGAAAAGAATGAATAAATGTGAGAACATCTCAGAATAGCTGTGTGCTGAAAAGAAAGCTACGTTGAAGATAAAGAAAACAGAACTATTTAAATTTCAAGTGTATAAAGAGAGAAAAGAAAAGAACAGACAGTAAAAGAAAGAAAGAAGAAACTGATACAAAGATAAGTTATCAAGTTATGAGACCCACATTAGAATACGCATGTACTTTCATGAATATTATGTTATTACACACACCCTACCACATGTTTTTAAATAATATAATCCCCACCATCTGGTTGTATGTTGCTATTTTGCATTCATAATCGCCTGTACTTTGTTCATATTTCCTACCGTGTATTGTAATTTAACATTTCAACTACGTTGGGTATCCAAAAGTAATTTTGAGGTTAAGGTCTTTGGATATTCTCATTCATTAAGATTTTTTTTTTTTTATTCTTTTGAACTTGTATTCATTAAAATTTTATATCAAATAGCAGGACAGATTGACTTCTACAGCCTTGGTTGGCAACTAGTCTATCAGAGAAATTAATGGCAACCTACTGTGGGAAGATTTCTGCCCAGTCAGTCATGTCTTGAGACACATATGGCACTTAACTGACTGATTATACATACATATATTGTTACAAATATATAGATAGCAGCACACGCACACACCCATGCATATAAGAGTGGATTTTGCGTAGTAACAAGAGGTCGATCACATGAATGACCAGTGCCAGTGTTGGAATAGCCGGTCAAGGATAGGCGACCCAGATAAAAGCCAGACAGGAAATAAACCAGACGTCTAAAGTTGGTTATAACTTATGGAAGCAGCAGGAGTTAAAATTCACACCAAAACTGATCACGTGAGGAGAGAAAATTAAAGTAAGAATTTAGTCAGTTGCTTGTTGAGTCCTGATAAAGCAAGATGTATTTGCTGGACTCTGATTAATGATGAAGGAAGGGAGACACGTTTAGAGATGATAGCGTGAATCAGCTCATTTCATCCTAAGTAACTCTGGATAAGAACAAGACCGAAGGTGTAA
Organism: Ascarosepion bandense; assembly: GCA_037127315.1. Lineage (NCBI taxonomy): Eukaryota > Metazoa > Mollusca > Cephalopoda > Sepiida > Sepiidae > Ascarosepion > Ascarosepion bandense. Next base: position 1,694,672 of record JBBBDQ010001648.1, read on the forward strand.
ATTCTTATTCATCAAAACAAGAAGGGAAATGGAATTATGCCGTGTATCGAGAAAGAAATATAACACTGAAGACGAAACAAAGTTATATTAATATCTGTATGTTGACACATGATTGTTGAAAGAAAATATGGTTACAAAGTTGTTGTAATTCATACGCTGATTTCAGTTTATTTGAAGTAGAAAAAGAAAGTAAAGTCAACTAACGTATCAAAAGAAGAAGGGGAAGAAAAGGAAGACAACAACGCAGGGAAGTCAACAGACAACAGAACCTGTACGCAGAAAAGAACCTGTGTGCTGAAAAGAAGCTACGTTGAAGATAGTGAAACAGAACTATTTAAATTTCAAGTGTGTAAAGAAAGAAAGAAAAAAGAGATGGTAAAAGAAAGAAAGAAGAAACTGTCATAAAGATAAGTTATCAAGTTATTAGATGCACATTAGAATATGAATGCACTTACATGAATACTGTTCTTACACACACCATACCACGTGTTTCCAAATTAATATAATTCCCTCCATCTGATTGTATGTTGATATTTTGCAATCATGATTGCCTGTATTTTCTTCATATTTCCTACCGTGTATGGTAATTTCATATTTCATCCACATTGGGTATATAAAAGTAATTTTGAGGTAAGATCTTTGAACATTCTAATTCCTTAAGATTTCATTTTTTTAATTTTATTCTTTTGATCTTGTATTAAAATTTTATATCAAAATTACATATTCTCGACGTTCATCCTTGATTTGTTGTCAGCGCCTGTGTGGAATAACGAAGCAGACCTGGGAAAGGATTGCCATTTGATTATTAATCAAATATCAATCTTACTTTATTATTTTCTTATTTGAATCATTGTCCATTTGTCACAATCTGGGATAGATAACCAGTATCTATCTATCTATCTATCTATCTATCTATCTATAGATGTGAAAATGTAATATATCTGAAGCGGCATATGAATATCTTGATGGGTATTGTCGGTAAGGGTATGTGACACAAGTAAGTCAAATCTGAAAAATGTTAAAAAACTTAGAAATAGTAACCTGCTAGTGGAAGTTCAAATGAAGAAACATACAGATAATTTGCTCAAAATGGATATGTTTCACATCAAATGCAGAGTGTATCTACACACTAGATTAAATACTTCAAAAGATGTTATAAGAAGTAGAGAGCTTTCATTAGCAATACCAGAGGAAATTGAAACAGCATTAAAAAATAGGGTGTAAAGGAGCATAAGAGAATTACCATCAGTCGAAACAATGAAATTATACAGACACACACATATATACTCACTTTCAATAAACCATCAACACCAAAAGATATCAGAATTGGCTATATAATAGAAAGGGTAGAGCAATTTATACCAGCTCCCCATGTTTCAAATGTCAAAAATTTGGTCATCACAAAGACATTTGCAGAGGACACCAAGTGTGTGGGAAGTGTGATGAACATAACCCAAACCACGCAGAGAGTCAGTGCAAAAATATAAAAATGTACAAACAGCCATGAAGGACATCCTGCCTTTTTAAGGACCTGTGATGTCTACAAGAAAGAAAAGGAAATAATGTATGTAAAACTCACCAAAAATTTACCTTTCCTAGAAGCTAGAAAAATTGTTGAAATCTATATGGGAACAAAAATATATGCCAACATTGTACAAAAGCCAAATCAAAAACCTCAGGACACTACTTTAATAAATAACTATAAAAAAACTTATTGAAAAGTTAATAAATTTGAATACAAGTGAATGGCCAACATTCCAAGAAACCTAACAAAAAATGTATTCAACAGAAACAAAACCAACTGAGCCTAGTACGAAACAAAAGTAAATATTGATAACCATGTAGAACTGCCCAAAAAGAGTTCTAGGACGGCTGAATGTACAAGTGAAAGACACTGAAGATCATCAAGCCTACCTTTGTTTGGATTCTAACAAAGACATGATTGAAAGTAAAACAAAAGATAATACTATTAAAAAGAAGACCTCAACTAAAAGAATAACACAATCCGCCCTGATAACTACATCAAGCAAATCCAAGGAACCTTAAAAAATGGAGATTGAAAATAAAACTTCACAAATAAGCAAAACTCAAAACAAAAAGCCCCATAAATCTCAAAATTAAATCTAAATGGGAAATAATTTAATCCAACGGAATATCAGAAGATTAAGGGCCAATTATTATTGTTGTTGCTCATCACTAAATACTGCCCAGCAATCATATGCCTTCAAGAGACTCACCTCAAAAGCAGCTATACCATTAAAATTAAAAACTATCATTCATACAATTATATCAAACATCACATTGATAGACTTTCTGGTGGGTCATCAGTGATCATAAACAACAATATCCAACACAGGGTAAATCAAACTAAATACAAGTCTACAAGCAGCTGCTATATCAGCAACCCTCCATAAAACAATAACAATGTGTTCATTGTATATTTCCTCCAAGCCAAGAACTAAAAGAATTGGAGTTAAATAATTTAATAAAACAGTTACCAAGACCATTCATTATAATTAATGGGTGACTTCAGTAGCCACAACAAGATCTGGGGAAGTAAGATAACAGATAAAAATGGCAAAATAATAGAATCAATATTAAATAAGCATCAGTTGTGCATATATAATAATAATAATAATAATAATAATACAAATACACATTTGCACCCAGCAACAGGCACATACTCTACAATTGATTTAACAATATGTGACCCTAACCTGCTTTTAGATTACAACTGGAAAGTGCATGATGATACATGTGGAAGTGACCACTTTCCGATTCTATTAGAAAATAAGATTAATAAATTAAAGAACTCCTAGCTGGAATCTGAAAAAGGCAAATTGGAATGGTTTTAAAACATCATGTCTTGCTGAATTAACCCCAGAAGCAAATAAAAAAAAAAAGGAAGACATTTTATATTTTATGAATACACTACTAAATATAGCTGATATATACCAAAATGCTCTACCTCATCAAAATACCATAGGCCATGGTTCAACGAAGAATGCCAAAAAGCTATAAGACTACACAGAGCAACATTGAAGAAATTAAAAATAAATTCAACAAAAGAAAACTTAAACTCATTCAAAAATAGCAGAGCCAAAGCCTGAAAGATCATTAAAGACTCCAAACAAAATTCATGAAAAAATTACATGGCCAAAATAAACAATAACACGAAACCAAATGAAGTATGGCAGATGATCCGAAAAATAGCAGGCAAAAATAACAATACTTTCACAAAACATCTCATTCACAATAATCTGACAATAACTGATGAGAATGATATCGCAAATCATCTTGCCAAAACTTTCTATGAAACAGAGTGTATAATTTAACTAAAAGCAAAGAAATAATCTTTTGTTGGATCTCAAGCCATGTAGGTATTCCGGGAAATGACAGGACAGACTTGAAAGCAATGAAAGATAATGTTAACATCTAACACAGTCTATCCCATAAGTTTGGAAGACCGATTGTCTTCCCATGAATCTGAGAGGGGCCGCCAGGGTGACATGAGGAAGAGGAGAAGGCCATGAGGGACATTCTGGATTATATTCTCTTAGAGACCAATCGCTCATGGCATTTGGTCAAATAAATATCCTACATATTATATTTACAACTGGTTGTTGTTTATCTTCTTTAATATTGGTAGCAGAGACCAACATCTATGGCAACGGAATGAATTCTAAACTGTTTGAACCACTGCCTTTAAACCCGGAATTTTAGGATTCATGGAAACGGGAGATTCAGTTAGCAACCAATATTCCGCCTGCACGCCGAGCACCAGCAGTATTTTTGTCCCTTGTGGGCCAAGCACATGCCACTGTTCTGGAAATGGAAATTTCATCACTGAATTCTGAGAATGGAATGGAATTACTCCTCAGAAAACTAGATTCCCTATTCCTTGAAGACAAAAATCAGTCCGCTTTCATTTGCGATGAGAACTTTGAAAATTACCACTGAGACACAAACACCTCCATTACTGACTATTTAATCCAATTCGACTGACATGTGGCGAAACTCAGAGAATTCCAAATAATAATACCTGAACCTGTTCTGGCCTATTGTGCCCTAAAATCCGCCAACATAAGTCCCGAAATTGAGAACAACAATTCCAAATCTCACTCTATCAGATATGACATAAGAGTTAAAAAAAAATTACACATGGGAATTCAACCCCTGCCAAGCCTTCACAGCAACACATTTCTATCAAAAAAGAAATAGACTCAACCTACTATCACCAGTCAGAGGAAAACGAAGTTCTTTCTGGTTGACATTTTGTCAACAATAGACCTTCCATCCCTTCTAACAAGTTCAGTAGTAGTAGTTCTAGCAGTGGCAACATCAAAAAAGGGAGACCCCAGAATTTTATATGCGGTAACCCCCGATATTCAAATAAAAAAACTTGCATTTGCACATTCGGTAGAATGTAATATATATATACATAAAATGTATGAAGGCTGGATTTGGCTTCAGATAACCCGTGGTGGTTGGTATGCCATAAAAACTAAACAGCCAAATTAAATATATACATTTTTATAAAATATTTTATTAATTTAAATTTTGTTAAATATATTAATTTGTTAAATATATAAACTTCTTGAAATTGTCTTTTATTTTTTGTTTGATTTTTAATAATTTCATTCGGCGTTAAATGACCTAAGATGGGTTGATACGCCGTAAAACAAAGCAACCAACCAAACCAATAGTTGCAATTGCAAGGGAAGCATGATGCTTGGTTGCAAAATATTGCTACTGGTATTTTGTTTAGAAATAATCAGAATGGACACTGTCAGCAGATGATTACTAATGGCGACCCACTTTAACCAACATCAATTAATAAGTAAATGAAAGGAAAAAGAAGTACAAATGACGCAAGAGGATTTTATTGAAGTGTATATCAGTTGACTAAAATTCTTACTACAAAAGTGTATTTTAATTTGTTGTTAAGTGGAATAAAAAATACTTTAATTTGAACAATACATATTACTGTAAGTTCTATGCTAACAGTTTCTTCTCCTACACTTGTTAAATTCTCTTCTGTTTTTAAGTCAACTTTGGTTTTAAAAAAATTAATTACCATGACAATCACTATTTTGGTCATAAATCTTTTTCTTTTATTGTTTTCTCTCCTTAAAAGCATATTTTTCTTATTCTTTGACAGTCAGTAACATCTTGCAATTAATGAATTTATTGTCTTGCTTTATTTTTTTTTATTTTTCAATTCTATTTTAATGCGTTTCTTTTTTCAGTTTTCCTGATCAAGAAATGGAAGATCAAGTTATAATTTATTTGTAATTTAAAATCTAACCACCTTTTTTCCTTTTCTTCCTTTTTTGATTTCATATTGATTACAAACGTTTTACAGTTGAAATGGTTTCAAGTTATTATAAGTTGTCTGCTAACACTTTCTTTTCTTTCACTGCCTGTTTTTATCGAACCTAAAACATTAGCAATTGGCAAGTAAAATGTTAGTTTTATAACTTCTACTTTAGTAAAGTTACTTTGGTAAATCACATATACAACTATAATTACACTTATGAACAATAGTGCATCAGACACTAATTCGACTCTGACTTTACACACTCTAATCACTATATATATATATATATATATATATATATATATAATATGATTCCAGCAGCACAGTTCCACTAATTACTTGAGAATGAGGTTGACTCTGTTTACTCTTCGATGATCCGTGTTCAAACACAAGTGTTGGCAGTGACTCATTATTCCTATACAACAGTTGCACTTCTTTTTTTACTTTGATTCATACATCAAATTGTAATTGGATGAATGATAATTTAATTGTTTATGATTGAAACTTTAATAAAATCTTTTGATCATCTTTTGTAGTATACTCAGGGTCAAGGTGTGAACAAAAAATAATGCCATTCTGCAGTCCATCCATTTGTGGGAGCAAAGGAAGATGTCAAGAGATGCGAAATGGTTACAACTGCTTGTGTCAAAGTGGATATTATGGAATACCGTAAGCACTTACCAAACATTTTGTCTTTTTAATCACTTCACCTCAAGCAAATCATCTCCGAAGAAGAATAATGGAGGCACGGATGTGTAATGGATAGCAGCTTGGAGTGAGGAATCAGAAAGCTGAGTTAACATTCCAGTCAAATTCATTACGTTCACTTCCATGCTAATACCCTTTGGGAAAGGTATGACTCCATCACTTCTCCCCATAGCTATGGGTAAATAGCAGGACAGACTGGGTTCTATAGCCTTGGTTGAAAACCAGTCTGCTGCAGAAGAATTGGCAACCTACTGTGAGAAAATTTTCAAATCCATATTTGCTTGGGACTGCTTGTGAAGCCAAAAAGTCCCATGAAACTTCTTCTCGAGAAGAAACTAACCCAACAGTTTTATGGTTATTTTTTGTTACTATTACTTTCATCCCTGAATATGATCTCAGAAGATTGAAAGTACCTGGGAACTTGAGAAATGGAAAATAAAATCAACTTTAAAAGTTTCAGCACTATTTTTCATATTTTTCAATTATAATACATGAAAGGTTATTCATGAGTATGAATGGATTTTATTAGAAAAAAGCAGTTTTAAAAATAAGTTTGTAATTTATTTAATCTGAGATATATATATATATAAGTGATGCTCATATTCTGTTTTTAATTAAAAAAAAAGCATCCTCTAACCCATTGATTTCAAGGGTTGATCGCATCTGTAACAGTAGGCATATTTCAGATAAAATATCCTGGTTATATCTGTTCTTCAGATGGGTTACACCTTATACAAGGCACAAAGGTCTCTCAAGGTAGAGGGTTACAAAGTAAAAGACAGTTTATGCAGATATGTGCAGAGGATAACAATTAATACATGACTTGATCAGATTAGGGTTGTAGTGATTAGGAAAACATCATCTTGGGAGTTAGTTTCACAGAGTAGTGGTTTGCAGGAAGAAGAGAATTTACTTCTCACCAGAGGAATACAGAATAAATGAGTGTGGTTCACCACAATATACATACAATGACTGGTTATAGCTGTGATGGTTAGTATTTGTGGTACTAAGTGTAATTCATCTGAGAAACTTTCAATGGAAATAGCTGTTAGAATACAGAAAATGCTTCCCTTAACCAAAAGGAGATAAGCACCTTCTGCATCTCAACATTGTATCCCAGCATGCATTTTGCATTCTAACACTATTTCAACAAGCCTTCTGCAATCCAACACTGTATTCCAACAAACCTTCTGCATCCCAACACAGTATCTCATCAGTCCTTCTGCATCCCAACAATTCCAGCAAGCCTTTTGCATCTCAACACTGTATCCCAGCAAGCCTTCTGCATCCCAACAAGTCATGGTTGGAACTGCTGTTGAGACGAGTGACCATGCTGCCTGATATCACGTGACTGCCAGCCTAAGAACTCCGACTCAAATCCCGCACTAGACTTAACAGAACCAGCCAAAGTGTTATAAAAAATATCCATGGGAAAGGTATTAACCTGTCTCTTCCCTCCATCTATGGGTTAAATTATAGGACAGATTGTGTTCTGTAGCTTTGAGTTTTGATTGGTAACCAGTCTACTGCAGAAATTAATGGCAATCTACTGTGGGAAAATCTTCTGTCCAGTCAGTCATGTAGCTTTTGAGACATGATCAATCAAATAGGGCACTTTACTCAGTCCCTTAAGGTATGGAGCCTTTTTGAATACAACAGATTCAATTGAAATTTTAATTTGAATTGCCAATTTCACTTTCTGTCTTGATAAATACATTGTAATTGAGACTCACATATACAAACTCAGAAATTCCGTTTATTATTCACAATGTTTTATATTTAAACAATTTATTTAAAATTTAAAACCTTTCAGATGCAAACCAATTACAAACCCTTGTGAAAATGTCACTTGTTCTGGAAATGGAAACCCGCTGCCATTTGGAATCCTTTGTGATTGTGACTGTAAATGGGGTTACACAGGAAAAAATTGTGAAAAAAAGAATGGTAAATTATAACTTTTTGTTGATTTAATCACTCTTGACAGACACTGTTTCAGAAATTAGTACAAAAACAAGAGTAATAAGATGAAAGAAATACTCGTCAAAAATTAATAATAATTAACAAGGCTTCATCTAAGAAATCCAGACAACTTAAGACTATTACTACTTGGTATAAAAGCTAGATAAATAAAAGAAATACTAATCAAAATGAGTAATAATTGTAAAGGCTTCACCTGAAAAATTCAGGCAGTTCAAGACTATTTGTAAAGAGGAATAATATTTAAGAAATACTATTAAAAATATAAATGAAATTTGTAAATGCTTCATATTGAAAATTATTTCTTTTCCTTTTCAGATGAATGTCTTAGAAATCCTTGTGTGTTTGGTGGGCAATGCAAAACTGTAAGCAATGGCTATCAGTGTTCTTGTAAAAATGGCTATACAGGAAAGAACTGTGAAATTTTACCAAATTATTGTCAAAATGAACCTTGTTTCAATTCTTCTCAAACATTCTGCTACAATGATTATACAAAATTCAATTACACTTGTTACTGTGATCCACCTTATAAACTGAGTAAGTTGAACTTTTTATATATTTTAGGATTTTCTATTTTAATTTTTTGATGAAGATCAATTCTTAAGTTAATGACTGAATGAATTTCTTGCTCAATCCATCACTAAAACTCTTTGAAATTCCATGACTAAAACTTTTTGAAATTTTATGACTAAAACTCTTTGAAATTCCCTTGTTGTATTTTTAAATATTTGAGCTAAATAGCTTTAATAAAATATTGTAATGGCAAATGAGTGAACAAATGCAGGTTGTTATTTAAAGAAGTGAAAGGGTACAAATGAAAAGAATAGAAATTGACATATTTTTCCATTTTATTGAGGCAGACATTAAACACATAAGAGCATTATCACCTCTTCTATTATCCCATAAATTCTTTCTTATATATGCTTCCTTTTTCTCGCTGAAATCAAACAGTGTCTTTGATATCTCCTTTTCTTTTTCCTGTCAAAATGGAATGGTCTATGACATAACAAATCACGCAATAAATCCCAGGCCTAACTAATAAAACAACAACTTTTAGGTAAAATTTGACATTATTCATCAACATAGTCTCCTTCTATGGTCATACACTGATTCCAACGCTTCTCTAACAATTCAATGCCTTTTTTGTAGAACGATTTGTCTTTGGCCTCAAAATATGCCTCAGTTTCAGAGATGATTTCTTCATTGGAGCTATTTTTTTTTCCCTAGAGCATTCTTTTGAGGACTGCAAACAGCCAGTAGTCACTGGGGGCCGGACCTGGAGAATAGGGTGGATGCAGAAGCAATTTAAAGTGTAATTCATGTAGTTTTGCCATCGTTGCAATCGACTTTTGACATGGTGCATTGTCTTGGTGGAAGATCACTTTTTCTTCATTTGTGGACGTTTTTGGTGATTTTTTCCTTCAAACGCACCAATAATGTTATATAATGTTCACCATTAATGGTTCTTTCTTTCTCAAGATAATCAATGAACCAAATACCTTGCACATCCCGAAATATGGAGACAAAAAACTTACCTGCTGATGTTTGTGTCTTTGGACGGCTTTGATTTGCTGCTATCCACTCAGCTGACTTCTGATTTGATTCTTGTTGCGCTGAAACAGCTGGAAACAATGCTCTGAATTGTCGACTTGTTGTTTTTGATCAACTGTAAGCAAACACTGCACCCACTTTGAACACAGTTTTCTCATTGACAAATGTTCATGCAAAATGGTGAATACACTGTCTTGATATGTTCAACTCCTCTGCTATCTCACGCAACTTCAATTTATGATTAGCCAAAATTTGCAATTGTAGCTTTACTTAAATAACTGTAATTTGTAAACTAATAATCTGATTGGGTCCAAATTTTGTCATGTGCCATTTGAAGGTTAGTACACCATAAAAATCATATGTATTTTTTATTAATAGTGCCGTCAGTATGTCAGGTTCACCACTTATTGAGTGATGTGTTATATACATACATATCGCTCATTCAGTAAAATGAATTGGAGCACTGTAGCTATTGGGCGCGTAATATGATATGCGCTAAAAAGACTGCCTTCTTCCATCGAACGCCCCGTGACCCAGGGGTAGAGTTGCCGACTAACGCCAAATCAGTCAGGTTTTGAGCCTGGGTTAGGTAGCAATCAAGTCTAACTGTACTGATGAGCTGTGATACAGCGAAACCGATCTGTCTGCGGATGACAATATATATATATATATATATATATATATATTCCCTCCCGTCATTCGTGCTCAATGGGGATAACCTGTGAAAAAACAGCTAAAAATCCTCTCAAATATTTCGCTATCATTTTTGGTGGTAGGGGTACACACATTTAATTATGATGGCGATGCAAAAGTTAATAGGTTAAAGAATATAGACTTAGTGGGAATGAGATCATAGAGAGAGATCATGAAATGATCAAGGCCATGGTAGAAAGAAGGAATATCTTGTCAGTTGAAACCATTATTGGAATTAGGGTAAATGAATCTGTGTCTACAAAAAGTGTGTTGTGATACAAATAGAGGAATTTAGACATCATTACTGAGTATCAAATCTGCAGGAATTTATTGATATTGGAAAAAAACTTTGCATGCATCTCAAAACTGCCTAATTAGAGGTTTTGTTGCCAGGTGCAGTTTATCGTCATACCCAGGACACCTCATTTGTGGGGGTTACCCCTTCTTCTCTGTGCCAGGTACAGTTGTCATATTCAGAAGCCCCAGCTCGCAGTCACATGTTATTCTCAGCATTCTTTTATACCACCATATTCTTATTACATCAAATCTCTCTTTCATTTGTAAAGGAGATTGTCCAGTATTCATTGTCATATAAGAGGGCTAATAGCATTTCAGTACTCTGTTTCTTATAAAAATTTCTTGTTTCTTAATGCTTTGCTTAGCTTTTGGAAGGCATCTTTCACTATCCTTATGCACTTTTAGATTTCCATGTCACAGTCTTTGTTCTCTGTTAAAACACTTCCCAGATATTTGAATTGTTGCACTTATTTGATTTTGGTATCTCTAATTTTTAGTTTGCATGTTGGGCTGTTCCTTTTGCTGTCAATGCTGTATTCTCTCTTCTTGCAGTTGATGTTAAGTTCTTTGTTCTTGTTTTCCTTGATTACTTTATGTAGGAGTCCTTGTTGTTTCGTTTCTATGTCTGCTGTCAACACTGTGTCATCTGTATAAAGGAAATAACGATGGGTATTCATTTAAGGATAAATAGCAGGACAGATTGGGTTCTATAGACTTGGTCGGTAACCAGTTTACTGTAGAAAACAATGGCAACCTACTGTGAGAAAATCTTCAGTCCAGTCAGTCCTGTCTCTTTCACAGTATGATCGTCCAATCGTGTATCACATATGACTGGCTAATTCATTACAGAAATAGCACTTCAGTTAATTAGCATGCCATACCATTTCCTAAACATATGCACAGTTGTTTGTTGGACAATGGTACTAGGAAAGATAGATGACTTGTTTTTTTTACATTGGTAAAGGATGTTTCTTTGGGTTTTTTTTTACTTTGACTTTACTATTATTTTTACTGTAAAGCCTGTTTTTGTTTTTTTTGTTATTTTTTTCATTTTTTTTTTTTTTTTGGCTTTTGAATTTCAGCTCAAGTTAACCAGTATTTGTTTTGTCTTTCAGATTCATCTGGCCTTTGTGAATTAGTGGATTATTGTGAAAACCAACCTTGTGCAAATAATGGCAGCTGTAAAAATCTGCCTATGGGTGGCTTTAACTGTTCTTGTTTAGCTGGGTTTGAAGGATCTAAATGTCAACATGACACTGATGATTGTGATCCTAATCCATGCAAAAATGGTGCCACATGTCTTGACAAAATTAATGGTTATCAGTGTCCTCCTGGTTTTAGTGGTAAGTTTTTCCAGTGAAAAATACTTGATTTTAAGAATTTTAAATTTTGGTGAGTCAGTGTTGTGATAAAAATTTGTGTTGGTTAAGATTTCATCTCAGACCTACTTTAGAGGATTAATACTTCTACTAGGATTAAAGAGGATTAATACTTCTACTAAAAACGGCATGGAATAAAGTAAGAAAAAAAACAAAGAAATTATAATAGTGAAAATGGTTTTTACAATGAGTTATGACCCTTAATCAAGAGTCTTGTTTTGTTTAGTTGTTTGATCATAGCACAATGTTTTCATATCAAGTGGTAAGATCAGCCGTTTTCTTACAAGGAAATATTTGATACTCATCATGCTCTTGCCCATTAAAATTTATAAGATCTTTATCTGAAAACAATTCTCAAGTCCAATGGGATATAAATCTACCATTCTTCTATGCATTGAATACTGTTGCCATATCTGGTTGGGTGCTCATTATTCATTTTGAGGTTCTTGACAAAATCCAGAGGAGGATCTGCAATATAATCGATCCTGACTTAGCAGCCTGCCTTCAGTCACTTTCTCACCAACATGATATGGCTTCCCTCTGTCTTTTCTACAAATATTTTTAAGGCAACTGCTCTGATGAGCTTTTTTTCCTGGTTCCCTGACAACATGTATTTATGTGCACTTCTAGATTGGCATCTAGGTCCCACCCTTTTATCATCAAAATAGTTGAATATAATCTCCTCTTCTACTCTAAAAGTTTCTTTTCTTGCACTTCCCATTTGTGGAACTCTGTACCATTTGCTTGCTTCCCTGATAGCTGCAATCTTCAAAGGTTTAAATGCAATGTCAAGTGCCATATTCTATCTATCCTATCTTATCTTTTCTTTGACATCCCCTGTAACCTTGTTTTTCTCTCACTGTAACCATTTGTGTACCAGTGGCAGTCCTGCCTTTCTTGGGATGAAATGATCATTAAAAAAAAAGGGTAGCTTTTATTGTACTTTCCAGTATTGATGGGAGGGATTTCTTTCCTTCTTTTTTGTTTGAGGTAGCATGGTATGTCAACATCTTGATTATACCATTATTCTCTCTTTTAGTTCCATGTGCTGTTGATTTTAATTGTTTCTGCTGTTAAAAGTCCTCAAGTGATGTAGTTTTTGTTCCATTGAAGAAGAAAAATTCTTGCTGATGCCTATAGGGTTTATTTGCTTGAAACCATTTTTAACTATGGATTTGAGAAACAGTTTTATTCCAATTCAACAAAGAATAAACTGGGAACCAAAATGGCTGTCATCATCACAGATAAATATGGACACGGATATATAAAAATATACATTTATATTTTTATTCTTTTTCTTTGGCGATGTGGTGTAGAGTAGTGTGTGGTCAGAGAGATAGCACACAGGCATACAAGGGAGTTGAGCGGCTGAGTTCATCTTGTCTCCCCTGTTTTTCTCTCCCTCGATCTCTCCATTACTGAACTCTGGAACATCATTCTTATATAGCCAAGTTTTGTTTGATTATGTCTTCTTTTGCCATGCATATTGTTTATTATTTTCAAATTATTATTATTGATTTTCCAATGGTTTATATTCACTGACCACACTGTTTATCAAAACCCAATTTTGCCTGTCACACTGTGTATGCATTCTTTTCAAAATGATTTTCAATGTAAACAGACTTTTCACCTCCCAATGTACATACACTTCTAGCAAAATTATACATCAGGGTCAGTAAATATATAACAAAAGCAGCTAACATTTTAGATATTCTGAAAGATAGTGGAATGGTTTCCTATTAACTTCAACATGGTTTTGAGTTTAGAGTTTTCCTTTTCTTAAACTAGTTGCCACCCAATTTTAGAGAGCTCTGTCTGTGCTACTATTTAACTCATACAGCTGTAGGAAGACAAATGCCTTCATACTTCTCCCAGAAGTAAAAGTGGATTCAACAGACCCAGACAGAATTTGAAATTGACTTCTTAATTTCACTTGCCGGGATGATAACTGATACACTAACAACTTATCTACAAATAAGAAATTTTTTATTTTTCTCTTTGTTTTTTGTTTTTAACTTTTTCTTTTTATTTCCTTTTTTCTTCTTTTCATTTTTTTCTTTTCTTGATTCTTTCTTTCTATTTTTGATTCTTTATTTTCTTTTCTTCATTTTTTGTTTTCTTTTTCCTGCGTTTTTCTTTTTTATCTGAGTTTTTTTTTTTTTAATCTTGGTTTTCTCATCTTTTTAATCTTGTTTTTTCCAGTTTTCTTCATTTTTTCACCTTTTCTTTTTTTTTCTTTTTCTTCTCCTTTTCTTTTATCTTCTTTTTTCTTTTCTTCTCTTTTGCTTTGTCTTTCTTTTCTTTTCTTTTTTCTTCTCTTTTTCTTATTTTACTTGTTTTTCTATTTTTCTTTTCTCATCTTGCACACTCCAGGTCTCACCTGCTCAATTCAAGAAGATTCTTGTCACCAAAATGTTTCTGGACCTTGCCAAAATGATACTACCATGTCTTGTACTAATTTAGCAGGAAGTGATTACCAATGCCACTGCAAAAAAGGATATAAAGGAAAAAACTGTGAGGTAGGTAATATTTCTAAAACAAAAATATCTAAACTTTGATTTGTACTTTGTTTGTTTCTAAAATAAATAGTTTTTTCCTTTGTATTGTTAATTTTTTTATTATTTTCATTTTATGAAAAAGACAATTTCAAACACATCATGGCCATCAAAACCAAAATGCAAGCAATTTTATTCCACATCATTCAGTCAGTTAAGTGACATACATGAGACATAACTGATTGGGCAGAAATTTTTCCACAGTAGGTTGCTATTACTCTCTGCAAAAGACTGGTTGCCAACCAAGGCTATAGAACCCAATGTCCTGCTATTTAGCCCATAGCTGGAGAGAGAAGAGATGAATTAACACTTTTTCAAAAATTATTTGCACATGAGGGAATGCAATAAATTCAATTGGAACTTGAACTCAAATCTCCAATTTATCATTTTGAGCTGATATCAACTGCACCAAAACACACACCCTTATTCCCCATCACTTAGTAAAAAAAAACAAAAGAAAAAATTTTGATTTTTTTTTTTTTTTTGTCTGGTTTTTTTATTCCACATAATGAAAAAAAATCAAGCCTTCTATAGAAACTTTATACAAGATTTAAATTATTTACCTTCACACTAATATCCTCAGATGTTTTTTATAATGATATTCACACTGTACAAGGTCAGGGAGCCACTCAAGAAAGGAGGTTACAGAAGAAGGAGCACAGTTTATCTGGATAAGTGGGGGAGGTAACGTATAACTGTAGACTTTAATAGGTTAAGATTGTAGTGATCAAAGGCAGCATCCTCTTGGGAAATGGTTAATCAGAAAAAGTTATTTGAGTGTAACTTAGATCTCATGAAGAGAATGGGGGGTAGCTTGCAACAATGAGTGTAGTATGGCAGGCCTTAGCTGTCAAGGTTAGAACTGGTTGAACTAGGAAATGTAGTTAGTCTGAGCACTTTCCATGGAAATAACGACAGAGCAGTGAGAAGTTTGCAATGTTTCGCCTGTGAGATAAGGGTTGTAGGGTGTAAAATAATTTCTTGCCCACAGGGATGTAGAAATGTTATCAAGACTGGAAAGTGAAGACTGTGCAGCTCCTGCCCATATATGTACATACTTCATTTCCAGTCTGATCTGGTTCCTGCAAAGGCAGAGGTTAGCATAAAGAGACAGGTACTTAGTGGAGCAGGGCAGAGAACCAACTATTTTTCAAACGTCTTTCAGGTACTTGTCTATCTAATTAGGTTTCAGGGAATTTTGAACTAAAATACTTTATTTAATCTCATTCTG
The DNA here is from genome assembly GCA_037127315.1 of Ascarosepion bandense. Lineage (NCBI taxonomy): Eukaryota > Metazoa > Mollusca > Cephalopoda > Sepiida > Sepiidae > Ascarosepion > Ascarosepion bandense. The sequence continues at coordinate 1,710,383 of JBBBDQ010001648.1, forward strand.
CTTATCATGTCTTATCTACTAATTATTATTAGTGCTATTAATTCTAGTTCTTATTTAGTACTTGTTGTAGTGGAATATCCTGCTACCTTTCTGGTACAGCAGGATGGATGAGTCCATCTGTTATATGAGAGTCATAGCTACTAATTTGCAAGGGGTGTAGATGGTAGTGTACATTGTAGGAGACTAATCTCTTAGTAAAATTCTTGTACAGAATAATCCAGTTTGCTCTACGACATCCCTATTTGGTAGTTTACCACTTGGGTACACAATCCGTTATTGTACTTTTCTCAAGGAGACATTACTTATTCTAGTTCTTATTTAGTACTATTAATTCTAGTTCTTATTTAGTACTTGTTGTAGTGGAATATCCTGCTACCTTTCTGGTACAGCAGGATGGATGAGTCCATCTGTTATATGAGAGTCATAGCTACTAATTTGCAAGGGGTGTAGATGGTAGTGTACATTGTAGGAGACTAATCTCTTAGTCAAATTCTTGTACAGAATAATCCAGTTTGCTCTACGACATCCCTATTTGGTAGTTTATCACTTGGGTGCACAATCCGTTATTGTACTTTTCTCAAGGATACAACATTTCTGGTGAAGAGGATTTGAAGAACTCAAGTGGGTAGTTGCCAAATATATTACAAAGTGATGAAAATTTTCTAACTCAATCAGTTACTTGCCAAGTACAACAGAGCAACCAATTATTCAAAGTATATAAAGTATTAAAAGAAATATTTTCAAACAAAAAATTTACAGCGAATTGAATTGTCTGATTATTAAATTCAGCGTGTTACGATAAAACTCAACAAACACGTGTTTGAAATGAAAGGAAAAATTAGGGAAATAATTTCTTTTAAGCAAATGCGACAGTGTTGACAACTGCAGATAGAAAGGTGTCAGTGCAACATTTTTTTGAACAGTGATTAAACAAAAGTAAATGTTCATTAATTATAACAATCGTAATTGCAAAGAAAATTTTTATTTTTCTATTATTTTTGTTTGAACAGTTACTTTTTTGGAAGTTGTGTGTAAATATATTTTCTTCTAAGAAAGGAACAGTTCTCAGAGTTAACTAAGGCTCTACAAGCTAGTTTACAATTAATGCAAGAACAAATAGTGTGACAACAACAAAGAACTAGAGAAATAGCAGAACAAATTCTAAAACTGGAAGAGAAATGACAAGAGGATACAAGATTACTGTTGGAATCAATAATGCCCAAATTTAAGGAAGAACGAAATACTAGATTTTTCTTCCCCGAGGGAATAGCAAATTTCTTGTCTGAGTTTACATATAACCCAGAGAATGACATAACCTTCCCGGTGTATTTTAGATGATAAAAAAATTATTTTTACTAAAAGGTGTCAGGATTGGTCAGATGAAAAAAAATTACTTAATTATTACACAAACTTGGAACTAAAGAAAATGCAAAATATACAAAATTGACACTACTAAGGAAACCTCAGGAATTCTCCTTTGATGAAACAATTAAAATCTTCTCAAGTATTTTTGATGGAAGTGAGAGTTTATTTCACACATGATATAAATGTTTAAATATCATCAAAGATGAGCAAATGGATTTTGTCATGTTTGCAGGAATTGTTAATGCACAATGTGAGCTATTTAAACTGGGTGAACTGTCTATCGACAAGTTTAAGAGTTCAATATTCGTGCAAGGATTAAAAGCTTCAAAAGACAAAATTGTGTGGTCCCAGATATTAACCATGATTGAATAAGACTCTGAAATTACACTCCATAAAATTACTGAAGAATGCCAACATTTGTTAAACATTAAAAAAGACAATGTTAAACTACAAGTAAAAGGAAATTCACAGGTTCTGAAGGCTAAGAGGAAATTATCTGTTGGTAAGATGAAAATATCCTCATATCAGGCATGCAGGGGGTATCGTGTGAAAAAAGATTTTTTTCCAAAACAATATTTGCTTCACTTGTGGCTATCATAGGCACAAAAGCTCACACTGCAAACTAAGCAGAACAACAAGAAAAAGGGTAAATCTGAGGTAAATGTCTTCTTTTTTTTTTTAATTTTAATCATTCCACCCCAAGCAAAACAGTAACGCCACTGATGCACAGGGGGCTACATAAGAGAAAAAGATTAGATAGGAGGAGAGTAAAGAGAAAGACAAACTAGTTACAGGGGGTGTCAGAGAAGGGAGCAAGAGAAAGAAGGGAATACAGCTGTGATTAAGTTTGTTAGAGCAGAAGCCATGAAAATATTTATAGAACAGATGGGGGAAGCCACATCCCATTGTTAAGAAAGTGGCTGGAGTTGAGCCTACAAGTCAGTACCTATCACATTACTGTTTCTCCTTTGGAGCCTGTCGAGAACACTGAGATGAACAGAGGGGGTACCTGACCATATATGACAGCAGTATTCCATGCACGGATGGATGGTTGGTTTGTATATGTGCAAGATGGATTCAGGCGGAAAAAACATCCTGGCACGACACAGTGATCCAACCTTCCTAGCAGTGGATTTAGCTATTGACTCAATGTAATGGTTGCACTTGAGATCAGAAGAGAGGGTAAGGCCGAGGAGGTGCAGTGTATTGCTCTCAGGGAGACTTGCTTGGTCCATGCTTATCAGAAGCAGGAGGGGTTGCCCGGGATGATTGACAGACAGCAGCTTCATCTTAGATGCACTGAAATTACATTCTAAAAAAGAATTACTAAGCAATAACAAAAGAAAATACATAAATGTCAAAATAAATGGATATGCAATAAAACTTCTATTAGACACAGGAAATGATATTTCCATTATTAGTGATGAAATATGGAAAAAAATTGGTTATCTAATGTTGAAAAAGTTAAACAAAATTGCCAGAGGTGTATCTGGGCCAAAACTTAAATTCATGGAAGAATTTACTAGAAATTTCTTTTTTGTCAGTATGATGTGTAAATCTAAAATTTTCATAATGCTGGGTGCAAGAAATCTATTTGGCACAGATTGGTTAATTATGTTTATGGGAATTACCCATAAACTCCTTTTGCAGTAAAGTTGATGTTACTGTACAGAAAGAAGTAAAGGAAACGGAGTTGAGGGATGAATTTTCTCAAGTATTTACGGAAGGGTTGGGACTGTATAAAAACAGAAGCCAAATCTGAGTTTAAGGATAATGTTAAGCCAGTATTTAAACCCAAAAGGAGTGTGCCATTTGCAGTACTTGAACAAATAAATGATGAGTTAGAATGCTTGGAAAAGATAAGTATTTTGATAAAAGTTGATTATTCAGAATGGGCATCTCTGATAGTTTACGTAAAGAAGAAAAACAAAAATAATAGAGTCTGTGCTGATTTTGCTACAGGATTAAATGATTGTATAAAGGATTATACCTATCCATTACTGTCACCAGAAGATTTATTTTCAAAATTAAATCGCAGTAAGATGTTCTCAAAAATTGATCTTTCAGATGCATATTTACAACTGGGAGATGGGGAAGGATGTTTATAATTACTAGTGATGAACCCATGCAAGGGTCTTTTTAAACTGAACTGTTTACCATTTGGCTTAAAAATCCTGTTTCAACAAGTGATGGTCACTATGTTGGCTGGTTTAGTTTTCATGACAGCGTATTTAAATGATATTCTGCTAAGAAGCCAGGATGCAAATGAATATGTCAAGTACATTACAGTAATGTTTGGAAGAATTCATGAGTATGGCCTTAGGCTGAACATTAGTAACTGCAAATTCTTTATGTGACAAATATTTGGGTCAGTTTATTGATCAGTATGGTAGAAACTTGGACCCAGAAAGAACAGAAGCAATGAAACCAATAGCACGTGCATCTAGGACACTGCTACTGATCGAAAAAAAATTACAGCCAAATCAAGAAGGATTCCCTAGATGTGATTTATGCTGTGAAAAAGTTTCACAGGTTCATTCATGACAGAAAATTTGTGCTCCAAGTAGATCACAAACTGTTGTTAGCAATTTTCAGTTTTAGAAAAAGTATACCAATGCATACAGTGAATAGATTACAATGTTGGGGCGTAATTTTGACTAATTATGACCTCAAAAAGGAATTCTTGTCTTCAAAACAATTGGTGCATGTCGATGGTCTTTCAAGGTTGATATCTAAATGTTCTGAGCCATTGGAAGAGACTTATTGCGGCATTGTGAATCAGATTTCAGTGTTATTGTGTAATACAATTTGGAAGTTACTGGTAATGCTGAAAGACATAAAGAAGGCAACGGAAAACAATGCTTTTATTAACAAGACAAAGAAGCAGTTAAAAGAATACAGGCATAATAAAAAAAGAAGCAAAAATATCTCCATTTTCAATGTGTAGACAAATACTTTTTACCTTATACCTCACACTTTACAAAAGAAAATTTTTAAGGAATTTCATGTAGTCTATTTAAGTGTTTCAAGAATGAAATCCTTGATGTGCAGATTTACACACTGGCCGAATATGGACAGAGATGTTGAATATACAGTTAAACAGTGTAAAGGATGTCAACTGATAGCAAAGGCACCAGCTATTAAAGTACAATCAAGGCCGAAAAGGGATGGGCCGTGAGCAAGGCTACATGTCAGGTATGTAGGACCTATTAATAAACTATACTACCTCATAGTCGTAGACAGCTTCTCAAATTGGCCTGAAGTAGTAAAATGTAAGCATTCAACAGCAGCTAGCAGAATAAATGCTCTGAATAAACTATTTTCTAAATTTGGGGTTTCAGAAACTCTGGTTACCAATAACAGTATGCAATTCACTGGACATGAATTCAAGATTTTCTGTACATCCTTGGCAAAAAGTCATGTAACTACCTCTGTATATCACCCCAAGTCTAACGGGCAAGCAGAAAGATTCATGGATACCTTTAAGAGGGCACTTACAAAAAATCAAGGAATGGATACAGACAATGATGCTATACTGAAATTTCTAGCTGTTTACAGAATCACACCTAATCCAAATGTGGATCCTGGACTGTCACCTGCTGAACTAATGTTTGCCAGAAAAATAAGATCTGTGTTAGACAGGCTGTTGCCCAGTCATATAAAGAAACTTTTGAAGTGAAAAACACTGACGTGAGAACTTATCAGAATGGAGACAATATTTTTCAAGTTATGTAGAGCTAGAAAGCCATTATAGGAAGAAGCTTGGTAGTGGTGTACATTTTGAAAAACAATGCAACCGTGGTACACAAATGATATTGTGAAAGACTCCAAGGAAATACCGATGGAGGTACTTTGATACTTTCCAGGTGCCAGTTCCCTCATCACCACTTTTACCAGTTCCTCAAAATATATATGAAGCACAAATTCAGAGAGGTGTAAAAAGGAAGAGTATTAGTCAAATGAAACCACTTCAAATCTTAAGTCCTGGCTCTAAACGGAAAGATATTGAATATTTGTCCATTATGAAAAAAGATTATCTTGGAGTGGAGTGTTGTAGTGGCATATCCTGGTACTTTTCTGGTACAGCAGGATGGATGAGTCCATCTGTTATATGAGAATCATAGCTACTAATTAGCAAGGAGTGTATATGGTAATGTATATTGCAGTAGACTGATCTCTCAGTGAAAGTTTTGTCCAGAATAATCCAGTTTGCTCTACGACATCCCTATTTGGTAGTTTACCACTTGGGTACACAATCCGTTATTGTACTTTTCTCAAGGAGACATTACTTATTCTAGTTCTTATTTAGTACTATTAATTCTAGTTCTTATTTAGTACTATTCAGTTATTGCTGAGTCTCAGCACTACCCAGCCCAGCCCAGGCCATATTTCTGTTCTTGTCATGAAGTCAGAATTCTGTGATCACTTGTCTGTACTCATTTTGTGTGTTAACACCATTTTTAGTTTGTGAACTTTTTTGATTCATTATTGTTGCTTTACCTGATTTTGTCTTGCATACATTGTCTGCTCAATATTATTTTGGACTCTTCTTTTCTTGCATTATTATTTGTTGCAAATTTTGTCAACTCATGTTTGTTGGGCATTTCTGCTAATTACATTTTACCATGATGAATTACTTTACACTTTTTCTTTTGTTCTCTCTCTCTCTCCCTTTGTTGTATCTCTCTTTTCTCACTCTTCCTTTTGCTCACTCCTTTTTTCTCTCTTTTTCCTTTTTCTCTCTCTCTCCCTTTTCCTCTTTCTCTCTCTCTCTTCTCCATTTTTTCTTTTTCTCTCTTCTCCATTTTCTCTTCATCATTTTCAACAGGTACAATGATTAGTTTATATGCAACAATAATAATTTCTGTTCTCAAATATCAAACTTAAATGATCTTTTTTTCCTTTTGCAGTTGGATGTGAATGAATGTTTGTCTTTCCCATGTCAACATGGAGGTCGCTGCAACAACACCAATGGAAGTTTTGATTGTGCCTGCAAGGACGGATGGCAGGGAAAGTTGTGTGAACGTTCTGCAGATTTTTGCCATACGAATACCTGTAAAAATGCTGCAACATGTTTTAACCTTCCTTACAACTTTTACTGCAAGTTAGTTTAAAACGATTTCTAAATTTCATTTACAGAGTACAAGTTCCGTTCTCATCTGTTGCATTCACTTTTACACTAATGCATTTCTAGAAGGTATGAATCTGACACTTCTCTTCTCAGCTGTTGATTAAATAGCAAGGTAGACTAGGTTCTCCAGCCTTTGGTGGCAATGAGTCAATAAATAAGGTCAACTCTGAATTCAAAACCAGGTAGAAGGCAACAGAAAATCATTCTGCAAGAGTACAAGGAAGCATGAATACTTGATGTGGGGTGACCCTATTGAATCAATTGCCGCATCTACTCTTGTGCCAGAAACATTTTTTCTCATCAGAATCCATCTTGTGCATTTACAAATCTACCATTCGTTCATGTATTGAATACTGTTATCATATCTGGTCAGCTGCTCTTGCTGTACATCTAGAGATTCTTGACAAAATCCTGACACAGATCTGCAATATAATTGATCCTAACCAGGCATCTTGACTTCAGTCACTTTCTCACTGATGTGACATAACCTGGTTTCTTTTTGCCTTTTGCTACAAATATTTTTATGGCAACTGCACTTATGAGCTTTTTTTTTTCTTGTTACCTCAACTACATGAATTTAAGTATACTACTAGATTGGCATCTAGGTCCCAAATTTTATTGTTGGAATAACTAAATGCAACTGACATTTCAGCTCTAATAGTTTCTTGTACTTCCCACCTGCAGAACTTTCTCTTGTTGACTTGCTTCCCTGATAACTACAATCTTCAAAAATTTAAATGTAATTTCTATCACCATCTTCTTTCTTCTTGAATCTTTTTGTCTTTTCCTCTCTATTCTCAGTCTTCTCTTTCACTTCATACAACCTCCTGTGTACTCGTGGCATTTTTGCCTTGCTTAGGGTGAAATGATTAAAAAACTTCCTGCCAGTCACCATGCAATGTTGATTCCAATATCCAAAATTCTTTTCCCTGTCTAGTTAGTTCCTCTCACTCTCTATGGAACATTACGCTTCTTTTAATGCTGCTTCCAAAGACATTTCAATAATAGGAATTTCAGTTGGAATTTGGATTTGCATATGATCACCAGCTGTTTGTATATATAGGACAGTTCAAATTTCACTTTGATTTCAGAGTTTTATTTGGTTGATTCCCAAGTCTATAAAACTCAGTATGTTCTGCTATTTTATCCATAGATGGGGGTAAAAGAGATGGGTTCACACTTTTACCAAGGTATTAGCATGTAAGTGAATGTAATGAATGCAACTAAAATTTGAACTCTGCTCTCCAATTCCTCAGTCCAAGCCACTAACCATTACTCCACTATGCCGCTAAGTGTATGTGCATATATATATATATATATATATATATTTTGGATAGAGCATATCTGTAAAAGAACAATATAAATAAAAACGAAAGGAAAACTTAGCTGATGCATTTCATCCTTTGATGGAATTTATCAAGTAGCTAAAACTATTCCTTAATCAAAGCCACTAACCATTACTCCATTGTGTGTGTGTGTATTGTTGAATATGCCAGACAAGGATGATTTAATTAATTTTTTTATTTAGTTTTTCCAGTTCTTACATTTAAATGAAAAATGCTTAAAAGCAAAGTTGCTTTCCAAATATACGTTTTTATATATATATATATATATATATATATATATATATATATATATATATATGTTACGGAAATTAACGAATTTTAACGAAACTTGGTTATAAGCAACCGAAAATTTGTAATGAATTATTTTGATCATTATTTTTACTGATACTCGTATTTAAGTAGATATTCTGTTTTTAATTAAACAGTATTTTTAAAAATTTTTTGAAAATTGTGTTATATAAGCATGATAAAAACCTCATCTGATCAAGAGGCTATCCATGGTCGAGTGGTCAAGACAGTACCAGATCAAATGGTATGCTTCCCCTATGTAATAGGGGTCGCAGGTTCGAATCCTGCTGGGTAGCACACATTTTTCGTAATAAAAATTTATCGTGAATAATCAGGCCGGTAGATATAAATATAAAAATACTGTTTAATTAAAAACAGAATATCTACTTAAATACGAGTATCAGTTAAAATAATATATATATATATATATATATATATATATGCATGTGTGTGTGTATATATATGCATATTATCCTACATTTTATGCACAATTGAGTGTTGCCTTCCCTCAACAAATATGGAATTGGCTATCGCTCAACATCTAGTAGAGAATATAGCATGTGCCAAGTCCTATAAGAAAGTGTGGTTCAAAATTATACATCGAGCTGGTTCTAATATTTATTTAAAGATTTTTGAATGCGTCTCTATATCATTACAGAAACCTTCTCTCTGCCAGCAGAAGGATTTTGTAAAGTCTCTAAATTTGTTTGGGGATATTTTATTTCAATTATTTACACATGAATTCCCCTGCCCTCATTATAAATATATTTATTTGTATATTTATTTTATCGTGTTTCTCTCGTTTTTGCTCTTCATTTTCGTTATTACAGTTCTTTTCATTTAATTCATTTTTCAACGTTTTTTCCCCTGATGAGATGTTAGACAAAAGGGCCTTGAGATTAACAATAAATTCCTTGTTTTTGAAATAGTATACCAATTTTGTACCTCTAAACATTTTTTATGTGTGTGCATATATATATAATACTGTGCAAAAGTATTAGGGCAAGAACTATTTTATCATTTATGAGGCATATTGACAGAAAAACAAAACAAAGTAATTTTATTTGATTTACTCAACAAATGCTTTAACAATAATTGTTACAAAATAAATTTAATATTTAGTATAATAGCCTTTTGCTTTGATCACAACCTTAATTCTGTCAGGCATTGACATCACAAGCTTCTTCAATTAATGTAATAGTATCTTCTGCCAAGCAGCTTGTATTTGTTCCCAAAGTTTGTCTTGCAAAGTAACATTAGATTTATCAATTTTTTTATCCAAAATATCCCATAGATGTTCAATTTGATTGAGATCAGGTCTTTGTGGGGGCCAATTCAAATTCCGAAGCCTTCCTTCCTCTTTCTTTTTAGTTAAATAATTCTGACAAAGGTTTGGTTTTTCACCCTGTATTTGAATTTCAGTGAAGTTTTTAGGAAAATCACCTCTGTTCTAACACTTTTACACACTAACGGTAGTGTGCAAAAGTGTTAGGGCGGGGGTGATGTTAACCTTTATTTTGATGCCTCATAAAAGATAAGATAGTTCTTGTCCTAATACTTTTGCACAGTACTATATATATATATATATATATATATATATATATATATATTTGGGTAGTAACATATATATGTATAGAGAGACAGAGAACAATATCAAGGTTACTCAATTTCTACCTTTTTTAGTGAAGGATTTGTACTTTTACAATTTTAAAAGAAAAAGTAACCTAATCTAAAGATCCTAAAAAGAAGAGAAACTTGAGTAACTTAGGTATTGTTGCCTTACATAATACTGGGCCTTTTTTAACTGCATACTTTGTAAAAATTTTATACTTCTCACGTGTTATAACTCATTTTCTAATGGTTATAATATTAAATCTTGCTTAGGGTACTTACCGTGACATCTTTTAGAAATACACTAGACTGACTCCATCAATCATTTTTTAGCCTCACTGGAGTTCTTTATTTAAGTCTCTAAACTGGTTCATAAGTATCACTTGGAGGCAGGTGGATATTTACTTCATAACACCACATTAAGTGTGTTTATATTTTCTTCTGTTGAGAGGCACATATTCTTTATTAAATCTTTCAATCTCTAAACCAATAAACATTAATTTAACTTTATTACATTGTTCAGACTGCATTACATTGCTTCTTTGTTGCAATATGCACAACATTTCAGCCATTATACATTCCAACCTTGTTTAGATGATTGGAATTTCAAACTGAGTCCTTTATTTTATTCACCAGGGTAGATTGTTCTAGTTCCATGAGTCATGCCTCTTCCAGATGCTTCAGTATCGGTTATCTCCCCTTAACTGAACTCTCTAATTTTTTGTTCCCCTCTGCTGTAGCCAACTATTGAACTCGTAACTCTTTGGATCAAGTCACTAGATCTAACCAACAGCTGAAATATCATGAATATGACAACAAAATTGATGATGACAGCCTGAATAATGTAAATAGTGTAAATATTCACAATACCTCATCTCAGAAATATAGATAAATATTAATTTTACTGTTTAGAAAATGAGAATGTCTGATCAGACAAGTATACCCGCTAAATATAACGTATATGTTTTATATTAGGCAACAAATGATTCTTTTTCAATCAGTTTACATGCATATATATATATATATATATATATATATATATATATATATGTATATATATATTTGTATGTGTGTATACATACAAATGAATAAGAAATTAAGAAAATATTTGCAATTGCAACATTCAAAACATTAATTTAAACAGTGCTCAATACAAAAGTAGAGCAATGAATATTATAAATTATACTTTAGAACATGTACAAACTACAATCTACTACAAAATTGCAAGAACAGTGTCTCATCAGGTAGTTAATAATGATGGAAAATAAGAGGAAAACAAGAGGGAAGAGCCAACAAAAATGGCCCAGCGAAAAAGAGACTCCAAATTTAGGTAGGAAGTAAAATATAGGCATTGGTCAGGTGACATCTGGGCTTAAAAAAGAGGAAAAAGTGAGAAAATGCACAGATGGGGAAGAAAGTGAGAAAATGCACAGAGGGGAAGAAAATGGTGAAGAGACAACATAAACGGCAAAGAAATAGACATTTCAAACTTTATCCAGAAGTGAATTGTAGATAGATACATTTGTTGGTAGCATTGTATAAAACTAAATCCTCTGGCATTTAAAAAAAAATGATGAAATCACATACACAAACATAAGAATTATTCAAAAAGCACATATATGGGGAGGTTTTAAAAATACAAAAAAATTTTTCCAATAATAAAAGGAAGTGAATTTTCATAAATTTTCTTTTAAAAAATAACGTATATTACCATCATTATTAACTACCTGATGAGACATTGTTCTTTCAATGTCGAAATGTAACAATATTTAGCAGAACGGAGGTAATTAATTTTATTAATTAATTATTAACTATGATTGGAAAATCTTTTAATTACTATTATAGATCAGAAGAAAACATACTAAAAGAATTTTTTTTTTATTCTCTGAATATGAACGAGGGAAAAAAACAAAAGGCTACAAGTTTTGTTTTCCTTGTTGTTATTCTAAACCTGAAAAGGAGAGAAAGAAAGAAGAGAAAGAAAAGATAAATTTGTTTTATTCTTGCAGTTAGATAAAACACAGAACAATAGATATTGGAATTTAAAAGAATTTGGCCATCCATGAAAGGTAACAAGTTTTGTTTCTCTGTTGTTATTCTAAATCTGAAATGGAGAAAGAGAAGAGAAATAAATTCAATTTTTATTTTTTTCACTGGACATTAGTAATTGGATTGAAATATAAAATCCAGATGGCCTTAGACGAAACTTAAGAAGAATCAGTCACCTGCCAAGGTGATAACAAAGGAAATAGTGAATTGCCTGGCTAGCCTGACATTTAAAAAAAAAAAAAAGCAAATAACAAAATATTTTCTGTCATCTGAAAATATCTGTGACTCGAAAATAGATATTGGAAATGCAGATGCGGAAATAAGTGCCAATGTAAACAGACTCGCCTGTCTGTTTGTCTGATTGTTTTGGGCAAAACAAGGAAGGGACAAGTTCAAAAGGTTAATAGTGATTGATTAGAAAAATCCCCAAAATTATTTTGTGAGAAAGAAAATTTGCCGAAAGGGGGAGATGACCAGCAGTTGATGTCATGGAAATAAAATTAATCTCATTGGATGAACTGAAGGCAACTGAGTAGCAGCTAATCTCAGCATTCTATTGGTTGACGAGATGAGGGGCTAGACACCCAATGTCCATCAGCCCCACACCATGGTATAGGCATAAATACAGGGTCCCGAGGGACCAAAATCAGTTCAAGTCAGTTGCAGTTCAAGTGGCAGAGAGTTCGAGTTCCCGGCCCAGAGAGGTAATGACAGAGAGATAATTGCCATGCAGTTGGGTGCCAACCATAGAAAAATCGCTGCCTGCCAAAGACAGTTCCCAGCTGAAAAATGACAGAGAAATAATTGCCATGCCATTGGGTGCTGACCATAAGGAAGCTTCTCGCCAATCAACCACCCAGAGTTAAAGACAGACATGAAGAGACTTTGCAGACAAAGTTTTTTTGAGAGTGATCCAGCTGGAACAAGAAATCCACCTTGTTTATAGTCAGGTATTGTTAAAAGTTTGACACTCCAAATCCACGTTTCTTTTCTTAGCTTCCATTCTTTCCTGTTTTATTTTTCACTTGTTTTTTTTTTTCTTTTTTGAAAAAGAAAAATATTTATTTTTAAAAATTCTGTTTTAAAAGAAAAAATAACTTTTTTCTTTATGAGTAAAGTGGACTTTTGTTGTGTGTCGGTCGGTCGCTAGTGTGACTAAAACTGTTTTAGTAAAACTCAGTATGAATGACAGAGGCAATTCATGCATGTGCATTGCTTTATTGCTCTGCAGTTTGCATTGGTAACACCATAGCAGAAGTAGGTGTAAAGTGTTAAACATTTGCACATTTACTAAAAAAAAAAACTTTTAAAAGTAGCCTTGCTGTTTTTTAACCGACAAAACATTTTTTCTTTCATAAATTTTATGATAATGTTTGTTTAAACAAGTTGCAGAAGCATTTTCATATGTCCATAATTTTCATAAAAAAATTACGTTTAAATTGTGTAAATGTAATTCCCACCTTTTAGCACACTTTTTCCTGTAACATCTCGCAGACCCCATTCTGTCATCCACTTGCTCAGGCCTTTCAAATATGTTATCCACTGCTTTCCTCTGTCTCTTTTTCCCTCAATCTGGCCTGTTAGTATCTCCAAGCCCTCCTTCCTCATTGCATGTCCCAGGAACTTCAGTTGTCTCTTCCTGATGCTCAATATTAATTTCCTTTTTGTTTCCTTTCTTTCCAACACTTCATCATTGCTCACATGCTCGGTTCATGATATCCGCAGCATCCTTCTGTAGGATCACATTTCAGCTGCTCCCAGATTTCCCTTCATCTTTGTTGATATTGTCCAACATTCACTGCCATATTGAAGAACTGACATCACATAGCAATCTAGTATTCTCTTCTTTGTTTCCAGTGAAAGTTTCCTGTGTTTTAATACTTTACTCAGCTTTTGCAACATGTCCGTCGTCATGCCAATTTGCCTTTGGGTCTCTGTGTTGCATTTTCAAACAATTTTGAAATGATTTGGAAATTATTTTTGACATCTTTTGCCTTGGAAAACGTATTTTGATTTTTTTTTTGTTTTTATTTACCAAAAAAAAAGGAACTCTACCAGGAAGCAAAAAATTTCAGAGTTACAGAAAGTATTTCCCTTCTTTCTCAATCCAATAAAAAAACAGGTTTCTAAAGCATGAAAAAAAGAATATATCTGACGTGAATTTTGTTAAAAAAAATATTACATCTTAAAAATAAATGTTTCATAAATCAGTATTGAAAAAGAAATTCCTTAAAATCAGTTGAAAAGACTATTTTATATTCATTTAAATGTGCCTGCTCACAAAAGCAATTTTACAGAAAATGTGAAAGTGAAGCCGTATGCTAATTTTGGCAATCTCTACATATAAAAAATAAAAGTCAAACACATTCTTCAGGCAAAAAGAAATAATTTTTTTAATTTTGACACAATATATTCAGACTATCAACTGCCACTTTGGTTTGGTTCATCTATATTTATATTGTGTACAGAGTAAGGTAGCAGGCAGGACAAGAGTCACTTGAGGGCCGATGGTTGCCAACCGCTGTTCTTCTAAAATATAATTTTTAATATATATATATATATATATATATATATATATAGTGTCTGTGTGAGTGACTTACTTCCTTGGTGCCATTTAATATACACTCACACACAATTTGACTAAGCTTAATATAAATTAATGAAATAATACATTCTCTTCCTACTAAGTTTGGACAACCCCTACACAGGGCTGAGCAATAAAATCATAGTATTAGAGATAGGGAAGAAAAATATGAATTTCTCAAACACTGAAAATTTTTATGATAATAATATTTCCTTGAACTTATTTAGTAATAATTAAAATTATTTTAACTTTATTTTTTAAATTCTAAAATCATTTTGAGGGCTGTTGTTAATTGATACATGTGCATGTATAGTTTTGAATTAAATTGGATTGGACCCATAAGAAAATTTAATTCTCCTTTCTGTCTTGCAACAATTTCAGAATAACAGGGAGAAAAGAGAAGTCTGTCCTTGGAACTCATTTTAAGACTCCTTGTGTATTTAAAGTGAATATATATATATATATATATATATATATACTGACATGTACAAAATGGATAAACGACCAACATACACTAAGATACGCTTTTATAGCAGAAATGGTTATTTACGAGAAATAGAAAATTTGTGTTAAGAAGGCTTGATTTGGCTTCATTTAGACTGAGAAATCGTTTGTGGTCGAGTGGTCTAAGATGCATCAGATCAATTGATGGATTCCCATATAAATTTAGGATTCACAGGTTTGATTCCTGCCAAATGACACATATTTTTCTCACAAAATTTCTCCAAAAATATTCAGGCCAGTGCTGTTATATACACTGTTTAATTAAAAACAGTATCTACTCAAGTACAAGTATCTATTAAAAATAATGTTGAAACAAATAAAATTTATATATCATACATAGCTCAGAGGTAGAATCGCCAACTGACACCAATTCGGTTGGGTTTCAATCCTGGGTTAAAAATAATTGGAGTCTAACTATTGATAAGCTCTGATACAGCAAAACAGATATGTCCGCGGATGACTATATATATATAGTTTAATTTAAAGCAGAGTATTTACTCAAATACAAATATATATTAAAAATAATGTTCAAACAAATAAAATGTATATATATGGTAATTATTGTAATAATAATAGCATACTGCAACTCAATAGCTATAAAGTTTCAGTGTTAAAACACCGTCATTATGTAGTTAAATGTGGTTAATTTATTTGGTAATATATATAGATAAGGAAATTTTAAAAATATATAAAATGAAAATGAAGAAATAAATAAAAACAAGTTCAGTCAATGAAATGAATTAAGTGGGGTGAGAGGTTATAAAAATGAATGATGTGTGTACACCTCAATAGACAGTAGTGTAGCATGATATGTGTTGTGGTGCAGTGGATGATGGCTCAGAATGAGAAATTGGAGAGCTGAGTTTGAATTCCAGTTGAATTCGTTGCTTTCACTTACATGCAAATATATTTGGGCAAGGTAATAATCTGTTTCTTCCCTCCAGCTATGAGTCAAATAACAGGATGTAATGACAACCTACTGCAGGAAAATCTTTTGCCCAGTCATCACTATTTTGAGATATGATTGCCCAAGCCTGTATCATGTATGGCACTTAACTGACTGACTGACTGATACTTGAATAGAAAGCTATAATAATACTAATAATATTAATGATGATGATGACATTGAAAAATTGTGTTAACCCAAAATTTCAGATTCTGTGATAAATATCCAGAAACAATTGACCATCTTGTCTTGGGTTGCATAATGTTAGCACCCATTGAATATGAGACCCAGCATGACAGAATGAGCCAATATCAAAGAAATTACTGCCACGTAAGGAGTCGATATTCCATTAAACAATCATTCTATCAACTATTAAAGGTTAATATTGCTCTGGGCATTCTACAAGTTTTCACTCTGAGTTACCATCTACTTCTACTAATGTCTGGCTTCCACTCTTGTATTACCAACTTTGACCTCAATTTTTGGCTACACCCGGTGGCTTTGTTCTTAATTTCCTCAATGATGATGGTGAAAAGTCATAATCTACTCTGCTAGTAAGGTTACTCACAGCTTCTCTCTTGCCTCAATATGTTTTATGAATATCAAATTTCATAAACCTTTTTTCCTCATTATGTGTCCCAAAAATTTTCATCTATTCATGCTATTGAAGGAAAATAGTAATGGTGTGATTAGCCATTTCCTTGTAAGGAAACATTCAGCATTCATTGACCAAACTGTTGGTGTTAAATTTAATGGAAATTCATAAAAACTATGACAATTTTTTTTATTATTTTCCTCCAAGCAAGGCAATAAAGCCATTAATGCACAAAAGTCACTGAGTGCAAAATAATTAGAAAAAAGAGTGAGAACAATAAAAAGGGATTGAGAAGACAGGCGGAAGAAAACGACTGACATTGCATTTAACTTTTGTAATATCAAAGTTGCATGGAAAGCAAAAAGCTGGTGGTGAGATATGCAAGTAAAGATTGTTAGCATAGAACTTAGGATTACATTTAACGAGTTCAATTGTAAATTGATGAGACCCTACCACCAATCATAAAGTTTAGATGCTGTAGAGGAAAGTTCATCAGAACAATTACTATGAAAGCATTTACAGAAAAGGCAATCTATATTATAGTATTGGGAAAAAGACTGAAGCTGAGATGCAAGGTCAGGGCCAATAACATTGCAGAATCTTCTTTGGTTTATATCAAAACTCTGTAAATGTATAGCAGCAGCAATATTCAATGCATTCGGCGAATGTTAGACTTATAAATATGTAAAATAGATTCTGGATAGAAAAATTATCTAGCATGACTTGAATCAATAGTCTTAGCTCAGACCTAACCATTCAATATAATATTTTTATTTCATGTCAGCAGCGTATGTTAACCTGAGGAGAAGGCACAATGTGTCACTCTTCTGGAGATGAGCATCAGTTATGCTGATACAAGACAGGAAAAGTTCTCTCAGGTGATTAATAGCAATAAGTTCCATTTTGAATCAATTGGTAAGGAGTGTGAGCTAAATGATAGATACACTTATCTACTCCTATTGAGGGAAAAGAATGATTAATTAGTAAAAAAAAAAATTCATTTTATTAGAAGTCCTGCTGGACATCAGGTTTTCTTAAATTTTCTCAAGTTCTCCTCTCTTAAGTTTTCTCAAGTTTCTTTTTTATTGATTTTTATTGTGCATATAAATGGTTGTCCATTTAAAAATACAAAGCAATGAAAACAAACCGACACAAATAATACAAAATTAAAAATGTCAACACAACAAAAGCAATCATAAACAACTACCTGTAGACTATGTACATACCAAAATATCAAATTACACCAAGATTCATATGAATAAGAAAATAACCAAGATACAACAGCAGATTGAAAATGGATCCCTGATGGGTTAGGACATCATAATGGCACGATCACAAAACTTTGAAGTTGGTATGACTCTGCTCAGTTAATTGAAAAACTTCTCCACATTAATCCTATTAATGCTCTATCTCTATTCTGATATTGAGCACTTTATGACAAAAAAACCTGTTTGCTAAATATCTTTTTATCAGTAAACCACTAAAAAAGCAGCAATCTTGGTGCTAAGCATCATCACAGCTCAACACTATGTTTGTTTTGTATTTGCAGGTGCAATGAAGGATTTACTGGGAACCTATGTTCACTAAAGAGGAATGATAAATGCAACTTGACAAAAATTTGTACTAATGATGGTTCATGTCAAAACAATCTAAACTGCAGTTGCCCTGCAAGTAAGTAGATGTTTTTTGTTTCTTTTTATCATAATCACCAAAGACAAGGGAGTAAAGCCAGAGACACAAGGGGTGAATGGGTGTGGAACAGTTAAAATCAAAAACATTGCGAAGGAGTGAAAACAAATGAGTAATCAAGACAGTAGATAGCAACTGACACTTCATTTAAATTTTTGCAAATTAAAGTTGGCTGGAAAATTTGAAACCAAAAGTATCTAGAAGCTTGCCTGTTCAAATTGACTTTTATTTCATAAGTTGATAGGAATGATTGGATCAAATCAAACAATTTTTCAGAAATGCCATAATCCCGGAGCTTATCCAGAAGATCAACATGCCAAACACTTTTGAGATATCTATAGCAACAGCTCAGACTTTGCAGTTCTTATCAAGAGCCTCATATTCAGTGATAGCCATTAGCACATCAGTGGTAGACCAAGCGAAGCAAAAGCCATATTGTTTATCAGAGAGTAGGTCTTGAGAAGTGAGATGTTTAACGCTGATTAGAGCCTCAACTACTCTGCTGAAAAGTGGTAAGAGGTTAATAGGGTGATAGTTAAAGGGGTCAGAGAGTTCTTAAAAACAAGAACTACAGATAAGGACTTCCAACAAGCAGGAAGCTGAAAGGCAATAGTTGCAGACTTTGGAGAAGACTGGAGCCAGCTCAGGTGCACATTTCTTTAGAATGATGACTGTGATTCCATTATCTCAGCTTTTCTTATGGAAGTCTAATTTTGAAATGATATGAGACCACAGATAGGGGTTATGCATATCACTCAATTGAACCTCTGTTCTAGAGGGGTGGAATCAGGTGTGGATACTTCAGATGAGTCAAGTGTGGAGCTGTAAGAGAATTCGTGAGCAACACAGTCAACCTTGTCTGCTGTATATATGAGGACTTTAATTGAATAGAGGAGAGATTGCAGAGCCATATCTAGACCTGAACTTCTGAGATGCTATACGTTGTTTCATTCTATCAACAAAATAACTTTGCATCATTTAGGACATGCTTGCATTCATTATGAGCAAAGACAAAGAGATGTCTATTGTAATCAGACATGTCACTTCGGTACAACTAGAAGAAGTGATTCCTGTGAGCATGCAGATGAAAACCAAGGAGATGAACTAGATTTAATTTGGAATTTTTTATCTGGAATGAAAGCATAGATGCTGGTTTTCACCCAGCAGGAGCCCTCAGAGACACAGTCTTGAACAGAGAGGCTAAAAACTTAATTGCACGGGATGATATGAAGTCCCAGTCTACACATTCATAACAAAGATATTTTAGTGGTAAGAGCATGGAGGAGTATTAGTGGGGAGCAGAAAAAGATGTTTACAGATACCATAGCATGGTCAGAGTTGCCAAGAACGCAGAGCTGCATAGTGTGACATTAGTTAGGGATTCAAGTAAAGATATAGAAGAAAAGCTTGTTCTTCAGAGTTATTGTGGAAACGTGGGGAAGTCCAACACTTGCATGTGAGATTTAGTGATTAAGCCACTTGGCATGATGGGCATTAGTCACTGAAAACAAATATATTTGTAAATGGATGTAGAGAAATGGCCTTGTCTATATTGTCAGAAATACACAACAGTCATAAGAACAAGTTGAGCGGTAAATAAAGATGAGATAGCTGAGTTTAATAAAGAGAGACTGAGACACATGCAAAAATAGCCTGTAAATTCAAGAGAGAACTCCCTAGCCAGAGGGAGATATTCATGGACATGAACTCCAAGTCCATTCATGTGAACATTAGATTCCTTCCTAAAAGAGGAAGGTAACCAGCAATTGAGAAATCAATGCATTGCCAGAACATCAAATTGCCAGTTGCATCATGCAAAAGAAACGATGTATTGTCATCAGCACTTGCTCTTCCTTTCATACTGTTCAGTTTCTGGTTAACCTTGTAACACGAACATGACACATGTTTAATCTTGTTATGGTGAACTTACCTGTCTAGGGATAGTGGACTCTCCCTCCTAATATAAGTAACAGTGTATCGAGTAGTCAGGAAGAAATACGAGTCAGCAACCTGGCAAGTTTACTCTGCGTTATACGTGATAATACAAAGTTTCCACAATCTTCTCTGTTGTACTCCACAACAACTTGGTGATGAGGATTCGAACAAACTTCATGTGTCCACAACAACTTGGTGACGAATTATTTGAATTCACTGCAGACTTTTTCCTCCATATCAAATTGGCACATAGGTCCTTGAATTCATATGGAATGTGGCTGAAAAATTTTCATATCTTCCAGAACAGGAGGTAACCATCGTGGTCTATTTAAAAAAATATGAGGACATTTACAATCCAGATTGTAAATCATGGAGTGATGCAAAAAACTATGACTTCTTTTTAGCAAATTGGGAACAACAGAGTATACTAAATTGGTTAATTACATTTTACCAAGAAAGACTAGCGATTTAATATTTGCCAAGGCGTTTGAAATACTTACTTAACTCCAAAACATTCTCTTCCACAAGAGGTAGAAATGCTTAAATTCAATGAGAGACAAAAAAAGAGGACTATATTATGTTTGCATCTAACGTAAACAAACACTGCGACGATTTTAGACTTGCAGAATTAACTGCTAACAACTTTAAATACTTAATTTTTGTACAAGAATTAGTCGCTGCTAGGGATGCAGAAATACGACAAAGAATTCTGAATACACAGGAAAACAAATCAAATATCACGTTACAACAAGTCGTGGAAGACTACCAAAGATTTGTAAGTGTAAAGCAGGATTTAAAGAAAATAGAAGAATTAGGCATGGCACATATTAAAAGATTATGCTACAAGAAACAGTCAGTCTTTGGGAAAAAATAAATTTTAAATTACTGACTATTCATCAAATAGAAAAGTACCAAAGAAAATTAACCAAATGGGTTTGCCTCCGAAACAGTGCTATGGGTGTGGAAAATTACACTGGTATAAATATTGTAATTTTAGAAATAAGAAATGCTTACAATGCAACAAATTTAGTCATAAAAATACACATTGCTGGTCGAAAAATGAAATTAGTGACATCAGAAAACTAAAGTCAGATGGAATGAACGATTGTAATACTTGCAAATTTGTCACCATCACATTTTTCAATTAAAAATTAAAAATGCAATTTGACACAGGATCTGATCTGTCGATACTTAATTTGCATACATGGGGAAAATTGGGAAAGCCAACCTTGCTGAAATCAAATAAGTGCGCTAAGTCAGTGACTATGGAAAAATCAAATTTGTGGGTGAATTTATTACCAAGGTCACGCTCAATGATAAAATACACAAATTAAAGCTATTTGTCATATCGAATACTACTAATATGCTTGGTACAAACTGGATAACTGAATTTTAGCTTTGGAATTAACCAATAAATTCTTTTTGCTATAAAGTTGAAATACCGAAGCTCAGAAATTAATTACAAAATTAAAGGAAAAATTTCCTACTGTTTTTTTTTTTCCTGGTTTGGGTAGATGTACCAAAATTGTAGCGAAATTTCAACTCTACGAAAATATGCAATCAGTTTTTAAAAAGAAACAAAATGTACCTTTTGCCTCACTTGTGCAGATCAATGACGAACTTGATGAATTGGAAAAAAAAACAGTATCTTTTCAAAAGTAGAATACAGCAATTGGGCAGCACTGACAGTGTACGTAAAGAAAAAATCAAAAGAAATTCATGTCTGCACCAACTTCTCCACAAGACTGAACACTGCACTTAAGGATTCCAACTATCCTCTTCCATCTCCGGAGGATATTTTCACTAAGCTAAATGAAGGAGAAATATTCTCAAAAAGACTTTGGGCATATAATCGACAAAAATGGTAGAAGGCCAGACCCAGAGTGAGCTGCAACTGTTAAAGATATGCTGGCTCTGAATAATATCACATCTTTGCAAAGTTTTTTGGAATTGGCAAATTATTATCAAATTTTCATTCCTAAAATGTATGATTTGCGTGCCTCATTGAATGAGCTACTAAAAAAAGGAAAGCCCTGGAGTTGGATGACTGAATACCAGCAGGCATTTGAAAAAATAAAAGAAGCTTTAACCTCTGACATATTTCTAACCTATTATAACCCAGATCTAAAAATTATAGTAGCTTGTGATGCAAGCATCTTGCATAAACTACCAGACGGTCAAATTAAACCGATAGCTCATGTGTCTAGAACCCTAATTCCTGCTGAAAAGAACTACTCACAGATCGAAAAAGAGGCACTTGGAATAATATTTGCTGTCTTGAAGTTTCACTGTTTCATCCATGGTCGTCATTTTGCATTGCAAACCGACCATAAACCGCTGCTTTCTATTTTAAGCTCAAAAATGATTTGCTGATGCATACAGTCAACAGACTACAAAAGTGAGGAGCAATCTTATTAAATTATGATTTCAATACGGAGTATGTACCATCTAATAAGTTTGGCTACATGGATGGACTGTTGAGATTGATCCCAAAATTTAGGGAACCATTGGAAGACGGTAATTGCCTTGCTTAAATCAGAAGGAGAGTTAAAATCCACTGTGTGCAATATGGTTCACAAACTACCAGTAACGTTAGATAAAATCAAACAAGAGGCTACCCAGGATAAATATATTATTCAAATAAAGGAAAAAATAGCTGAAAGATACCAGCATACAATGAACGTTTTTTTCACTATATGATACAGTGCTGTTGTATAGAAAACGTGTAGTAATACTGTTAACATTACAAAAACAAATCTTAAAAGATTTTCACATTGGCAATCCAGGCAGCACAAAAATGAAAAGCCTAATGTGTAGTTTTGTCTATTGGCCAAATATGGACAGAGACATCAAAAACACAGTCAAAAGATATAAAGGCTGTGCCTTAGCAGCAAAGGCACCCCCTATCAAAATTAATCCCTGGCCAAAAACAGACCTACCATGGTCTAGATTACATATCAACTTCATCAGCCCACTGGAAGGATTTCAATGCATCATTATAGTTGATAGTTTTTCAAAGTGGCCTGAGGTACAAAGAATTAAAAACCTAACATCAAAGAGAACAAAAGATTTTCTTCATGAGCTACTTGCAAGATTTGGTGTAGTAGACACCATAGTAACCGATAATGGAAAACAATTTAAGGACTTCTGTGAAGAATACCAAATTGAACACATTATCACAGCTTTGTACCAATTCGAGGTCAAACGGACTAGCAGAAAAATTTGTTGATACCTTGAAGATAGGCTTAAAAAGAGCTCAGGAGACACCAACAGACAAAGCCCTGCAAAAATTTCTGCAAGTTTACAAAATTACACTGAATGATGGAAGACCAGCCTCACAATCACCAGCTGAGGTAATGTTTGCATGCCATGTAAGGTCTGTTTTCGACAAACTTCTCCCAAAACAGACAAAGCCATGTAGAAATAATTTTGTTCCTGTAAAACAATACACCCCTGGTTAAAAAGTGTTTTTTGTAAGTCTATAAAGACAACAAATCCTTTTGGGAGATGGGCACAACTGAAAGAATAGTCGGGAACATGATGTACAGGGTAAAAGGTCAAAGGTTTATCTGCAGACGGCACATCAACTAAATCAGGTGGCGTTTATCGGACGAGGTTGACAGTGGTCCTGCTGAAGAAACAGTGATGGAGGTAATCTACAATACTTTTGACATACCAACACCTGCAACAGATCTACCAAAAGTGTACCGATCAAAAAGAAAAAAAGAAATTAACGGATCATTTGAGAGTCAATTCTAAGTGCAGAAGATATTTGCTTAAAAGTTAATAAAGCTTTTTCTTCTCCTCTCATTTTTCTTTTATTAAAAAAAATTAAAAAAAATCAATTAGACTCCTACGGATTGAAGTTTTGGTGGGGGGATATTATGGTGATCTCACCTGTCTAGGGATAGTGGACTCTCCCTCCTAATATAAGTAACAGTGTAGCAAGTAGTCAGGGAGAAATATGAGTCAGCGACCTGGCAAGTTTACTCAGCATTACTACGTGATAATACAATGTTCCCACCAGTATGTCGAACCTAAGAGACTGACATTTGTATATACATTCAACACACAATCTTCTATGCTGTACTCCACAACAAATCCATAGATGCATCTCTTGAACTTCCACACTTGTGATTCTGGACACACAATAGATGGTGATCCAACGAACACCTCTCTCTCTCACTCTCTCACATATCACCCTGCAGAAATGCTGAGGTGAAATAAAGAGTTTTAATCTGTTAACTCATCACAGAAGCTGTTAACACATTAAGTTGCATAGCTTCAAGGTTGCATGTTGGGGAGTCTGTTTTTAAAGTATGAGAGTTCTTTACAAAATTACAGGCAACAAGACTGGCCTTTATTAGCTTTGTATTTCTCAATGATCACCTATCATTTTGATTTACATTTCTGACCTGCATAGTTCACGCATTCATATAACTCATTATTTTTCATATTTTCTATTTCTTTATCCTTTGCATCAATCACATCTTCCACTTGTTCTTGTTTAGATGTGAACAAAACCTCAAATTCTTGATGATTTTGATTATTTACTCCATCTCTCAACTGAAGTAATTCTCTCCATTGATCCACATGATACCAATTAATACAGACAGGATCTTCTTGCCATTCTTCTTGTATTATATTCCTGCAATGGCTCTATTTTCCAGATCATTTTGGCTGCTTACTTAAATGTTCATACTCATTTCCATTCATCTTTTACTCCACAGCCTAGTCTCTACTTGTTTTGTTTTTTTCAGCGTTGTCTTTTAATTCTCCAATATTATCATTAAGTCTTTTATTATTGTATTGTTCATCATCTTCCTCATCTAGGAATTCATTTATCTCATCTGATGAATTTTTAAGTTCTTTATTTTTCATGATTCCCAATTCTTTTTCTTGCTTTTCGTTATTTTCATCAAGTGATATGGATGCATCTTGTAAATTGCTCCTCCTTGTCTGATCAATACATACTGACCTTCCTTGCCCAATATTTTGGTAGGACCATGCCATTCATTGTAGTTGTGTCTTCTATAATAAACATTATCACCACTCAAAAACAAATCATCCACATAAGTCCTCAACTGCATCTGGCAGCAAGGCCTCTGATTGGGAGGTTGTGAGGAGCATGGAACCACTTCTTAATTGCTGTTGTTCCCAGGTCTACCCTGACCCGAAGTGGTAGCACCTGTAAGGGTCCCAGCTATGGGCAAATAGCTAACCCCCAAACTGGGGTCAAAACACTATGAAATTATAAAAATAGATTTTTATAAAAATATATACATAACAATAGACATTTATAGAAAAATATACATTTGTTGAAGGAAAAAAAATTATTGCCATAATACGTTTTTGAAGGAAAAAAATTATTACCAGCAATATATTTTTGAATACAAAACTAGAAGATCTCTTCAGTTTTCTAAAATAAAAAAAAATTTCCATTGAAATCTAACTGAATCAACCTTCTCACTATAATTGAACATTAAAAAGAAATACCTTAAAATGCCACCTTTTTGGCATTAAATAACCCACAGAGGCTATTATGCTATAAAGCAAAACTCAAACATAAGTCCTCACATTGGAATTGCAATGCACTCAATTTTTTTTTTACTTGCTTCAGCTTCCATAAAACTTTTCTTTGCTGCATAAAGAGCATTTAGATTTACTCTAACCATGTCAATGGTTGTTGCAGGCTCCAGTACAGGTAATATATCAGTCAAAATTGAAGGCATATTCATATTCATATGGAAACCAAATAAAAGTTCATTAGGACTGTCATGTTTCGTATTTCTTTATGCAGACTAGTCACTAGACTGATCTCTGTGTCCTCTGTGACAATTGCTAGCACTTTTACAACATTCAAGCAGTTAGTTCCTGTTAGCATTAACTTCTTGATATGTACATTATTGGGTGTTATTGTGATAGAGCAGCAATTGTATTTTCACTTGCAACTGTGTTTAACATTACTTCTTTTTGTGGATCAAAATGTTTTATTATTGGTTTGCTCCTCAGAATATTTTTTCAAAAATATTCTTTCAAAAGTCATAGTCTACCTTTCTGCCCAGCCAAATTCATTGTTTTTTGGTTTGTTTTTTTTTTAATAATTTTGTAAATGGGTCTATTATGTTATGTATCTTATGTATTTGCTGTAAAAATTTATCAGCCCCCAAAAGGATTCTAATTCAGCTATTTCTATCATTTTCTTTGTTAGTCTATTATCAGGTGATAGGCCTTTTTTTTGATATTTGATATTTTAAATAGGATGTCTTCTTAAAGTCAAAATTACATTTCTCTTTGTTTATGGTCAAGCCTATCTTTTTTAATCTGACTAAAATTTGCTGTTTTATATTTTGATTCTTCTTTAGTTCTTATATCATTCTGGTATATTATCATATTTTTCATTTTTCCTAATAAGACTTTTTCAATTGCTTTTTGAAAAATATGGCTCAATGTCTTTATGATAGATGTCCATCTTAATAAACTTATATAGGTGTTTATCATGATTATTTCCTTGAATTTCTCATCAATTTCTATTTGATTGTATGCTGCCTTGAGATCAATTTTGGCAAAGTACTCCATTTTTGCTAACTTGTGGCTTGCAATTTCGAAATTTGGTAAAGAAAAAGAGTCTGAACATATCTGATGACTTATCCCTATCTTGTAATCACTACATATATTTAAATCTTTGTCAGGTTTTTTCATCACTACTGTCAGTGACACCCAATTATTACTGCCTTGAGTTACTCTTTATAGTATGACTTGTTGTATTATTTTGTTTAATTTGGTTACTACCAAAGCTAGGATATGAGTTGGAACGTTTCTTGACTTTACATGCTTTGGGTGATAGTTTTCCTTTAGTTGAATGTTCAATTTTATATCCTTTCAATAATCCTATTTCATTTCCTTCTGCTTTAATGGAATTGATTAGTCTCACTGTATCTACTTTTAATACATCAATCCCTAGTAATCCATGATCTTTTTTACATACCACAACTCTGATAGGAATTATTTCAAAACACTTGCTGGTTTCAAAATTGCCTTGAAATATACCCATTGTTTTTATGGTTCTTCCATCAAATTGCTTTAATTGCATGCTGTTTTTTCTTTTGAATTTAGGTAATCCTAATTTTATCCAGAAATTTTTAGGTATCAATGTAACTTCACTGCCTGTATCAACTTGCATATTTGGCCATTTATCCTTATTTTTGCTCTACCAATTTTTTGTGTATTCATTGTAAATATTTCAGCTTCTTTTTTGGAGGGGATTTTAACAATTTTTACTTTTTCTATTTGCTTTTCATATTTGCATACATTCTGAAAATGATCTCTTTTTTTTTGCAATTTGAGCATATTTATCCAAGAGCTGGACATTTGTACTTGTCTTCCTCGTGAATTTTTTCCACAATATCTACATTTAATTATGGATTTGGTCATGCTTGTCCTGTATGTCTGGAATTCTCATTTGGTTGATTAAATTCTCTAAACAACTCTAATTGTTGTAAAAACTCGATGCTAACTTCCTAACTCATTTTTCTACTTTGTAGACATTCTAAGATTATGTGCTTGTAGTTCTGGTCCTGCAAGCCTTCAGTTAATCTAAGAAGAACTAATTCATCTTCTATAGTCATTTCCCATGCCCTCAATTTTTCACATTCCCAATATTTGGCTCATTCTTTTAATCTATGTAAGTATAGTGTAATGTACTAATTTAGTGTTTGTCTTGTTTCTAAAAACTTGGTTCTTTCAGCAAATACCAATCATTTTTTTATTCTTATGTTCTCTTTTATAATTTTCACAATTTTTTAAAATGTCATTTCTTCTAATTTTCTTGGGTAGCACATTGTCGAAATTTTCTTCACAGCTTTGCCCCTAACTGTAGCAAGAAATAAATCAGTTATCTCATTTTCTCCTTTATTGGTCTTTGTGTCTGTTAATATCTTTATTCTTGTAAATGCATCAAAAGTTCTTATTTGTGTTTCTATGGGTTCTAGATCGTCCAGCAAATTTAAGGATCCTATAAGCAGCACCATTGAATGTTTCACATTCCTTTGTGTGTAGTAGTAATCGTAGCACAGCACTTTGTGTCCTCTGTGTCAATTGGGTCTTGTTTTCCTTACTTTTCTAGTTATTCTCTATTTATACTTGTCTATTAATTTGCATGCAATGCTACAAAGACTATGTTCTCAGTGATTCTGAAATTAATTTTTGGCATTAACAAACCTAGCCAGAGTTATTTCTGGCTCGCATTTCTCATCTTCTAATTTTGTTTTTCATTGCTTCAGCCAGTATCAAATTGTGGCGTTCCATGGTACCATTACTAAATGGACTTTCTGAAGCAGTAGTACAGGTTTCAATGTTTAATTTATCTGTTGGTAGCTTTCATTAGTAAACTCTTCCCATTTGGGAGCTCCGAAATAGGACACCCACATGAAAAATATGTTGTAAATAATTTTTTTGATCTTTTTTGGTTTTAATCAGTCTGGTAGCAGAGTACTTTTAGAGTATGTAGTGGTTGTGTCAATCAGGTGTAGAATCCAATATTGGTTATGTCCCTGCTCTTTTCAAATTAGACATACTGTGTCATTGAACTTGTTTCCAAGAGGCAATTCTACCACTGTTCAAAGAAGGGGTTTTCAAGGAAACCAAGCAAGAATCACAGACATCCTGAATAAGATCCAGAAATTATGAAATACTTTTAACCAAAGATATAATTTTTTCCTTTGATGCATGTGCAAATTGCTGATGTAATCTCTCAGCCTTTTTTTCTTCACTCTAAAAGTATTTATCTAGAGATTTAGCATACATTTGATGACTTTCTGACATCCAAAATCATGTTAGTCAAAGCAAGACTATAGTGTCCACAAATAGCAGTTCTTAATTTTAGATATTTTAAATGGTAGTTATTTTTAAAATCAACACCATTCCAACAGACATCATAGCAAGGGTCAATCATTTCTGTTAATGTCAGCTTCAGTATAAGTTGTTATACATTATTTATACTGTTCAGACTGTTGTACACTCTATCCAGCCTTCTTCATGTGCTAGGAATTCAAAAAGTTAGTACACTTTCTATACATTTTCACAGTCTATTTTGTAAATTCTTGCTTGTTATTTCATGTGTTGATTAAATCTCTCCTACTATGTCTTAAGTAATTTTAATAAATTTAGTATATACTAGCAGTAAGTACCCAATGTTGCAGAGGATGGAAAGAGTAAGAATTCCCATGGGCAATTTAAGTGTTGGTCTTTGTAAGGGGAAATGTACTACTAGAAGGGGGATAATTGGCAGTGCCTATTTACAGCATGATATTAAATACACAAGATCACTTTTATATTTTTTAAAAGAGGTATTTTCCCTGTAAAAGTTACTGTATTTGATTTACTTCTAACAAAAAAATACTTGAAAATAAGAAACTAAAACAAAATTAAACTGAAGAGCTATTCACAATTTCATCTTTTTTTTTATTGTGTAGAATAATAAATTTGCAAGGGGTGTGTAAGTTTTGAAAAAAATCAGATGAAAAATGTGAACTGTATGTGTAGTTAAACAGTGGATTTCTGTCCCGTTTTGGTTACACCACTTGCTCTGCTTGTAGGTTTTTTCAAAGCTGGAGTCCTAAAACTCACGAGAGGAAAGGACGCAGATGACGAAACGATGAACTGTCTAGTGTGAATGTTTATCATTACAGTATGTTAATAGAAATCAGTGAGGATACACACACACACTGACGCACATCTTCAGTTTTATTTATCTAATGTATGTAATGTGTATGTAGCGTGCCATGGTGGAAGAGACTGCACATTTTGAGGAACCAGACTGAAATGCTGTTAAAACCTCTGTCTCATAGGAGGGTTATCCATAGCTGTAAAGATTCAGGAAAGAGGCCAGACTAAATATAATCCAATGTCCAACAGACAGGGTGACAGTCTAAGCTAAGTACAAAATCTATATCTTACTAAAATTGGGAAAGTGAATGACAAAATGGGACACATTTTGTCACTAGCAGAAAACTTCTTCAAATTAATTATGTCGGTAAAACCACTATTAGTCTTATATAGAAGGGGGAAAAGATATGACAGATTCTGGTTACAATTACTGATATGTAAATGATTCCAGGACTCTCGGATTTTAATTTAAATAACTTAGGCAATCACTTTTAGCTTTTCTTTGCTTTTGTTTGTATTTTCATTTTTGTTTTTAATTTTTTTGATTATCCCACACTGTTCCAGCATTAGTTTTGTATATTGTATGACCCTCTGCATAAATGTACTGTAGTGGGTTCAGAAGTTAGTGAACTTTTTATACATTTTCACCTTAATAAATTATTTTCTCTTTTAATCAAAACTGTATTGTTCATTTTGAAATTATAACAAGGTGTATTACAATGAACAACTAATGTATTGAGTGTGTTATTTTGTAAAAGATCTCTTTTATGTTGATATATAATTTTTTTATTTATTAGAACCTTGAATAAGTTTTTTCTGTCTTCCAACTGATGGCATTCCCAGAACTGTGTGCATGTAATTTCAAATGGTAATGCATCTATAAGGAAGTACTATGCATAAGCTTGAAATTCAGTGTATGTCATTTCATTGAAGTGTAAACAACTTTGTTTTTCATAATGTTAAACATTAAATTTATATAAGATTTGTTTGGTGAACCTATTTGACATATTAACACAGAACTTAATATAAAATAATAAAATGTTATCATAAATTTAGTATTTTATTAATGCTACCACATACATTGTGTTCAATAGTTAATACAAATTGTAAAAACTGACTGAAGCACTGTTTAACTTGGGCAAACATTCATAGAACTAGGTGCGGTATACATGTCATCTGCAAGTTGATTTTGACTTTAATATATTTATCAGTAGATCTGAAAAATCTAAATGTTTAAGTTTTACTAATATGATATATGGTACCTACCGATGTATATGTAGTATATTATGCTGGTAAACAACAAGGAACACATATATATATAAAAATATATTCTTATATTTTTAATCTTCAATAATGACATTTGTGTCAAACAGGGAAGTAGCCGGAGAGAGTTTACATATATGAAAAAGCTGTTGGGAGTCATAAGCCAGTCTCTGTATCTTCAGCCACAAATTCTAGACTGCTATATCATCTTAAAACTCCTATGGGATGCTTGTTTTTACCATTGCACTTTGTTGACATTATCTTCAGCTGGATATACATCAACAACCCTTGTCCTTAGTTAACTTTTATCTATGGCCAGATGTATCTGTCAACTTCATCCTTGCCAGCCCATTGCCTTTTCAAGCTGGTTGTCACTTATGTTGACCTTATCTAAGGTCGGATATATCTGTCAATTACATCCACCATTCAAGGTAATATCATAGTAAGTTGTAGGTTGTTTGCTATATAAATCATATAGAGAGATATTACAGTTGGGCCCTTGGTAGCCTACTATATATTCAAGGTTTGACCTATATGGTAAGTATAACTCAAAATTTTGAGCTAAAAATCTTGATGGTAAGTTTGTAAAGTCTTTGTAAGGAATTGTTGATTTCTTTCTCTTTTAAGATTATACTGGAATCTCATGCCAATTGCAAAAAGACTGGTGTCATCAGAATCCTTGTAATGATGAAGAAATTTGCGAAAACACAAATTCTGGATATTTGTGTCGTAGGAAAAAAGGTAAAATCTCTTGAAATGTATGTAAATGTCAAAATTTGAACATTTTTCAAGTTGAAAAATAAAATTGTAAAGAAAATGTCTTTCATTTAATTTGTCAATCCTGAAGTAATGCATTAATTTATCCAATCATGTTTTTCTCTCATATTAACATTCATTAGTTTTTTGAGCTGTGACCCTTCAGCACATAGGTAATCATGGCTCTCCACAATTTTTTCTCTTTCATTGCTCTTAATAACTTTTGTCTTTTTCTTATTTCTCTTAAACATTGTCCCTCCACCAGGGCCAGTGTGTACATCTCCCAAACAAATCTGGCATAATGCCTAAATAGGCTTGCACCAAAACAAAACAGCTCTTGTGTTGCAGTAAACATTGTTTTTATTATAAACACTTATAATAAAATTATTACTATATATATAATGCTCTACTAAGTATTGAGCACTCTTAAAAAAGTAAATCACTACAAACATTGGGACGCTAACACATTAGTTTGTGCTACTCCTAAGATATATACAATATATAATTGTTTGTGACCCTAACAAGATTCTGGCTCACATACTTGGATTCCCTTTTGTTTAAAAATTTTTTTTTCAATACTGTGAGAAAATTTAAACCAAATGAAATCTTGTTCTTAGGAAATGGGTAGTTTTGCCCATTGAAATAAATAATAATTTGTAACT
The DNA here is from genome assembly GCA_037127315.1 of Ascarosepion bandense. Lineage (NCBI taxonomy): Eukaryota > Metazoa > Mollusca > Cephalopoda > Sepiida > Sepiidae > Ascarosepion > Ascarosepion bandense. The sequence continues at coordinate 1,742,773 of JBBBDQ010001648.1, forward strand.
GCTTTAAATGATGTGTTGAGTTCATATATATATATATATATATATATATATATATATAACCAGATGAAGAGAACAAACAGGTTTAGAATTCAGAGTTCCCCAGCATTTAATTTTTTAAAAAAAGTACTCAATACAATATAGATCATAGAGCGTAATATATTTTGTTTTTTATTTAAAATTAATTTAATTTATATTAAGATATGGTGGAAATTCCTATGTTAAGATTTAAAGTCTCTATCTTGTCATCAGGCTATGTCCAATGACTTTGGTGAAAATGATTTACATTTGAATGTAGAAAACAATAAGTTTGCTTATGAAAGAGTTAATATGGAGTGGGGAAGATCATAGAAATTTATATGTTGCAATGTAAATTAATTTTAAATAAAAAACAAATTTATATATACGTACAGACAGACACAAGTACACACACACACATATATAAATATATTTCCGGTGTTAATAAAACAGTGCTCAATCTAATATAACAGAGTTATAAAGTATATATTGATAAATATACATGTTATCCTATGTCTATTGTATGACTCAGAGTTTCATGCCCTATGCAATCATCAGGTGCTTGTAATGAACTGATCTTTCCAGGGCTTGAATTTCAATGTGTATAGAGATTATATTTGGATAAAAATACTCAATGTACGTTCAAGTACATTGAGTATTTTTTACTGTGAGTGTCCAAGTTAGGGTTCAAGAAAAGCACCTGACCTTATAAAACCTAAAAAACCATGCCAAAAATCATTCTGACAAATCTTCTGTCAGGTCATACGCACCTTGCTTTGTCTCAAAATTAATTCTTGTTGATATTATTTTGTGTCTATTTAAATGATGTCTAAAATATATTTGTTTTAAAAGAAATAATTGAGACATAAATATTTATTTATGCAGAAATCTCAAGATAAAAGCCATGTAATCAAAAGACGGATGTGTGTTGTGCAATGGATATTGGCTTAGAACAAGAAATTGGAGAGTCAAATTCAAATTACAGTTTAATTCATTGTATTCACTTCGATGCAAATACTCTTGGAAATATAATACTCCATCTCTTCTTCCTTCAGTCATGGGTTAAATAGCAGGACAGATTGGGTTCTAAAGCCTTGGCTGGTAATCTACTGTGAAAGAATCTTCTGCCTAGTCAGTCATGGATCAAGAGACATGATCGCCCAAGCGTGTCTCACGTATGGCACTTCACTGACTGAATCAAAAGAACATATTTCCTAGAAATAGTGTCTTGTGTACTTGGGCTACCATGAATTAGGCATAAGGAAGAGCATCTGGCTGGGATATAAAAACTGGCCTCAAATTATTAGAAGAAGTTTCTGAATGGTGACAGGTGCATGTGGAGATGTAAATTGAGATCCCTTGTCAGGCTGAATCCACTTTGATTTGTGTTAGATTATTTTAGGTCTTGCCTCAGCCAAAATATATGATTATGGAAAAGTATTATGAAAAATGTACTTTTTTTTTTCTAATCATTTCACCCCAAGCAAGACAGGACCACCACTAGTGCACTGAGGGCTACAGTGAAATAAAAAAAAAACTGGATACAGGGAGCATTGAAGAAAATATAAAAGATGAATGTGATTCAAGGAGATAAAAGATGGCAATTGACATTCTGTCTGTATTTTTGGAGATTGTAGCTACCAGGGAAGCAAGTAAATGGAAGGGAGTTTTACAAGTGGATAGTGCAAGAAAAGAAACTGTTTGAATAGAAGAGATGGTTACATCTATTTTAACAGTAAAGGGGTGGTACCATGATGTGGCACTATCCGGCCCTCGTTGCTATTGGCTTCGATCCAGTCAGCTGGTCGTTGATTGACTCTGTCACAGTTTTCTCCCTTGTCCCACGTTGTGTTGATTAATCACAAGGCAGTCACGTGTATTTCCACTAGCTGTCTCTCTGCCGAACTAAACCAAACCGGGAAGTGTGCACACAATTAAGTAATAAAAGAAAGAATTATAACACCAAGGAAAATAAGTGGACTGATGGCTGAAAAGTGTTGTGAAATAACGTCTTTATATATGGATTATACACAATAGTCTCTTGGTCTAAACAGCACCAAATATGCCACCACCCGGAAAAATAAGTGGAATATACACAATATGCTCTTCGGGATAATTTCCCATCCCTGCTTCTATAAACTGGTAACGGAACAGACATTTCTTAGGTAAATCGAATTATTCTCCTAAGCAATAACAAGGAATCTGGTTGGCCGCAGCTTTCTGCTTCGAACAGAAGTCTAGGTTCGTTATATAAGTCTAGTCAACTTGTTGCTTGTTTTCTGGAATGTCACGGAAATTGCCGAAGTGCTGGGTTATTCTCTTTCAGTTAGCAATTTCAGACTTGTCTGAAAATTCTCTCCTTGTCTGTCTCTTAACGCTGATTGGTTGATTGGCGACAGGCTTCTCTACGGTCAGCACCCAACAGCATGGTAATCATCTCTCTGTCTCTTTACTCCTTCAGTTGGGAACTGTCTTTGGTTATTACTTTTCTGGACTGGGAAATCGAACTCTCTGCCACTCAAGCTGCAACTCTGAAAACTTCTGTTGTCTTTAACTCTGGTTAGCCGGCATCAGGCCTCTTCTGTCGATCTCTGCAACTTCGTCTGAAAATTCTCTTCTCTGTCGTTATCTCTGGTTGGCTGGCAGGCTCTGCGGTTGGCGCCCAGCAACATGGCACCTATCTTTGTCGTTACATTTTTAGGCCGGTAACTGGAACTGAACTTGAACACCAACTTGTCTCGTCTCCGGACTCTCCTCCAATCCAACTCGACGCCAACTCGAATCCGACTCGATGCCAACTTAAAACTTTGTCTGTAAAATCACTTGTCTTCTTTTTGTAATTTTGGCTGGCCGGCAGGCTCTGCATTTGGCGCCCAACAACATGGCGCCTATCTTCGTCGTTACATTTTTAGGCCGGCAACTGGAACTGAAACTGAACTGCCTCAATCTGCCGCTGGGTCTCAACTCCGGTCCAACTTCGGACTCTCCTCCGATCCAACTGCAACTCCAACTCGAGGCCAACTCCACACCAACTGATTTTGGTCCCTCGGGACCCTGTATTTATGCACATGCCATGGTGTGGGGCCGACAATCGCTGGGTGTCTAATCCCCCATCTCGGCAACCAATAAAATCCTCTAAATTACTTGACTCAATCAAAACATTTGTTTTCTTTAACTCTTTCATGAGATTCATGCCAGCCAGACATTCAGACCCAAAATGAAATTTCCCTTTTCTTTACCAAGAAACAATAAAATTTATCTTTCCTTTGTGTTTAGAATGACTGTCAGCTTTCTTTGGGGTGACTGAAACCGATATCTATTGTTTCTGTGTCTTGAAAACAAATCCATTTCTCTTTTCTTTCTCTTCTTTCCGGGTTTACAATAATAGAGAAATACCAGATGTTATTTTTCATCTCTGCTTTCTTTTTAAAGATAAAGATTTTCCAGCTACAGTTAATAATTAGTTAATAAAATTAATCACCTCTGTTTTCCTTTGCTCATATTCGGAGGATAAAGAAAATTTCTCTTAGTATGATCTCTTATGATATATAATAGTAATTTGAAGATTTTGGTTATTAATTAATTAATAAAATTAATTATCGCCGTTCCAAAATATTGTTATAATGATACTAATTTAGTTAGTCAAATGCCATGTGTGATACATGCTTGGGCAATCATATCTCAAAAGACATGACCGACTGGGTAGAAAACTTCTCACAGTAGGTTGTCATTACTTTCTGCAGTAGACTGGTTGTTAATCAAGGCTATAGAACCCAATCAGCCCTGTTGTTTAAGCCATAACTGGAAAGAAGAGACAAATGAATACCTTTCCCAAGGATATTTGTGCATAAATTAATGCAATGAATTGAATTTGAACTTGGCTCTCCAATTTCTTGTTCCGAGCCAATATCTACTGCACCACAACACACATCCACTAATCTAGTGGCATGCTTAAATTTATGGGGACAGGGCACCAGGGAACAAAGCTCATTAGTGTAGTTGCCACAAAATATTTGTAGAAAAGACAGAGGGAAGCCTTTCCATGTCGGAAAGAAAGTGACTGAAGTAGAGATGCCAAATGAGGACCGATTACATTGCAGATCCTTCATTGGATTTTGTCAAGAATTTCAAGATGAGATGGCAACAATATTCAATGCACAGACAAATGGTAGATTTATAAATGTACAAGATGGATTCTGATGAGAAAAACTTCCTGACTCAACACAGACACCCAACCTTCCTAGCAGCAGATGCAACTATGGATCCGATATATTCATTCAAGTTCAGGTCTAAATGAGTTTTTTTATTGTTTCTTTCAGACAGTTTAACCTGTGTTGAAAAGTCAGAGAGTTGTCTCACCATTCCATGCCTCAGCATGAGCAAGACAGCAGAATGTCAAGGAAATTCTTCAAATTGTGGAAGTAAGTAGAAATTAACCTTTCAGATGTCCTTATTTAGAACTTAGCTGATAGTATGTACATGTATATCTATAACTAGTTCTTGAAAAGATGTGTGTTCAGTGGGAGGAGGTTAAATATTTTCCTAGGGTGGGCCCACCAAGAAGGATGACCTTGAGCCACGCAATGTACATGACATTTAACACATTCCCTCCCTTTCAAAAGTTGAACACACTTCACATCTTATTTTTCAAGTTTCTCCAAAAAAGCATGCAGCCATCAAGACATTGATTTTTATGGAGGAGGTTAGGCCAAAAGCTTCTCATCATTTCCTTGTGCAAAGTGGTATCCGAACATTCCCTGTGTAATATGTTACCTTGACCAGCCAAAATATGACTGACAAAAATACATTCCTGTCATGAATGGTGGTGGCGGTGGGGTGTAACACCAAAGGTTTGAAAGGTGATAGCCAACAAAATATGATTGATATCAAAAGCAGAAAACACAGGTGACAACTAGCTTGAAAGGCAATAGCTGGTGAAGATGATTTACATATGTATCTGACCATAGATGATGCCAATTAAGCAACAACTGGGGAAAGCAAAAATGTGTAGGAATTTTGGGTTATATAAGTCTGGGTTTTATGGCAAAAAAAGAAAATAGAACAACAGAGAAAGATAACAGAGAACTCTTGATGGTTAATGATTCCACAATAACTTCTGCGTGTGTGTGATCTCTCTCTGGCTACCTTTTTACTGCACACAACTGTTACCAATGAAGAACAAAAATATAAGTTTTTATATATGTGTGTGTGTTCTTGTTTGTTGTTTGACAGGACAATCATCATTGTTGTTTCTTCAGAGAGCCAGTGTAATATACAACTGTTAGGGCGCCGCTCCTATTTGACTACAAATGGACTGTTCCCATTGCTATATATAGCAATGGTGGATTCTCTACAGGGGAGTCGTAGAGAGTCACTTGAGAGTCTCTAATGAGTTACTGAAGAGTCAGTGCGAGTCAGTGAAGAGTTAGTCACACTTCCGGTGGCGTACCAGAAGTAATCACGTATACACACGTCTTACGACGGATTGGACTCTTGTATCTTTCTATTGTAAATATTACTCATCACTTCTGTACATACTAACCGTCTTTCTGCGGAATACAACTTATATTCTGATTCTGTTGTTGAGTTATTCATTTATACTTGGCGACATAACAACAACACCTGTACATATCTTAAAAACATGTCATTACGCCATTAAGTAATACTAGAAAAAAGCGGTTTCTTGGTTTTATTTTAAATTTGAATCAATTAAGTTAATGATTGAATAAGTCCGTGGCAAGTTCTACAGCAATAAAATATCCATAGAAATTCCACCATCACATTGTTAAATATTTGAGCTTAATGACTTAAAAAAGATATTGCAATAACAATCCTGAATATGAATACCGATCATGATTTTAAGAAGTGGATATAAATGAAATGATTTGAAATTGTTACTTTTTTCCATTTCACTGAAACATCTGTTAAATACTTTGTTTTTCTGACTGAAACCAAGTAGTGTTTTTTGTTATATACTGCCAGTGGATCTGGACAAACAATGAGGAACATATATATAAGTAAAAAATACCTAGTGAGCCAGACAGACCAACTTAGGTTTCACCTCAACGGATCGTCAGATAAAGCTGGCTAACGAGGAAAGAAACAAACGATATGTATAAAGGAAATTCAATCAACCCATGTGACCAAGAAAGAAGACACCAAGCACAAATAGGGGAGAACTTTATTATAAAAAACAAATTTAATTTTTAATTTCATATATTTTAAAAAAATTTTTAAAGATTAGTGATTGCAAAGACGAAAATGAAAACGAAAAATGATACAAACCCACCATAAGCAAACTTAAGCCAAAAGCCAAGTCTTTCCATACCTACATTTATTTAATATTTCAGTTTTGGAATTCAATAAATTATTGGTTTGTTTATATGAAGCTATAGTAAGTTTTTCCTCTAAAAAACAACCTACAAAATTTCTGGCTGGCTCTATATTTAGCACATCTCTTTAATACTTCCCATTTCAAAATGGGGTCTATATTAGGCTCCTGTTTAATGGACCACACATAAGTGGATAGGGTGGTGCTATGTTTATACTTTTCATTATTAAAGCTGCTAGTATGATTGTAATATCTTTTTTAAAAATATCTTGGGTAGCAGCTAAGTATATTTTGGGTTCAATGTGTGTGTGTGTGTGTGTGTGTGTGTATATATATATATATATATATATATATATATATATATATATATAGGGTGACTCAAAAAACAGGAACTTTTTAACAATTCAATAGAACCAAGAGTGATGGAAAAAAATATTTTATTCAAAATAATTGAAACCTTAAAACATGCCATTTACGAAACAATGATGGAATTTTCATTTTTTAAAAATTACGTCCTGTAGATGGCATTCTCCTGTACGAATGCATTTTTGAAATCTGCTGTTGAGATTCCTCATTGACTACTGCAACATCTCAATTGGGATACTGTGAATTTCATCCTGAATTCTCTGTTTTCAACCATTCAGAGTTCTTGGACGAGTTGTGTACACTTTACTCTTGAGATAACCCCACAAGAAAAAAATCACAAATGGACAAATCTGGCGATCTAGGGGGCCATGAAACATTACTGAATCTTGAGATCACACGGTTACTGAACAATTCTCACACAGCCTCCAATGATTGCCATGCAGTGTGTGATGTTGCTTCTTCCTATTGAAACCAGGTTTTTTGAACGTGCGAAAATTGTTCAATTCATGTAACAATTTGCAGTGACAGTGACTGAGATCCCTTGTTCATTTTAAAAAAAAATAAGGTCCGATGACCCCATGTAATGAAACAGCACACCATACTGTCACCTTACTAGTGTGTAAAGGGAGCTCATGAACTTCATTAGGATTTGTGTCTGCCCAGTAACAGTAGTTCTGCTTATTCACGTAGCCTGTGAGATAAAAATAGGCCTCATCTGACATCCATAACTTGCTTAGAAATTCAGCTTGACCCATGGTTACTGAAATGACAGTGTTTACTTCATAAGGCCATTGTTTCGCAGTGCTGCCACTTGCTCATGTCTGCCAATGCATACTTTGAAAATTCTCGTTTTTTTGGAACACCTTATATATATATATATATATATATTTAATCTTAAATTTTTATTCTTTGTCACCAATGCTTGTGTGAAGCATGAGGGCAGCCGGAGAGAGATCACAGACACATCTTTGTATTCACTTACTCACAAACATCCTTAGGAATGGTATTAATCTTCTCCCTCCAGTTATGGGTTAAATAGAAAGACAGATTAAGTTCTATAGCCATAGTTGGCAACCAGTCTACCACAGAATTTACTGTGGGAAAATCTTCTGCCCAGTCATTCATGTCTCTTTCGAAACATGATCACCCAAGCATGTATCACGTATTGCACTTGACTGACTTGTGCGTGTGTGTGTTAGTTACATGTATTTTAAAGTTGCATATGATAAAAGAAAACGTCAATTTGTATTATAACAAGCAATATCCAGAGGAGAGGAGCTGGATATTTTGACCCTCCAATAGTCAGTAGCAGAGAGGCTGAGTTCAGCATTTTTGGCACAAAGTCTAGTGTTCAGGAAGGAAAAGTTTCTGTTGCATTTTGGGAGAATTCTTGTTATTTTTGTTTTATTTATTTTAAACAATTTTTTTATGTTCTATTTTATGATATTCATTATTATTATTTTATATTTTTATTTATTATTAATAATAATAATAATAATATCCCTACAGATGATATCTTAACAAATTTGATTATGAAGCCTGTAATTTTTTAATTCTCTTTCTTTTATCAGATTTTACAAGTGATTTTGACATTTTTTTTGATTCACAACTATCAAATAAAGGAGCAACTCTGTCACATTATGTGAAATTTATCAACAACAGTTTTTCTTTTTGTCTAAAAATGTATTTTGCCAGTAAGAAAGATTCAAATGGAATTTTCATCACACTGCAAAAAGAAAGTGAAAATAAGTGAGTAACTTTATTTCATTTGACAGCATTAAATATATCTATCAGTTTTATTTTTTTTTTGTTTACTTTTCTTTTCTAATTAAAATTTTTAAACCTTTTTAATTTCGGAAACAACAAAATATTGTGCATAAGCCTACTTCATGTATACTGTGAACCCTGAATTTTTAATAAAATGAGCTCAAACATCATTGAGACCTCTTAAAAATTAACCTCATGCCAAACTTGATTTACAGATATTTCCGAAGATTAAAATAGTTTACCAATATGAGATGGCCTAGAAAGTGAACTTGAGCATAATTTTCTTTTATATAGTTTGTGTATAATGCGGTCCCAGCTTCTAAGCAATATCAGTAGGCTTACTGTAGTTAAATATTGCAGTACTCAGTATCATCGCGGACATTTTGTACCAAATAAATGATCTTCATTCTTTTTCGTAGATTTTAAGCAGCGCACACAGTGAATAACTTTCCACTGTTAATATATTGGCAGAAAGGAAGAAAATATCTAGGCTACGCTAAAAGGGTTTACTCGACCGTTAAGTTTAGCCAAAGGTACTGTGAGAGTGTAGGCCTGCCAGGTAGCTTACAATCACTCTTTAAAAGAGATTTATCTGGGTATAGTGTAATCAGTCACTGAAAATGCATCATTTTTAACCTTTTCAAAAAAGATTTTCCCTGTGAATAGTGTCTCTCTTAGCCTATCACACTCACAACCCCTTGTTATCGCACTATGTTCTGGGCTGGTTTGTTGTCTTTGGTGCTTTTTTAACTGTTTTACAGGAGGTTGGGATGTTTACCCTACACAGACCCCTTTATCTTCTGGTGGGTCTGGTTTTGACTTCAGTTTTTCCTTCTTCTATACTGGTTGCTATCCAAAGCTATAGGATCCAGTGTGTTCTGCTATTTTACCCATAGCTGGGAGGAGGAGTGATGAATTCATAACTTTCTGAAGTCCTTTTTAGTCTCATTGCTCTCAACATTGACAACCCCTCGTCATAGCAGTCTGTTCTGGGCTTGTTCATTGGAGATGCTTCTGTAACTGTCTTTTTTACAGGGCTGGGTGTTGACCCTATACAAACCCCTTTATACTTCGAGCAAGATGATCCACCTATAGGCTGGTTTTGAATTTAGATTTTTCCCTTCTAGACCAGTTGCTACCCAGGGCTAAAGGATTCATTATGCTCTGCTATTTACCCATAGCTAGAAAAAAGAACAGATGGATTCATACTTTTCCCAAGGGTACTAAGTGAATGTAATAAACTCTACGAGAAATTGCTTCATTTCCTTTTTTTTTTTTACTCTCTCCATGTAGGGCATAGTATATTTTGGATGTGTGTTGGTGTGCAGTGCATATCAACTTGGAATGAGAAATCAGAAAGCCAAGTTCAAATTCCAGTTGAATTTGTTGCATTCATTTACGCATCTGGGAAAGGTATTTATCCATTACATATGGGTCAAATAACAGGACAGATTGAGTTCTGTAGCCTTGGTTATCAACCAGTATACTACAGAAAGTAATGGCCACCTACTGCAGAAAAATCTTCTGTCCAGTCAGTCATTCAAGACATGATTTCCCAAGCATGTATCATGTATAGCACTTAACTGACTGACTCCCAAGTGCTGGATTGACATAGAAACAAAACTAGTGCTGAATAAAGTTAGTGAAATTTTTGTAGCATAAAAAGGACTAAATAAAAATAATACACACAAATGTAAATCTACTATCATCCTGATAGAGTTTCTAAAACAGGCATATATTTAATTATCTTGTTAGAATAACTGAATTAATGTGCTTAGATTAGATAAAGATAGGATGATCTAAGAAGAATTGATCTGTGGTGACCCTAATATTTACTGGTTTCACCAAAGTAAGCTTTGTGTACTATGTGTCAACTCAAAATGTTAAAAGACAAAGGTGCTTTGATGGTTGACCTTGAGGGTAACCACAAAGCCACCAAGTGCAAAATCTGGTCTCAAAGCATGTCAGTTGGTTTACCAACATAAACCAAGAATGAACCCAGTTGATTTTAAGATTTACACACAAAAAGCAATAGGATAACAAGAAATTATATAAATGCCCAGCTTAGAAAAAGGACAAGCAGCGTCCCACACCTCCAGGAACTTTAGCTGTCTTTTCTTAATGTTTTTTTGATCAATTTCTTTTTTATTTCCATCCTCTCCAAAACCTCATTGTTGCTCATATGTTTGGTCCATGGTATCCTCAGCATCCTTCTGTAGAACCGCATCTCTGTTGTTTCAAGTCTCTCCATTTTTGAAGAGATTGTCCAGCATTCACTGCCATATAGAAGAACAGATATTGCATAGCAATCCAGTACTCTTTTCTTTGTTTTTAGAAAAATTTTCTTGTCTCTATACTCAGCTTACCAGGATGAAAAAAGGCTCCAAACATGATAAAGACATTTTATCATCAAAATCATCATCATTGTTCAACATTCATTTATTTCTATGCTAGCATGGATTGGACAATGTTTTTTTAAGGCTCTTTTCTAGGCTGCCTGATTTTATGTAAGGCCTGGCTGTAATCTCAGCTTCCTGAAATTGTCTTTGATAAGCAGGGTCCATGTTTTACATAGTTGACCTGTCATATGTAATTGAAACATCATGAAATATTGGAGAGAGTTTTACAGCTGTATGCCCTTACTAACACCAACCAGTTTAGGTTTTTTATCAAGTGACCATCTCTAGGAAAATTACCTACGAAGGTTAAAGAGTTCAGCCTCCCTTTTCTATACAGAGTAGAAGTTTTTACTTCAGAGATTCCCTTCTCTTAGACAAGTTGCTATCCAAAGCTAAAGACTCTCACCCAGCCTAGTTCAACATCATACTCAGGACACCTCATACACTATTTGTCCATAGCTGGGATCCTGTCAGGTGCTACCACCCCAAGTCAGATCTAGGAACAACAGCCATTAAGAGGTGGTTCTGCGCTCCTCAAAAATACCCAATCTCCCAATCAGAGGCCTTGCTGTCAAAAGTACCTTATTGTCATACCCAGGACCAAAAAGGAAGACTTCCCATGCTGGGAAAGATGTTTACATTATTATTAAAAGGAAAGATAAAAGTATTTTTTTTGCTTATCTTTTAAAATCTATTAATTCTTTCTAGCATCTTCAAAGTTTTGGTTTAAAATCTTCTGTCAGTGGTTGGACAAAAGATTACTGTGAGATATTTAGTCTCTTTTTGGTGTTATAAATGCATTGTTCTTAAATTCTTGCAAAAATCAAGTAATTGTTAGATTTTAATAAAATTTTCAGGATTTATTTATAAATGAATGAAATTATTTTTTAGATAATCTTGGTAAAAATATTTTTTACATCTGTTGCCCCCCACCACTTAGAACCAGGTTGGCAGGAGGCTAATTTTAAGAGTACTCAGTTATACTTGAGCTCACCTTCTATGCATTCTGATATCAGCAAGCTGTTATAATCACATACTAACCTTTGAATTTCTGAAAAAATATGGATAAAAAAATCTGATATCATGACATTTTTAAAGACCTAAGTGTCATTTGAGACACCAAGAATTTGAATTTGTTTATGATGGCATTCTGAAAAAAAATAAATCAAATTATGAATGTTTAAGAAAATGCCATATTTACCTGATATCTTTTTCTGTCATTCTAGAGCACCTGAGAAATATTTAGAGATTAGCACCAAAGGAATTACTTTGAATTCAACATTCACACCTTACTCTGTCATCCTGAATTTCAATGACTGGAGTTCTTTTTGTGTTGCTATTGATTCCACAGGAGCAACAAGAGTACTCAGCCGTAACTTTGTAAAAACTGAATTAAATCTTCAGGCATTGGAAATAAATAACACAAAGTAAGTAATCATTTAATAATTCATCCAAGGAAGCGTTTAATAGTTTTCTTTATGCACGTGAGATAGGCAATAAATCTCATTCTTTTGGTTTAAGTTACCTTCTACCAATTTAAGAAGTTATTACACTGGTCAACAAAAACCAATTTCTAAATGGTGTCAAGGCACTAAACATCATTTTTAGCTAATTTGAGAGCACTGAATCTGAAAATGATCTGACTTTTTCTTGGTTAGATACCATTTTTATGTACAGAAATGTCTAATTTTTGAAAAAAAAGATTTTTTTTTTTTCATTTGTTTTCTGTATATATGATATTGACTGATTGCAATATTTCTCAAAGTCAGGTCAGAGAAACCTCTCATTTTGTATTTAACCAACAAATATTAGTCTGCTTATTGAGAAATACTATTTTTTCAATAATAATCAGACTCTATATCTTTAAAAAAACATGATTGAATATATCAATACCAACAAATTATTTAATAAGCCTCAGAAAGAAAACTTTTGTGAACTTAAGGACTATGGTAAAAATATTTTCTTTCTTGATTGTCTGTCATGTTCAATTTTATCTAAGTTCCTTTTTATACTCCAGCAGTAGTCAGCTATCATTCATTTGTCCTACCGTCCCCAGTTGCACTTTTCCATTGTTTTGATATCGTGATAGAATTGTTCTCTTTGCTTATCACCCATATTGCAGCAATTATCCAGAAATTTATCGAGATGGCTATGTAAGAAAATGAACCTTAATACCCAAAGTAGCATATTACTGGTAAAGTTTATCAATTAATTTTAATTTTGGCAATAAATTGAAAAAAATTTGGTATTTCTATTTCATAATTTTACTCAAAAACGCTTTTTCTTAAAAAAAATGTTTATTTCAGGTGGCTGACAATTGCTCAGCCTATTTGAAAATTGATGGGTTTCTACAACCTTTATTAACTAAATGTTGTGATCAGCCAAGATTGTAAATTAATCTGTTTTTCAGAATCTGCCTCCATCAAATTAGCTAAAAAACATGTTTTGTTTCTTGGCACCAAAAATTGTGTTGACCAGTATTATCATTGCACGTGTTGTTCCAACTATTAATCTCATTCTTTTTAAGTTGTTTAATATTTATGTTGTAAATTCTTAAGAACAAATTTTTAAACAATAAACATTGCTAATGATGGAAGGTTGTTAAAATATTAACAGTGTCAAGTGAAAAGCCTTCTTTTGACACTCCACGTTTTTGGATGCACAAAGAGCCAAGTTTGCCAGAAAAAAATATATTACGAAAAAGTTGTTTTTTCCCTCTTCTTTTGCTTCACTTCTTTATGGTGACTATTTTATTATTTTTGCTCTTTTTCCCTTCTCTGCCCCACTGAGTCCCATACAGTATCAATGTTTTCTTTTCTTTTCTAGCACTCACCCACTGACCAGAATAAGTGTCCTTCAGACATTTAGAGTTCAGGTTTTGCACAGTCCCATAATCTCTGAACTTCTGAACTCAGTCAAGAATTTTGCTTTTTGGTTGGGTATGACGACACTAAAGTTTTCTTCAAAAGTTTGCTTGCACTACAGTGTATGATTTGTCAGTGAAATAGACCTCCAAATAAAATGTCTTTTCCTTGGTTAGCCAAGACATATTGGGGAGGATTAATGTTCCAATATTTCATGCACAATGTCAACTTATATACATTGAAAGGGAAAAGAAGAAAAACTAAATTCCTCTATTTTCAATTTTAATAATTGCATTTGCAGGTTTTCAGTTATTATCGGCCGAAATTTCTATGGCTACATCACAGACCTGAACATCTACAATCAGTTTTTGACTTATAAGCAGCTCACTCTTTCTGTACCTGCTTTTGTCAAATGGGCTGGCTATATTCCAAGCATTGGTGCCAAAATTCAAAGTCCAAGTCACAGAAACAAAATCGACCCCTGCCTACTTCAACTGGATGTTTCTAAATGCACTAAGTTTGGTATGTATTTTTTCATTTTCCCCAGATGAAGCATCATTTTAAACAGATTCCTTAATTGTTATCATGAGAGCTTTGAGCTTTATTGAATATTTTTTCTCAAACACTGCATCTTCTACAGTTGTTGAGCATAGTTACAAGTTAATATCATTTAGACAAGCAACAATTTGAAACAAGGACAAAAATATGGTCTACTTAATACAACATACATTTATTGATATACAAATCTTGGTGTATCTGCATCAGACTTTATTATAATGAACTGGATGTTTAGCCATTGTATGTTTCTTCTAATTTCCATTTCAAAACTTATTTTTGGGGAAAGGTTCTAATCAGACAAACCCATGTGACTGTTATCAATGCTAATACTATGCTTAAATACATGCAGTCAAGGCAGCAAGCAGGAAAGCTCATCAGAACAAATGCCATGGTAAATATTTGTAGAAAGAGGTACAGGGAAGCTAGGTTATGGAAAAATATTTTTATAACAATGTTGAAAGTCACTAATCCAATTGTTTAAATCTGTAAAATGCTTAATTAATAATCTGGCTAAGTTTTTGTCCTCAGATGAATATTCTAATATCTGTAAATCATTATCTTAGGCTAAAAAAAGAATTTTAGTGAAATCCAGCTAAAGATAAAATAAGAAATTGGATTATGTTTTACTCATAACAAGAGAAATAGAATTTATATTTAAGCAAATGAGATTGTATCTGAATTAGTAATGGAACTGAATCAGTGATTGTTTGGATTAATCAAATGATCTAATTTGATAAAGTAGATTTATCTGCAAGTCAACTAAAAAACAGAATAGCATATTTTCCTTTGTATAATACGACTTAAAGATAATACTATTGTTATATTAAGCATATGTTAGCAGAACAAAGAAACAAAGTGGTAAATCAGTGATAAATATTTCTTGATAAAAGAGATAAGTAGAGTCATAAAAGTCATCCACAGAGGTGTACAGTAGGATAGAAAGGGTGAATTGTGACTTACTGCATCAACAGTCTTTGGCGAGTGTCATTGGAGATGGGAGGTCACCTCTTGACAGGCATTATGAATCATGGCTGGTATACTGACCAACTGCTAAAGAAGTTCCTTTGATGGGTTTTATATCCTTTTCTTAGGCTTAGGTAAGCTTTAATTTTTATTTTGGTTCTTTAGGCGGGAGTGGGTGCTATTGGTGAAAATTCTGGATTGTATTTTTCTTTGAGTGTTTAAGTGAAACATAAACTATGTACAGAGCTCATGAGCAGTTGACAAAGTTTTTAGTTCAGTCTTGAATTTTGGAGTGTTCACATCCAGCCAGTGGTGGAAATTTGTGTCACATGAATTAGAAGATCTGGTCTTAGGAAGATTATAACACTATTTACACTTTTGTCTTCATCTTTGTAATATTCATGATGTTTTGGCCATTGTACTCTATGACCTTTTTTCCAGTTTAGTCTATTAACCTATAGCTGGGTTGAGAAAAAATTAATTTATTCCTTTCCCTTGTGTAAAAGGGAATGCAATGGCTTTGGCTGGAATCTGTCAAACTAATCCGTCTTTTTGTGCTTTGTGGATATCACCTTGGAACAAGAAATCAGAGATCCAAGTTTGAATTCCAGTTGAATACTTTGCATTCACTTACACACAAATACCCCTGGGAAATCTGTCACTTCTTCCATCAATTAGGGGTTAAATAGCAGGACAGATTGGGTTCTGTAGCATTGGTTGGCAACCAGTCTATCACAAAAAGTAATGGTAACCTACTGTGGGAAAATGTTCTCTCCAGTCAATCATGTCTCTTTTGAGACATTATCACCCAAATGTGTACCATGTAACTGACTGAATCCAACTTTTGGTAACTGCTACAACCATTGTGCACAACCATTCACTTAGCACATTTTTTTAACTAAATGTTCATTCAATATTGGGCACAAAAGTAACTCAAGGTAGAGAGTTACCAAATGAGATTTTTGTCTCAACAAGAGATGGGGAACTAGGTACAATTTATGAGGATATGTACAACATGCAAAGATCTCCCCTTGATATGTAGAGTTTAAAATTATAGTGTTTGGAAATATGTTCAATAATCTAGCAGCTCTTGGGAAGAAGTTAACCAAAGGGATCTCCTTCTTTATTAATGGAATATGAAGAAAATAAAATTGTCAGTTCTCATTTTTGTCTGAATGATTTCAAATAATCAAAATCCATAATTAATTAATATTTAATTTTTATTTCCTCAGACAAGATTTCCCCAGTGATCACCAACTGCAACAGTGATGATATTTTTCACCTTTGTAAAAAAGGAACATGTTCATTAAATATAACCAAACCTAAAATTGATGAGGGTAGTTTGCTTTCTACAGTTAATGTACAGAGTAAGTATGGTAATAGTATTATTAGCCATTTCCTTATAAGGAAACATTCGACACTCATTAACCGAGCAGCCATTGCTATGCTAGTTACATTTTTCTTAACTTCCTGGCCATTGGTCGGGGGATCAGAATGTAGTATCTGTTCTTCTCATCTCAGTCTGTGTACATATATCTGAATTGGGGTCTAATATGGGTCAAAATCCGAGAGAATGATAGGTTAAAGAACAAATAGGAAACATTTATAAATTTAGCATTGTTTTGCTTCAATTTGAGCTAAATGTTGTTATTCTTACAATTGTAAATATAGATTATTATAAGCCTACATCTATGAATATAAGAGAGATTGACAGTCGAACAACTCTTTGAACATAGAAATAAATATTTACTTAAATACTTAAACACTGATTAAACCATATAGTCACAACTTTTCTTTTTATGTAATTATTCATCTATTAATATCTTAGAGATTTTAACCCATTTTCTTTTTTACTTATTTTTTTATCATCAATTTATTACTTAGCAATTTTCACTGTCTTTTTTTACAATGTGTGTGTGTGTGTATATATATATATATATATATATATATATATATATATAATGGTATTAAAAAGAATAAAATCAATTGTATTATCCATAATTATAGGATTTATAATTTATAACAAACTTAAGCAATACTAGTACCTAAAATAAAAATTAAAATAAAAAAATGGTCAGTTTATAATGTGCACCTGATGATTGCATAATGCATGAAACTCCAAGTTCTGCCTTAAGCATAGGATAATACATATATTTGTTAATATATACTTTATAGCTCTGTCATATTACATTGAACACTGTTCTATTAATGCCAGATAATTTCTTTTTAACTGTATCTCCCCGAGCAAGGTGGTAACACTACTGATGTGCAGCGGGCTACATCAGAGTGAATAAATTAGATAGGAGGAGAGTAAAGAGAAAGACAAACCAGTTAAGGATGGGAATACAGGTGTGATGACAGTTGCAAAGGTGGAGAGAAAGGAAAGGATATACAGGGTGATGTAGAAAGAACTAGAGTCAAGTGGTTAAGAGATGAGTATTGACATTGCATTTAAATTCCTGGAGGTTGTAGCTGTCAGGAAAGCAAGAATATGGAAGCGAGTTCCACAGGCGGGAAGTGCGAGAAAAGAAGCTGCAGAAGTAGAATTGTCATCTGCATTTGGTTAATCTAACAGTGCCTGGGTGAGACCCAACTGCCAGTCTGGTTGCACGAGTAAACACCTGTTGCAGGGTCACCAGTGACTTAAGTTCGTTGGAGCAGAAGCCATGAAAGTATTTATAGAACAGACAGAGGGAAGCCACATCCCGTCGGTGGGGAAGTAGCTGCAGTCGAGTCGCCAAGTCAGTACCTATCACATTACTGATTATCCTTTGGAGCCTGTCAAGAACACTGAGATGAACAGCAGGGGTGCCTGACCATATATGACAGCAGTACTCCATGCACGAATGAATGGTTGATTTGTATATATGCAGAATGGATTCAGGCAAAAAAAACATCCTGGCCCGACACAGTGACCCAACCTTCCTAGCAGTGGATTTAGCTATTGACTCAATGTAATGTTTCCACTTGAGATCAGAAGAGAGGGTAAGGCCGAGAAGGCACAGTGTATTACTCTCAGGGAGACTCATTTGGTCCATGCTTATAGAAGGCAGGAGAGGTTGCTTGTGATGATTGACAGACAGCAGCTTGGTCTTAGACGCATTGAAATTTACAAGATATTTATATATCTTTGTCTTCCTGCATGTATACACATACGTATCCTTATTTACATCCACACCTATATATATATATATATATATATATATATATATATATATATATATAGATAATAGTCATCCGCAGATAGATCTGTTTTGCTGTATCACAGCTCATCAGTACGGTTAGACTCCGATTGCTTTTAACCCAGGATTGAAACCCGACCAAATTGGTGTCAGTCGGTGATTCTACCTCTTGGCTATGGGCACTTGGTAGAAGAAGACAGACTTTTTAGCGTGTATATTATCATTATACACACCCAATAGCCAGAGTGCTCTATTTATATATATTATATATATATATATATATATATGTGTGTGTGTGTGTGTATGTAGTCAGAGTGCTCTAATTATGTGTGTGTGTGTGGAGTAATTAACAATGATCAAGTGTAAATGGCAGAGCTGCCCAACAAACCAAACTGACAATTCCTCATTGGTAGCACAACTCTGAGTTTTATGCACAGCACAATCATAAGGTTCTGATTGAAAACTGGCAGTTGGGCTACTGGTGAGAAATAAAATGTATATCCCCAAACAAATCAACAGAGATTACCAGAGGGTTCCATCTTTAAATTTCTAAAGTTAGAATGTTGATGGTAATACCAATTAGCTAAGTGATCACATTTATATTTTACATACACACACACACACACACACACACACACATATATATATATATATATATATATGTGTGTGTGTGTGTGTGTGTGTATAAAGAAAACAGTATAAATTATCATAAATGAAAAACCACCATTATCATCAAATCCTAAATTAATCATCATTATATAGATATAATGATGATTAATTTAGGATTAGATGATAATGGTGGTTTTTAATTTATGATAATTTATACTGTTTTCTTTATTAATCTTAATCTTAATCTGTACTCTGAGCTAAAGTCAGCTTTTTTTACCTTTCAGATGGTGTATATTCGTGGGGATCCAAAAATTTCATTTTTGTGGCCAAGGACAATTTTGGTAATTCTGCCTCCTGCAGATTTAAATTGTACGTTCAATGTAAGTAAATTTTGAAACAGATTTTAAATCAGATTATCTGGAACTTGTTTAAGTTGTAATTTAGATTAATATGACAAAAGCACATTGGAATAACAAAGGTTGCCTTCCAGAAGCTAATCAAAGTATTAAGAAACAGGAAAATCTACTTAGAAACAAAGAGTGATCAATTTCTCAATGGTATTAAAGAATGGAAAGTTCCTCACAAAAGAATGAAAGTTTTGAAGTCAAAAATGTGATGCTACAGAAGGAAGCTGAGAATAAATACATAAATACTAAAAATAGTATGGATAGAACATGAGTAACAACAAAACTCTTAAAGAAAATGGGAATGAAGAGAACACTTTTGCTTAGGAACACCTAATGAGGAAAGACAGCTTGGAGAAATTGACATTCATAGGACATATTGAATGCAAGAGTTACAAACAGAAACTGTAAATAGATGGCAGAACAGTGGCTTTGTAGGATAGTAAGTACACAAACATTGCTAAGAGTGATGAAAGAAAAGTTTGGGAGAGCCATAATCATCTACCTAACAAGCTTTTGCAAATGAATAACAGAATATGGATATGGGACAATAGTAAGGAAACAAATATTGCTTAGAGCTACCTATAATAGAAAGTTGTGGAGAGCTTTGAACAACTTTCACAACAAGCTTGAGTAAATGGATAGCAGAATGAAAATTTTGAAGGATAGTAAGGAAATAAATATTGCGAAGTTGTGGAGAGTCATAATCACATACCTAACAAGCTTGTGTAAATGGATGAAAGACCTTGTATTAAGACAGATAGTAAGGTGACAAACTTTGCAAATAGGTACAAAGGATAAGAAGTTGTGGTGGGCTATGATCATCCATATCCAACAGTGACACAGCACAAAGAAACTAATGTAGAGTCTGGAAATTATAAGCATTTTTAAACTGGTTAAAACATTTATGTTAACAAACTTTATTCCAGCTGATCTTCAATGTGCTGTGTCCCTTCAGGATGTAGGCAATCACAGCTTTCCACATCTTTCTATACCTAGTTGCTTTTAGCATACTTTCTCCTGCTACTTCAACCAAACCCTTCTCTGCCATCCATTTGCTCAAGCCCATCAAGTATGTTACACAGTGATCTTTCCTGTTTCTCACCTGTGAGTATCAAACTCTCCAAGCCCTCCTTCCTCATTACATGTCCCAGAAACTTCAGCTGTCTTTTCCTAATGTTAAAAATTAGTTTCCTTTTTGTTTCAATCCTCTCCCAAATCTCACCGTTGCTCACATATTCAGTCCATGGTATCCTCAGCATCCTTCAGTAGAACCACATTTCATTTACTTCAAGTCTCTTCTTGATCTTTGAGTAGATTGTCCAACATTCACTGCCATATTAAAGAACAGACATCACATAGCAATCCAGTACTCTCTTCGTTTCTCTGCTCTGACAAGCTTTTCCTCCTGGTGCCCCCACCCACATGAATTTAGGCATGTTACTTGATTAGCATGTGCATTGTAGTGCAGTGGATATCAGCTCGGAACGAGAAATCAGAAAGCCAAGATTTCAAAGTGTATTTAAATGAAATCGGATGGGACTGTTCTAGGAAAGGTGCAATATCAATCTTCTCGTCAATTTTGTGGTGGTGTAGCCAGTGTAATTGTTTATGGATTTGGATAGTTGAGGAACATACACAAGACACTATATACATAAACTTTACATGTGTTTATTTACAAGTAAAACAAAATTAATTCTTCATAATGGCTAAAAGTATAGCCGAAAGCACTCAAAATTACAAACAAAACCTTTGGACAATTCTTATATAATTTGAGTTCTGGAAAGAAAAAAAATCATAACACATGAAAAATTATATAAAATCTTAATGATAAAACCATGCCTGTCATTTTTAATGAAACCTGCATATATGTATATATAGTGTTATTGGTGAAGTCATGACAATTATGTGTGAAAAATAATATTGCCCAAATGTCTGCCAAGGCTTTGCCAGCACATCTCCACTTGATAGTCAAAATTTTTGATGACGTCTCTGTATAGTTGCATTTTGATCTCAACAATATGCCTTATTATCTCATCTCTCAACTGTTGAATTGTTGTTGGCATAGATTTTGAGATGACCCAAAGGAAGAAATCTAAAGGCATCAAGTTGCATGATTGTGGTGGTCAATTGACAACACTGTTTTGAGAGATGATGTGACTTGGGAACTTCTCATTTAATAAAACCATTGTTGCATTGGCTGTATGGCATGTGGTGCCGTCCTGTTGGAACCACAAATCTTCGACATCCATAGCATTCAATTTAGGCCATAATTGCCATGACTCAAATAACATGATCCAATAGTGAAATCAATTAGAATTATTTTTTTAATCTTTGTTTACATACTCTTATATTAATTGCAACTGAAAATAGATGAAAGATAAGTTGAAAATGGATGTCAATAATAACTGATTGTACATCATCTATGAAATTGTGTTCAGAATGAATTGTCTTTAGGCTGACAAGAAGACTATAAAGTTTTTATCTTTGGTAAAGATAAAAATTTCAAATGCATGGTATCAATGTGTATATAAATTAAGTAGCAAAAAATATATGTTCTCCAATGCAAAGATTCGAATCCTCCATCTTGTAAAATGTCTGCTTTGCTTGTTATCTTTATCAATTTCTAAGGTTAGGCCATTAAGAAAAGAATTTCATAAATGTGTTATTTAATGTCATCTACAAAGTAAAGATACAAATTCTCCATCTTGTTATCTTTATCAATTCTTAAGAAAGGAAGGCCATTAAAAAAACAATTTTTAAAGATGCATTATTTAATATCTTCTACAATGCAAAGATTTAAATGCTCCGTCTTGGTATCTTTATTAATTCTTAAGAAGAAAAGGCCATTAAGAAAAGAATTTCATAAATGTGTTATTTAATGTCTTCTACAATGCAGATTCAAATCCTCCATCTTGTTATCTTTATTAATTCCTAAGAAGGGAAGTCCATTAAGAAATGAATTTCATAAATTTGATATCTAATGTATTCTACAATGCAAAGATTGAAATCCTCTGTCTTCTTATCTTTATTAATTCTTAAGAGGAAAGACCATTAAGAAAAGAATTTCATAGATGTGTTATTTAATATTTTTTACAATGTAAAGATTCAAATTCTCGATCTTTATTCCGTATTAATTCGTAAGAAGGGTAGGCCAATTAGAAAATAATTTCATATGTTTTTTTAATGTCTCCTTCAAACCTTCCTGTTTTTGAATTCTCTTTTTATTTTTGTGAATAATAAATATAAAGAAAAGACCAATTGTTTTCTGTCTGATATGACCAAAATTTATATCAAATTTTGCAATCCTTCTTTTTTAAAATATATATTTTTCTTTTTCCTTTTCCAGACAAAAGTTGTGAATACCCACCTGCAATCAATTCAACAACCTGTGACGTAGAGTGTCCTTCAGGACAGGCCCTTTGTATTCCATTTCCAAAGAAATTATCTTGTAACAAACTGGGTGTGTTCAATAGTACACACCCATTTTATCGTGTGATCACTCCACCTTGTGGAAGTAAATATATTTCATTTTTTCTTTTTCTTTTTAATCTTTCTGTTTCTGTGCATCTTTCATATTTGAAACTGGCTATTGGAACAAAAAAAACAAAAACAGGTGTTTCCTTGATAGGAATGGAATTATGGCTTTAATTGTGATCTTTTATAAAAATCAAACCTGTATTTCTTTTATTTTATCAAATTATACACATTCAGTTTCTAGTTGGAAGCATATTTTTCCTTGATACTTTTTTTCAATCTCTGAGCTGTAATAATAGTAGGAGGTTGATGTATGTTTCAATAGACTTCATTATCGATGAAGTGTTGATGTATATAGCATTGTGTCAAGGTTGTGTGTATGACAGCACTGTAATGATAGCCTTTCTTTCTTTATCACTCAGACTGCATACAAAATTGTCTGTTAAGATTACTATATTAACCAGTTGACATTAGTATCATTAATTAAAAATTATCAGTGAGGCCAATATAGTAATCCTTACCATTATAATAAAGGCTGTTGTGTTTGTGTGTGTATATATATATATATATATATATATATATATATATATATATAATGTATGTTGCCTTCATGTCACACTCATGGAAAGAGAGGCAATAGCAAGATAGTATCAACTCAGTTAATTAGACAACAGCAAGGCAGTGTTGTCTCAGTTCATTTTCTTTACTACCAGTTATGAGCTTGTGCCACGTGTTTGCTATTTAACAGTGCCTCTTTTATGTTTTTGCAATAATTATGTCACCTAGTAGTGAATCATATATATATCTTCTCTATTATAATAAAAACTGTTGTGTATTTATTTGTACATGCCACCCTCTCTCTCTCTCTCTCTCTCTCTCTCTATATATATATATATATATATATATATATATATATATAACTGTTGAAAGTAAGTACGATAACTCGTGTCTACGATCCTTAATTCAATTACCTCCCTTTCCTCTGTAATCCCTTTTTACTTCCTGTTATTAAAAAGACAACTTAACTTCCCTCATACCCGTCACACATGCCTTTGTGTTCCTCCTTCATATCGTTTGTTCTCGTCCATTTTTCTCTATTTTCACTGCACAATGCAACTCGCAACAGGTTATGGGCCCAGAAGAGATAATGGAAGCCGATGGAGCAGACTCTTATTTGATGGAGATGAAACCAAATACGAAATTTGGGAAACAAAATTTTTATGCCACTTACGCACGCTGGGCCTAAAAGACGCCATTTTAGGTACCAACCCTAACAGAGATGGATGCGACATTGAGAGAAATGAAGAAGCGTACGCAGAACTCGTTCAATTCCTCGACGATAAAAGTTTATCCTTAATAATGAGAGAAGCTACCGACAACGGGAGAAAAGCACTCAAAATATTACGCGCACACTACGCAAGTAAAGGAAAACCGAGGGTAATCTCCTTGTACACCCAACTAACATCTCTTAAAAAGAAAGAAGATGAAAGCGTCATAGAATACGTTATAAGAACGGAGACAATTTTAACAGCTCTGAGAAATGCCGGACAAACTGTCGACGATGCCCTGATAATTGCTATGATATTGAAAGGACTACCTAGTTACTATGATTCCTTTTCAATTTATGTAACGCACAGCAACAAGGAAATAACTTTCCCAGAATTTAAAACTGAACTTCATAGTTTCTACGAAACACTGAAACACAAAGTCCAAACGACCAGTGACGAAGTAATGAAACTGACATCATCTTTTTTGAAGAATACATAAAGAACCACAACAGCGATGTACACGAAATGTTATGTTTCACTTGTGGCGAAAAGGGACATTTATCAAAAGAATGCCCAAACAACAAACACAAACAGCGAAACCGTGGTGTAGTTATTGTAAAAGTAACACCCATAAAAGGGAATTCTGTCGTTATAAACAAAAAGACACGATGAAAAAGGCAGCACACACCGAAGAAAATTCCTACGCGTTTAGAACGGACGACTACTACTACCACACCTGAAACTCGACATCGCACATGGGTCTACTTGTCGCGGGGCCACTTCGCATATCATAACGGACGCGAAGAAATTTAAGAATTTGGACCCATCATTCCGTCCAGAAAACCACTATATGGAACTAGCTGATGGAACTAAAACTAACGGTTTAGCTGTAAAAAGAGGAGACGCTGAAGTCTGCCTAATAGACACTGACGGAAATCTCATTACTGCTACGCTCAAAAAGGCGCTCTTTATACCTTCCTACCCACAAGATATATTCTCCGTAAGAACAGCGACCCAAAACGGAGCGACGGTCATTTTTGAAGAAAATAAGAATGTTCTTAAACACAAAAACGGGACAAAGTTTAAAATACACGTGCGGAACAGACTCTACTACCTAACGACCGTGGAGGAAGGGGATACTGAAGATAGCTGCCATCAATGCCATGATGCCCACACGTGGCATAAAATACTCGGCCACTGCAACTATGAAGACATAGCTAAACTACCAAACGTAGTTAAAGGAATGAAAATAAAAAACAAGACCACCACAAGCAACAAGACCTGTGATATATGCGTTCAAGGGAAATTCCCCCAGAACCGAAATAAATTTCCCGATAAGAAGGCGAAGAAAATCCTACACTTGGTCCACTCAGACCTGGCCGGCCCTATAGAGCCAGCAGACTTGAACGGCAACAAATACGCCATTTCATTTACCGACGATTTTTCAGGTGCCATATTTGTATATTTCATGAAAAACAAAAGCGACGCTACACTTGCCACCGAAAAATTTATCGCAGATATTTCTCTGTACGGCAAAATAAAAATTCTAAGGTCAGATAACGGTTCGGAATTCAAGTCAAACAACTTCGAGAAACTACTACGCAAGAACCACATTAAACATGAGACCTCAGCTCCATACTCACCCCATCAAAATGGAACGGCCGAGAGAAATTGGCGAACATTGTTCGAAATGGCAAGGTGTCTCATCATAGAGAGCAACCTCCCTAAAACACTGTGGAGTTACGCAGTTATGACATCTGCGGTTATACGCAACAGATGCTTCAACAACCGCTAAAAACAGACGCCCTACTACGAAATAACCGGTAGAAAGCCAGATCTATCGAAGATGCATATTTTCGGCTCGCCTTGTTATGCCTACTTCAACAACACAAAGGGGAAATTAGATCCAAGATGCCAAAAGGGGATACTTGTCGGATACGACAGAAACAGCCCGGCATATCTAATATATCACCCAGACACCGGGAAAGTGTGTAAGCACAAACTGGTGAAATTCCACAACAACACCAATGACCAATACACTCAAACCCAAACCCACTCACCAAGTGATGATGATGCAGTTGCAGATTTTCATGAAAGAAATTTGATGAAAAATATAAAATTAAAAGAAGACCCTGAACTGCCCAGTCAACAAACCGATGCACTGGAAGAAAATAGCTCTACACGAAAATACCCGACGCGTGAACACAAAATGCCTAGCTACCTAGGAGACTATGTGGCGACAGTCCGAGAGAGGAGCGGCCACGCATTAATCGACACTGATTACTGCTATAAGGCTGCTCGTGGTATACCCAATACCTACAAAGAGGCTATAAATTCCCCAGCGGCACATCACTGGATCCAAGCAATGCAGGAAGAAATTGACTCCCTCAGAGAAAATAATGTATACCGATTTACATCTTTACCTAAAGGTAGAACGACAGTGAGCGGTAGATGGGTATACAAAATCAAAGAAAACAGCGATGGATCCCCTAAATACAAGGCTAGATTCGTCGCAAAAGGCTACAACCAAACTAAAGGGGTAGACTACACCGAAACTTTTTCCCCAACAGCCGACATCACATCGATCCGCATATTAATGCAAATAGCCGTCCAGTATGGCCTCATCGTGCACCAAATGGATGTTAAAACGGCGTATCTCCATGCCCCTATTGATCACGAAATTTACATGGAACAGCCGGAGGGTTTCGAAACGAAATGGGATACAGGCGAGAAACCAGTCTGTTTACTAAATAAATCCCTATATGGCCTAAAACAGTCAGGCAGAAACTGGAATCAAACCCTGCATGATTACTTCATCAGACACGACTTCACCCAAAATCAAGTGGACCATTGCGTCTATATGCGACAGAATGACAAGGAAAGAATAATTATCGTCTCATGGGTTGATGATCTAATCATAGCTGCCGACAACATCGACTCGTTAAACAACATCAAGCAGTCACTAACATCCGAGTTTAAAATGAAAGACCTCGGAAAATTACAACATTTCCTAGGAATAGACTTCAACATAACTGAAGGCCAAATCCAAATGAACCAGGAAAAATATGCAACAAAAATACTGGAAAGATTTGACATGTCCGATTGCAAGCCCAGGACGACTCCCTGTGAGCAAAAATTGAATCTAGCTGGCGAAGAGGATGACCTAATCGACCCCAGAAAATACCGCGAGGTTGTCGGGAGTCTGATTTACCTGATGATCTGCACCCGACCAAATTTAAGCTATATTGTCGGGAAATTATCGCAATACCTATCCAAACCACGGGAAAAGCACTGGACAGCGGCCAAACACGTACTAAGATACATAAAGGGTACGACGCGACACGGACTATGCTATGCCAAAACAGACTGCCCAATCCAACTAATCGCTTACAGTGACGCCGATTGGGCATCTCACCAACAAGACAGGCGTAGTACATCGGGATTTTGTTTTAGCCTAACCGAGAACGGATCACCTATTTCGTGGAAGTCCAAAAGACAACCCACAGTCGCATTATCCACATGCGAAGCTGAATACGTGGCGCTGGCAAAAGCCACCCAAGAGGGGCTATATCTCCTCCAATTATTCATGGAAATGGATCCACACCGGCAACACGTCCCTATCAAAATATACGGAGACCGTCAGAGTGCCATAGCGCTCTCTAAAGACCCCGTACACAGACAGAGGTGCAAACACATAGACATTAAATACCACTTTATTAGAGAGGCTCTTAGCGACAACAAAATAAAATTAATTTACTGCCCCACAGCAGACATGGTCGCCGACATTATGACAAAGCCTCCAACTAAGGTGAAACTCGATAAGTTTAAAAAATTCTTGTTCGGACACTGAACCGGTATAATGTGCTCTCACATATCTTCGTTTTTACGAACTTAACATGCTGACAGCAAGTGGGGGTGTTGAAAGTAAGTACGATAACTCGTGTCTACGATCCTTAATTCAATTACCTCCCTTCCTCTGTAATCCCTTTTTACTTCCTGTTATTAAAAAGACAACTTAACTTCCCTCATACCCGTCACACGTGCCTTTGTGTTCCTCCTTCATATCGTTTGTTCTCGTCCATTTTTCTCTATTTTCACTGCACAATGCAACTCGCAACAATAACATTTAAGAAAAGGCATCATACTTTATTAATAAAATAAGCTACAAAAGTATGATGATATTTAAGATTTAATGTATCTTTCAACCAACCCCTTTTCAGAAAAAAATGTTGGTAAATTAAAACTAAGCAGTTAATAAGAAAAGTTATTATAAACAACTGAAGTTAAAACAAGAACTTACTGAGGGAGAGGGGACTTAAAAAAATGTTTTTCCCAGTTAGATAATAGCTTCTCCAAACAAGGCCAGTGTGCACTTTAATTCTTTCTGTGCACGCAGGACAGGTCTTTGGACAATAATAATCACAGGCTCCAATATATCTAAATGGAGTTTGTTCCATGCTCTGTGCAATAGAGATAAAGACTCAGGAGAATGACTAGTTCTGCTAGTTACAGAATTTTATAAATAGCGAAGACATGAGTCTGTGATAATATATATGTATTATAATATTTTTATAGTAAGTGATTATTACAAACAATTTACATCGGTTCTCAAAAGCTTTCAGGTTTCAGCACTATGAATTGTATTTTGTCATGTGATGGTTAGTAACTGGTGATAAAAATGACTTTTATGGAAACTTAAAAACAATTTGTTACCCTTTTTCTAAGAGTTAATGGTCAAAGCATGAGGTCCAAATTAAAATTTTAATTCTGACCGAATGTCACATTCAGGGATTTGAATTATTTTTTTTTTTATTTCTATGTCTTAATTTAAGATACTCATTAGTAGGGTACATCAATGTGTTGCCATCATTTTAGACAGCATATCGATGCAAATATTATGCCGTTATAGGCCCACTCATAAGGAATAATATCAGGTTCACAATGTCCTGCTGATTGTGGTTAGTCTCACTGTTTGTGTGACTTCCTGTGTTATTTGTAATTATGTCATATTATGACAAAATATACATTAGGTTAGGGTGAGGTTGAACATTGAAAGTTGATATTTACAGGTTGAGTTGAATGCTAAAGGCTTATATATATATATATATATATATATATATATATAGCGAGAGAGTGAGGGGAAATTGAATGACAAATTGGAAAAGTTTATATGTAGTACATTCATCCTTCAGGACTTCATTGAACCAAATTTGTTTTATCTATATTTCTGAGATGAGGTAGTATTTACACTATTTACATTATTCAGACTATTGTCATCATCTTTCTTTCAGCCATTGTACATTCCAGTTTTCAGGTGCTAGGAATTTTAAACCGAACCCTTTCTTATGATCATTGGGGTATATCATTCACATTTTAATGTGAGGAAATAAATGTAAAGTTATTTATTGAAGGCAGAATTACTAGATTTTAGAATTAACTGAAAGTAAAAGTAAATGTAAATATCAATGTAACAGTTAATTAAAGTTAGGTTTAAGATACATATATCTAATTAAATAAATTCCAGTGACTTATTCAACATTATTATGGGATCATTGGACTTTGCAAATTCATTGGATCTCATAGGTCAATTTATTTTGTACAATCTAACTGCACACACTGAAGTTGATATAGCTGACATTGTGTTATACAGAAATGATGGTTTAGTTTAACTAATATACTGGTATTTGTAACCTTTTATTTTTATTTTATTTTATCAATATATATATATATATATATATATATATATATATATATATATATATATATCACCCTGGCACTGAACCACATTTCACTGTTCATTGAGCACCAAAACTTGATACTCTTTGAGTTACAGTATGCTATTATTTCTAATGATAATAGCAATACATATATATATATATATATATATATATATATATGTATTTAGGTAGCAAATTTTCTTTTAAACATGTCACATTAAATAAATTGCAAACATTGTGTCTGCTTATTTTTAATAAAATCCATTCACACTCACGGATAATCTTTTGTGTATTTGAAAGATGTCAGAAATGAGCTATAACATTGACAGATATTCCCATTATTCATTTTTCGATGTTCCTAAGTATCTTCAATCTCCTTCTGAGATCATCTTCAGGGGTGTTAGTTGTGGTAACAAAAAATAACTGCAAAACTGTGTTGCTGAAAATTACTGTACATTTTTTTCTTGCTTTAAATATAACAGTTGACAAATTGCTTAGCATTTATTAGGACATGAAAATTATCCCAAATGGAATATTTTTTATATGTTGTAATGTCATGGTCTTGCATGTGTTAAAGTATGAATAAACTGTTCTTTTTATGAACATTTTAGAACATTACTACAGTATTCATAGCTGAATCTATTAATTGAAAGCTGAAGTGTTTAAAAGAATATTGTCTTGAAAATCTATAGTTTGCTTTTGTTGTTTTCTTTGTATAGGATAGTTGTGTTATCGATTATTATTTTTTTATATTGTGAATGTAGACAGAAATGTTGTTGTGGATGTCTAGAAATGGTCAAACATGTGTAATGTAAGATGTCCTGTTAATGTAGTTTTTGTAAATCCAACATCTCGTCACACTCAGCAGTTTGGATTATTTTGTTTTTTTTTTATATATTAATGTAAGACACTAAGTAGTGGGTACATCAATATATGTTGCTATCATTTTAGACGGAATATCAATGTCAATATTTTGACAGCATAGGCCCATTTATATATACACATGGTCAGTTTGTCAGGAAGTTGTTTTCTTGATGTTATCCACCTGTAGAGGCAATCACTGCATGTGGTCTCTTTTGTAAGTGCTTAAAAACCATACCACAGGTTGACTCAATCCTTGTATGAGTGAAATTGGGTAGATGGGACTGTTAGGGAGCCATCAATAGCACAAAGTTGCTAGTCATCTTGACCAAGTGTTTGAGTGTACTGGCCTTGTTCAGAATGTTGATCATGCCAGATAACATGCTCTCTCCCAGAAACTGTAAGTAAGGTCCACTCAACATAGTTGTAGTATAAACCACAGGTGGGATCTATGGGTGTTGAATGAACACAAATGTGTCTACAATAGGGATTGCTTAGTAAATAGATGATAGAACAGGGATTGGGAGAGATGAAAAAAAAGAAACCTTACTAAGAGCTAGGAGGAGCCATGATCAGCCACATCCTGAAGAGACATGATGCATTCTAAATTAAGTTAATTCAACAAACTGGTTCTTTTAATGTTATACCAAGATTGTTTTATATATATATATATATATATATATATATATATATATGTGTAACTATTCTTCACTTGATACAAGGCTTAAGAATCACTCAAGGTAGTGGGTTACTAAATGAGATTATTGTTAGGTTATGGCAGAGGATGAAAGGAGACTAGGTGCATGCTATGAGAATATGTAGGATAGATATCAGTCGATCAGTTAAGTGCCATACATGATACACACATGAGTGATCATGTCTCGAAAGATACAGGACTGATTGGGCAGAAGATTTTCCCAAAGTAGGTTGCCATTACTTTCTGTAGTAGAGTGGTTGCTAACTAAGATTATGGAACCCAATCTGTCCTGTTATTTAACCCATAACTGGAGGGAAGAGACGGATTAATACTTTTTCCAAAGGTATTTGTACATAAGTGAATGCCATGAATTCAACTGGAATTCAAACTCAGCTCTCTGATTTCTCATTCTGAGAGCTGATATCCATTGCACCACAAGTTGACCCAAAACTTGAAGATTATTGTGTTTAGTGAAGCATCCTCTCAGAAGTCTGTTACATAAAGTGAAAAAAGCTGGAATTTCTTTGTCAAAAGAATATGAAGAAAATGTTGATGATTTCACGCTGTATACATGGCAAGACTTAGATGTGAAGGTCTGAACTGGCAGAACTAAAGAATGTAGTATTGTATGAACATTTGCCATAGAAATAGCAGTTAAGTAGCAAAAGGTTACCGACATTTCATCTATGATAAGGAGATTGCAGTGTGGAAAATAATTCATCCCCAACAAAGTGGCAGATTTACTGTCAAGGCTGGAGAGTGAAGATTGGCAGCACCGTACCAGATATACCAGCAATAATCCAATCTTGGTCAGATCTGAGTCTGAAAAAGGTACAGCATTGCAGTAGGAGTCTGGTATTTTCTGGAGCAATTCAAGGGACCAAACATTCATCCAGCAAAAAATACATTCATGTCAAATTGTCAAGAATTTTTCTACTAATGTCTGTTCTAGATATATATAGGATACAATATTTTACAGCGAATAGCTGAATTGTAAAAAAGTAGAAAACACGCACATAAAATTGGATCAGAATCACTAAAAAACAAATTTTGGTACAAAATAGTAAAAAATAAGATCCAAAACAAATTTAGTGCTTCTGGTTACTGATTAGACAAAAAACAAATTGTACTTTCAATGACCCATATCTGTGGTTCTTGGCATGAAAAAATAAGTTTACATTGAGGGTTGACCACATGATTGAGTTGGTTGCTTATTCAACTCTTTGGTAGCATTCCATCAGTCAGTCAATCAGTCAGAAAACCCAAACTAAAGAGACAACAACAACAACATGACACTTCCACTGACTCCTCAAAAATTGATGGCAAAGCAGGGATTGAGCAGAATAACTGTGTTATGAGCTAGAAGGGATAGGGAGATGTGGAGGGCTATGATCACCTACATTCTGAAGAGACACAGCATATAGGAGTAGTAGTTTTTTCTCTGATTATTCTTGTGTTTTTTCAAAATAATCACATCTCACTTTCTCTTTCACTTTAAATTGGTTGACTCTTCTTCCTACTCGCTGGCAACAAAAGGAGGAAAGGAACAAAGACTCGATATCCAAACGTGACTATTATTGTTTACACACATAACAAAATGTAGACACAAATAGCAAAACTTCTCTTATCTTCACAAATCACATTTCACTTAAACAAACTCTTTAAAGTGTTGAAATTTGAAGGTATTTTATTAGGACCCTGAAAAATACTAATTGTTTATTTATTATCTGTGTATTATATATGATTCTTTTTAATTTTTTACAAACATTGTTCTTCATGTCGTCTTTGTTGAAATTTGTGATGTATTTTGTAGACAGGATATTCGGCATTGAATTTTTCATTTAATCCAGGTATAATGCCTCCCCCACACACATGCATACACTCTGTTGACCTGTCTTTTATTTTGTTATTGTAGATATAACAGATCTCTTGGCCCAACTTCAGGTATCCTTCAGCTTTCAAGCAGAAGCAAGTTCATGTAACAAACTTAATGTGAGACCTCTGCTCATTGAGGAAACAAAGAAGATTACCAAAAAGGCTGTCCAAAGTTACTCTGGTTTTTGCAACCCATACAACAACAACTGTGAAAACATCACATACAATACTGTCTGCATTAATAATAGCGTGATTGGTATGACAGTCATTTTATCATACACAGCGTAAGTGTTTTTATTCAGCATGTTAGATCATTTACACTGCAATTGGAATGATAAACTTGAAAAAAATAACCTCTAATATTATTCTATTTGCTTATAAAGCTTATTCTTTTTAGCATTAGTGTGTAGCATATATTTTTTGGCTGTTCTAAGTTTTAAATCTACTGATCGAGAATTTCTTATAGTAGATTTTTTACAATAATGCCTTTACGTTCCATTCAATTTTGCAAACCATTCAATGAATTTTGAATAAGCTGGTTTGTTTGAAAAAATACTTTAAGAACCTATATAATGGTTCAATAATTTCTGTAATTTAATTTTATAAAACTTCATTGTAAACAATTTTTTTCAAGAAAATTTCTCTTTCATTTTAACAGAGAAAGATAAATTCTTAAAATTTCTTACTCTTGAGCCTACAACATACAATTGGCCATGTGTAAATATTTCTTTCTGGAGCCAAATTCCAACTTTTTGAAGAGTTTGGCCTTGTTATTTGATTATAGTTCTTGCAAATGCAGGGCAAACTGGAAACTGGATTCTTGCATGTATAAAAAGAAAAGATATGCAAAAAACAATATTACTTTTTTTATTAAATGAGTATTTGTTATTTTAATCATTAAATTGTTTTTAAAACAGTGGGAGTATTCTGTATGTTAAATAAAACTTAATTTTTTCCAAAAAATTAATGAAAATTAAGCCACACATCCGAGTAAAACCAATTTTACTTTGTACCCACTTACCTGATAATAAAATTCTCCAAAATTTGGTTTTGATCAGTCAATGTATTGCCATTTTAGAAGGTCTGACAGATGGACTAATGGAAGACACAGCATTTTATAGATAGGTAGATAGACTGTTATTCAGCTTGTTTCTATATATGACAATTGTATTTTACTGCCAATGATCAGCTTTGGGTCTGTCCAGTCCTTGAACCTCCAATAACAAATCTTATTTTTTCTTTCTAAGGAAAGATATCTGAAAACCTTTATATTGACTATGAAGGCATCTCCTGACTTAAAGGCTGAATTCTTTCTTCTTTCCTTCAAAATTGTAGAAACCTGAATTCTTTCTTTTTTTTTTCTCACTGAAACCAAGCATGCATTTCTGATATGTCATTATCGTCTTTCCTCGTAATAGAAATGAAACAGTTCATTGTGAAGTATTAGCAGTGTGTATTGTACTTATTAACTACCATATTTTTTGTGTATAGTACGCCTTGAGTATAATACGACCTCATATTTCTAACACTAAAAACAGAATAAATTGCATCCTTGTAGTATGACCCTGAAGTACAGCCATTACTATGTACATTTTTTTTTCAAAGACGCAACATTTTGCAATCCTCTCACTGTTCTATCGCTTTTTCCATGGTGAGTGTTCAGATGAACTACACTCTTTAGTTCCACTAGTCCTAAGCTTTCATGACTAAGACCTACCATGTCAAACACACTGTTGCGAACTACCCTCATTCCCTTCAGGTTCACCGAGTGGGATATGCAAGTTCCACTCAAGCAGCTTCTTTCTACGAACCATTAAATATTTGGACAAAATATTGCAGTAACAACCACAAATTTGAATGAAGGTCATTATTTAACAAAGTATAACGGTACAACTAAAAATATTTAAGATTGACAATATTTCCATTAAACAGGTATTTTCTTGCAATCAAAATTTTGCTTACACCACAACAACTATAAAATAACAATAGATATTTCTTTATTTTATCCTTAAATATTTGAGATAAACAACTTTAATTTTAAATTTCAATAACAACCATAAGTATGAATGCAGGCCATTATTTACAGAAGTAATAGGGTACAAATTAAATTTTAAATTTGACCAATTACAGGTTATTTGAAGTGAGAAAAAGTTTTCAGGTTGTAAAAATGTTTATTGAAATAATCATTTTGTTATACAAGTCTTCCTAATTAACCCATATCTGGAGGGAGAAGAGGGGGATTCATACCTTTCCCAAGGGTATTTGCACACAAGTTAACAAATTCAGCTGGAATTGGAACTTGGCTCTCTAATTAACAATCCTGAGCCATTATTCATTACACCACTTACACATCCAAGCTTACAGCATCTGGTATTCCCAAGCAGTCACTCATCTTGATACTGACCAGGCTGGATATTGCCTAACTTTGGTGGTTATACAGCAACCAATGTTTCAATGTGATGTGGCAATCAGCTTTTCCATTTTTCTGAAGCAGACATTAAATGTATTTGTCTATATTTCTGAGATGAGGTAGTCAGTCAATTAAGTGCCATATGTGAAATATGCTTGGGTGATCATGTCTTTTTCGAGACATGACTGACTGGGCAGAAGATTATCCTGCAGTGGGTTGCCATTGCTTTCTGCGGTAGACTGGTTGCCGACCAAGGATATAGAACCCAATCTGTCCTGCTATTTAACCCATAACTGGAGGGAAGAGACGGATTAATACCTTTCCCAAGGGTATTTGTGCATAAGTGAATGCAATGGATTCAACTGGAATTTGAACTCAGCTCTCCGGTTTCTTGTTCCGAGCCGATATTCACTGTACCACAACGCACATGAGGTAGTATTTACCCTATTTACATTATTCAAACTATTGTCCTCATCTTTGTTGCCATTTGTCCATTTTAGGTGCTAGGAATTTCAAACCAAACCCTTTATGAATGAGAATAGGAATGAGAATGATATACCCCAGTGATTGTAATAAAGAGTTTGGTACAAAATTTCTAGCATCTGAAGAAGGCCGGAGTGTACAACAGCCAAAATGTCATACAAATGGCACCAAAAATGAGGACAATATGTCTTTTCTCCTTTTTTCTCCTTGATCAAAAAGGAATAGTCCATTATTTATGAGGCACTAACAGGATGAACTAAGGAACGATTGAAGGGAGGGACAAGCACAATTAATATATAATGCTGACAATAGATGTCAGTATTTATTATTCTGTCCTTCTTTTCCTCGTTGAAACAAAATAGTGTCTCTGTTACATTTTTTTCATCTTTGCTTACAATCAAAACAAAATATTTCATTGTTTATTATTAGATATTGACAGATGTAACATACATGCTAACTAAGGAAAATTAGTTATAAGCAGAATTATAATATGACTAATATATCCATTTATTA
This sequence comes from Ascarosepion bandense, assembly GCA_037127315.1. Lineage (NCBI taxonomy): Eukaryota > Metazoa > Mollusca > Cephalopoda > Sepiida > Sepiidae > Ascarosepion > Ascarosepion bandense. The sequence goes on from JBBBDQ010001648.1 coordinate 1,779,532, forward strand.
TGTTGACATCACTTATTTTCACTGCAAAGCAGTCTTATTTAATGATATATGTTTTTGTTTCACAGACTAAATGTTGCAAAAACTGGTGTCAATACTATGGTCAATGGTCTTCAGGAAATGGAAAAACTATTAATAGAAGATAACATCTATGCTGCAGTAAGTAGATGGTTTTATTTTACAACCAGTTGTTCAATTTTTTTTTATAATCATTTCACCCCAAACAAGACAGAAATATCACTGGTGCACAGGGGACTACAGTGAGGCAATTAAAAAGGTAGAGGGGATGTTGAAGAAAAGAAAAGAGTTGGATAAGAATCAAATAGATAAAAGATGACAATTGACATTTCATTTAAACTTTTGGAGATTGTAGCTATCAGGGAAGCAAGGAAATGAAAGTAAGTTCCACCATCATGAAGTGCGAGAAAAGAAACTATTAAAGTAGAAGAGTCGGTTAAATTTACCTATTTCAAAAGTAAAATCTAGTAGCATGGGTAGATACATGTGTTCAGGGTATCAGGAGGGAAAAAGCTTGTCAGATCAGTTGCCATAAACATAGTTGTAGAAAAGACAGAGGGAAGCTTTCATCACATTGGTGAGAAAGTGACTGAAGGCAAATTTTCTTCTCCAAAAAAAAAAACATTGCTGAAATTTTCACTATAAAAATCTATTTTCATACTTTCATAGTGTTTTGACTCCATTTTGGGGGTTAACTATTTGCCCATAGCTGGGACCCTAACAGGTTCTACCACTTGAAGTCAGAGTGGACCTGGGAACAAAAGCATTTAAATGGTGGTTTCTTGCTCCTCAAAACTCCCCAATTAGAGGCCTTTCTTCCAGGTGCAGTTTATCATCAAAACCAGAATCCAGATGTTGTTTATTGTTATATCCAGGATGCCTCATTAGAGCGAAGGCTTACCCCTATGCAGTTGGCGTATTTTGAAACCCAGCCAACAAGGCTAAAAGCAGTCAGGCAAAGTGTTATCTGACATGACAGTTCAGACAAAGGAGATGTGTAGCAATGAATAATTCCACATAGAAAAGATTGTACTCATTGACATTGATCAATGCTTGCTTACCTTTCAAGCATTATGGAAATGTCCCTTTTTAACAAATTTATAAACACAAAATGTTTGGGACACTAAAACATCATTCGTTCAGACATTTTTCTATTAAACAATAAGGAAATGTAATATTTTTTGTAGTTATATCCATATATGTTTGGGATGCTAAAATGTATTTTTTACTAGAAATAAGTATATATCATACAAAACAAAAATAAAAAGATAATTTTTATAAATAGAATCAGAAGGTCTTCTATTTCTATGAGTTTTCATTTTACTTTTAAAAGCTTACAGATGCTCTCTTCGGGAATTTGCTGCTAAATGGATCGAAAGTGGTTATGTTTCCACAATGTCTACCTGGTTTTGGTATTGTCAAGAATAAATGTGGTACGTACAATTAATGATTGAATTCAACAGGTTTTCAACATTTTTTGCATTAAACATTTTTGGTTGTGAAAAGTTTGTTTTCTTTGTTTTTTCTTTAGTTGTCATGAGGAGAATATAATTTTATTTTTTAGTTATCATGAGAAGAATGTAACTTTTTTTTATTTGTCATGAGGAGAATATCTTTTTTTTTCTTAGTTGTCATGAAGAGGATATCATTTTTTTTTTGTTCTCATGAAGAGGATATTTTATTTCATATTTCATGTGAATATAATTTTTTTCTAGTTTTTCTGATTTTATGTTGACAACTTTTTTATAAACATACATTTTTATTGGGCAATTTGAAAGTTTTATTCTATTTTGTGATTTAATGGCACTAAGATTTTTTTAAATTTAAACTAGTTCCTTCCAAAAAGATCATTTTGATTGTATTGCGACAGATGTCATATGGTATTTTCGTGTGAATATTCTTCAAACATTTATCTTTTATGATTTGGATGGAGAATTAGACTTTATGCATTAAAATATTTCATTTAATAGGCTCCTTGGTCATTTTTGTAAGCACTATTGTGTGAGTAATAATCATTGAAACACAATAGATTCAGACATTTTTCTTCTAAGCAAGAAGGAAATATCACCTTTTAATGAATATATGTTTCTATCATCCTCTCTCTGTATACATGTTTCTGTCTGCCTCTCTCTCTCTCTCTATATATATATATATATAGAGAGAGAGAGAGCGAGAGAGGTTTCTCTCTTCTCTGCATCTCTCTCTCCCCTATATATATATATATATATAGGGGAGAGAGATATGCAGTAGTAGTTTTTTAGTAGTTTTTCTTATATATATATATATATATATATATATATATATATATATATTTTTTTTTTTTTTTCTAAACATATACTGTTAAATATAAGAGACAATGAATGTCTATTATATTTAATCATGAGCCGTTCTAAACGTCGTATTTTGGCAATATGTATATATAATATATTTATATGTATAGGAAAAACTACTGAAAAGTTGTAAGTTTAAAAATGTATTTTTTTGACAGTATTTATTTATTTCTATTATTATATTTGATATTTCAGACCATCCTTGACCTTTCATCAGAAACAAATGATTTTAAAATTTAAATTAGAAATGTTTTCGTGAGAGCATTCGTCCGAGAGATTGTTTACATCATGTGACGCAGAAAGTGACAGATTTTTAAAAATATTTGTAAACGTAAACCTATCTTTAATAATACTTATAAATTTTCTTTTAGAGAAAAATATTTTAAGTGTATGTAAAAAATGTTTAACTATTGAAATATTTATAAAGATTCAAAACACCTATGTCCCTATTTAACCCTAGCCTGTGTGTATTTAATTTTAAAATTCAGTATTTTTCTTTCTTTCTGCGTGAGTGTGTAGAACTAAAATCGAAGTCTATTAGTAAATATTTGCAGTTTTCTAATGTGTGTCCCGATTGATTGAAGTGTTGGGCTATGGGGGAATATTGGTTGTTCTGGCATATGCTAAGTTTATGATTATTGAAACGGAATCTAAAGCTATTTCCAGATTCACCAATATATCCACTATTTGGACATACTGAACAGAAGAGAAAATATATAATGTTTTGGCTGTCACAGGTGAGGTGTGGTGGGTGTAATTTGATGTTGGTGTTGGGTAGAGAAAATACTGCGTCGCTTACTAAATGTTTGCAAATTAAACAACGCGATTTCTGACATTTGAAATTCCCTGATAGGTTTGTATTTTTAGATATTTGGTAGGAGTGAGGATAACTGATAGGTTGGGTGTTTGTTTCATTGTATTTATAGGTGGTTTATCGAAAATGTCTTTGATTTTTTTGTTTGATTGGAGGTTCTTGTAATCATTTTTTAAATTTTTAGTAAGTGTGTGGGAATATTGATTGTGGTTAAAAACCATGGGAATTCGGTGGTTGTTTTTTCTTTACTTGTATGTGAGAAGTGTGTTATGATTTATGTGGATGGTTTTATTTAGTGCTTCTTTTATTATTTTTATTGGGTATTTACATTTTAGAAATTGCTTTGTTAGGTTGTTCATGTTGTTTAGAAAATCTGGATGGTCTGAGCATATGTGTTTGATTCTTAGAAATGAGCTGTATACGATAGATTTTTTTAATTTAAGGGGATGACAACTGTTAAAGTGTAGGAATTTATGTTGATTTGTGGGTTTGTTGTATAGACTGGTGGAAAGTGTAAGTTTGTTTAATTTTATCATGACGTCTAAGAAAGGGACGGATGTGTATGAGTACTCCATGGTAAATTTAATTGTATTGTGGAAGTTGTTGCAGAAAGTAAAAAAGTTTTCTAATTTTTCTAATCCATGAGTCCATAATAAGAAAATGTCATCAATGTATCTAAAATAATGTGATGGTTTATATTGTGAATTGTCTAGTATCTTTTTTTTCTAGAATGTGCAAAAAGATATTGGCATAACTAGGTGCCATTTTCGTGCCCATTGCTGTGCCACTAATCTGTAAATAGTGTTTGTTGTTGAATTTAAAATTATTATGTGTTAAAATGAAATTTATTAATTGGCATATATCTGTAATTTGGTTGTTAGGTATTTTGCTTTTACTAAGGAACTCATGGCAAGCTGATACTCCTTCAACATGTGGAATGTTCGTGTACAGAGACGTAACATCCATCGTTACTAGGATATTATCATCGTGGACTAAGTTAATGTTTTGTAATTTGTTGAGAAAGTCAGTAGTGTCTCTAATATAACTAGGTATGTCAGGCAATAAAAGTTTTAGGATATTGTCTATGTACCCAGATATAAGTTCTGTGAGGGTACCAATGCCTGATATTATGGGTCTGCCAGGTGGTGTGATTTTAAGGGCTTTTGAAATTTTATAGATCTCTTCATTATTTGATTGTTTAGTATGATGTGGGTTGGATGAAGAGGTGTTAGGGAGTTTTTCTGAAATGATTTTGGGGAGTTTATGTAGTTTTGGGATAGTGTAGACTGTTGCTGTTTTGGGGTTCTCAGGAATAAGAGATTTTATTTTATTTTTTATGTTGTGGTTCAGGTTCTGAATGAGAAGTGATAATTCTGTTTTGTAAGTGCTAGTCAGATCTAGAGGTAAGGGTACATAGAACCTGTTATTTTGAAGTTGTGATTCTGCTTCTTTAATATAGTTGTTAGTGTCTAAGATGGTTATAGCTCCACCCTTATCGGCTGGTACGATAATTATGTCTCGGTTGTTTTTAAGTGTATAGATGGCTTGGTGTTCTATTTTGGATAAATTGTGTTTTTTTGTTCATATAATATATATATAATCAGGCCGGTAGATATATATAATACTGTTTGATTAAAAACAGAATATCTACTTAAATACGAGTATTGATAAAAAATAATGTTCAAACAAATCATTTCATATATATATATATATATATATATATATATTATTATTATTATTATTATTATTATTTATATTTGAAACTTTTTTTTTTTGTGATAGTTAACCACTTGTGACTATTTTATTATTACTTTTTACGATATTGGTTCTTTTTTTATGTCCGTAATTCTTTATTATTTTGTTTTCATGATCATTTTTGTCAGTTTTTTATTTTTATTTTTGTAAAATATTTTCCCTTGTGAATCTTTAATTATTATTTTAACTTTTAAAATCTTTTGTGATTGCTAATTATTTGTGACTGTAATTATATTATATTATATAGATCTTTTTCTTTTTTTTCTTTCCCCTTTTTTACAATTTCTTTTTAGTATTTCTTTAGTTTGGTTATTTTTAGTTTTGTTTTATTATTGTGTGTATATATAGCATATAGCCTCTTATAATTATGTTTGTGTTTGCTTATTTTGTGTAGGATTGTATTCTTTTCTCTTGTTTGTTTTTGTATGTTTTCCTTTAAGATTGTGTGTGTGTGTGTGTATGTGTTTTTTATTTTTGTGACATTTCAGGCATCTGTTGCTTTAATGTTCAACTGTATACACCTCTACCCTTCACCTCACCTTATTTCCTCTCTGTGCAAAATATATTTTAAAATTTTGAGTTAAATGTAACAATTGATTTTTCAGGTTTGAAGAAGCAGTTTGTAATTTTTACAACTGCTGAAATAAAGTCTGCATTTATAACCATTTAATTATATGTTGTGTTTTCTTCTCTATATTTTATATATAATGTGTGTGTGTGTGTGTGTGTGTTTCTTCATATACTGAAGCACCAGTTCTTGTACAGTTCACTGAAGTTAAGCAATTTCATGCCTGATCAGTATTTAGATAGCTGATCTTTGGGGAATACCAGGTGCTGTAAGCTGGGATGTGTGGGTAGTGTAATGGATAATGGCTCACAGTTGTTAATCAGAGAGTCAAATTTCAACTCCTATTCACTTGGGAAAAAATTATAAACCCACCTCTTCTCCCCTACAGTTATAAGTTAATTGGTATCACTAAACCATTGTAATCTTGAAAATAAATCTTATAGTCTAAAAATATTTTCTGGCTTTAAATAACCTTCATTAAAACCGAATCAGTCAATTTGAAGCCACTTTCAAACATTAGTAAAGTGTTTCTGCTTTTGTGTATTTTTGGTGGATCTTTGTAAATATCATCCTTCTTTGAACCTTGTAGACTAGTGATACAGTTTTACAAACAAACAAAAAACTCTACCAAATAACAGAAAACACATTACTTGAGGATTACCAACAGCATTAACTGATAATGTTTGTAACAAAAGAGAAAATCAAAATGTTGGTATTTCACACTGCTTCAAATAAAAGGTTAGGAAGGAAACCCTTATCAATACTAGAAAAACTGACAATAGCTTCTGAATTTGAAACACTTATTTTCCTAAAAAATATTTCAAGACAAAGATTTTATTAATTTCAACTGAAAGTAGTACTGACTGCTCGGTCAATGAATGCCAAATGTTTTTTTGTCGGGAAAAGGTTAATATTAATACTGGAAAAAGCTATAATAGCTACTGGACCTGAGAATCCTATTTTACTAAAAGAAATAATTTAAAACAAAGATTTTATTAGTTTCAACTGAAAGCCATACTGACTGCTCAGTCAATGAATACCAACTATTTGTTTGGTAAAATTATTATAATTTGCTGATGCTTAGCCCCCGTCATGGTTCCAGTGGATACAGAAAGTGCTTCTCATGAGGTGAAGTGTAAACCTCATATGTTATCTATAACCGATAAAGTAGAACTTAAGGAAAATACTAGGAAATCAAATGTATTTATGTCATGTTCACTCATTTATATTTCAACATATAAAGAACCAGAGAAATTAATATGACCATCAATATTCCATCAAATTCACTTATCTGGTGCCCTACAAATCTCAGTGTTGCCAAGCTGTACAATATTTTAATCCATTGTTTTAAAGCATTTTAATTGTGATTACCCGTTATGTGTTATTTATCTGTAAATATAGTGATCAATTTTCTTTTTCCACAGTCGAGTGTGGTCCTGGTACGTATTATGTTAACTCAACTACTACCTGCAAGTATTGTCCCCGTGGATCCTACCAAAGTCAGAGTGGTCAGTCAAGTTGTAATCAATGCCCTGCTAATGAAACAACAGAGAATATTGGAGCCAATAATGCATCTGATTGTTTTAGTAAGTTGAATACTAAAATTTACCTCTATTTCCATTTCATGTTCATCCTGTATAAGACCCAAGAGTCACTCAAGGTAGAGGGTTAGGCAGTACAGTTGATGGGAATATGTGGGAAAGATAATGGCTAAGTTTGGACTTGATCAGTTTGTTAAAATAAACTGCTCCAGGGAATTTACATCTCATCAATGGAACATGAGTGGAATGAGAGCTGTCCATGACGACATGCATTGCACAGCGGTTCTTAGCATGTGAAAGTTATAACTGATGGAACTAAGTAAGGCAGTTTGAACAATTTCTATTGAGATAGCAATAAAGCATGAGTCAAATATGAAGGGTATGAGGTTGGCTCACTACAATGTGCATAGTATGGTGGGTTTTAGCTGTGAAGATTAGAACTGATGGAAGTAAGTAAGGGAGTTGGTCTAAACATCATCCATTAGCAGTGGTTTATATAAAAAAAGGTTGACATAATTTCAAATGTGAATGTCTGAGTAACTACATATTCCAGCCAATTAAAATTCGAACAAGTTATTCATATGGATGTAAATTTTATAACCAATTTCAAATATGCATACAATCCATGACAAGACACATGTTAAATCAATAGTTTAGCTCCTGCCAAACACGCTGTAGCATGTCTTGCGTAGCATTCTCCAGTGCTTCAGTGCCAACTTACCTCAATGAGAATCTATCAGAAATATTGGATTGGGCATGCCAGTGATAATGACAATGTGCTGTTGAAATGGCCACCATGTGCACCTTATGATTTTTTTTTCTATGCGCTATGTGAAAGGACAGGTCAATATCCCTCCCTCTTTCTACAAACCTAAAGGAACTTAAGTAGAGAATCCCCGAAATGCTGGTTTGGTTTATGGCATAGCAACCTCAATGGGCTGTTTTATGCCAACGAGATTTTTAGGATTGGTTCATATGAATAGAATATGTTTTTTTGTAAGAAGTCAGTTTGTAGATCAGGTTTCGTTGTAATATTTTTTTTAAAGAGGGTTTTTGTTGTAATCCTAAAAAGTTACTGTGTGAGTAATCATCAAAACAGAGTTTGGGAATAATAGTATATCAACAAGTACAAGACTTGCATGCTGTATGATGTAGATACACTGCTAGTGAACTGCTTGTCAGTATAAACACTCTCCTCTACTTCTATAGTGTCCACGTATTTAAGAGGATAGAAACACCCCATTCCTGTATATAGGTAGGTACACAAAAGTTTTGTCAAATGTATTGCTGATTTTTTTGTTTTTGTTTTTTGCCTTTTTTACCAAAAAGGCATTGCTGGTTTTTTTTTTATGGAAATCTATTTATATACTTTCATAAGGTTTTGACTCCAGTTTGGGGGTTAAATATTTGCCCATAGATGGGACCTTAACAGGTACTACTTCCCTGGGTTTGGGTGAACCTGGGAACAACACCAATTAAGTGATGGTTCCATGTTCCTCAAAAGCACCAGAGGGCTTGTTGCCGGATGTAGTTTATCATCATGTGCTTTATTAGGGGACATTTATTCCTTTGAAGTCAACAGAGTATACTGAGATGTTGGAGAATGTTTTTCATGCACACATACATATATATATATATATATATAAAAGATTTTCCACTCAAATATGAGTATCCATTAAAAAAAATAATAATATTAAACACATAAAATTCATATACATATATATAAACAAAATATTATAGACACAAAATTTTATAATGGCAACAAATAAAGTCAATTTCATACTTACAGGCATTTATAGATGATAGAATAACAATAGATGTTATCAAAAATAAGAAATATGAAAACGACTGACTTGTTTCAATCCCTAATCATCATCAGGGTCAACTGGGATTTTTTTTTTAATTCAATTTTTCAACATTTAAAATATTAAAATGAATCCTGACATACTGGGGGAGGGGGAATTATGGGGCGGGTACGAGCAGGTACTAAATAGTAATAATATGGAGTTCGACAGCAGATTCTCTCTATTTGCAGAGAGATGGGGTACTGGTCTTGATATATATTGACTCCAATGCCTGTAAATGGAATGTAGAGTGTGAACCAGACAACACAATGAACTGGTCCAAACTGAAGCCATTTACACAATTCCTGCTACTTATCAGGTGTTCAGCAATGGCTGACCCAGAAGTGTTTACAAGTTGACCCACACAAACATCAGTTCTGAGAATTCTTAGTGGCACATGCTGTTTTATTCTACAATCTAATCTCTATGAGGTCCTTCCTATGTAGTCATTACCACAACTACAGATAAATCTGTAAATAACAGAAGAAATATAATGGGGAGGAAGTAAGTCCTTTCTCACAGACAGGAAAGCAGAACGAGTGCCAAGATGGACCCTAACTTGAGCAGAAAAATAACAAGAAGTAACTGCTCTAGAAATTTGCTTAGCCAGCTGCTCACTACATGAACCAATATAAGATAGCCTTAAATACACCAGACATTTTTCCATGGCATACGGTTTATTCTTTGAAAAATTATTTATTTTATCCTGCATAACACCATTAACAACATCACTGGGATAACCATTTTTAGATAAGGTGCTGCAGATATAATCTAACTCCACTTCCTAATAACTTTCCATGCAAATATTTAATGCCCTGTGTTTAAGGGTCTTAATTAAATTTAATTTTTGTTTTCTAGGACAAAATGAGTCCTACCATGTATATAATCCTGAAAACGTGACTTTATGAAACACGGAAGTTTCAAATTTAGTTTAGAGTCCAATGAACAAAAACATCGAGAAATGACAAAGAACATTCAGACTTTTTTCAATTGTAAATTTTAAGTACAGATGCAACTGATTCAATGTAGCAAGATGTGAGTATCTGTAGTTGTGGTAATGATTATATAGGAAGGACATCACAGAGATTGGATTGCAGAATAAAACAGCATGTGCCACTAAGAGATCTCAAAACAGATGTTTGTGTGGGTCAACTTGTGGACACTTCCAGGTCAGCCATTGCTGAACAGCTGGTAAGTAGCAGAAATTGTGTAAATGGCTTCAGTTTGGACCCGTTCACTGTGTTGTCTGGTTCACACTCTACATTCCATTTACAGGCATTGGAGTTGATATATATTAAGACCAGTACCCCATCTCTCTGCAAATAGAGAGAATGTGCTATCGGACTCCATATTATTACTATTTAGTACCTACCTGTGCCCTCACCATAATTTAAAAAAAAAATTTTTTTTCCCCAGTACATCATGATTCATTTTCATCTTATAATATTTTAAATGTTGAAAAATTGAATTAAAAATAAAAACCCAGTTGACCCTGATGATGATCAGGGATTGAAACCGGTTGGTCATTTTCATATTTCTTACTTTTTATAATATCTACTGTTATTCTATCATCTATAAATGCCTGTAAGTATGAAATTGACTTTATTTGTTGCCTATATATATATATATATATATTTTTAATACACACACATCTAAACTTATTTATAAATGGAAATTTGTGTGTGTGTGTTCGTTACCTATAGATTCCGAAATGGCTGAACCAATTTCCTTGAAAATTTACACAGTTTTACTATAAGCGTCTGCGAGTGTTCTTAGCTAGGTTTTGTGTCGAGATACCCCCAATAAATATCGATAATCGAAAAAATCGGGTTATAGAAGGAGTGGTCCAATTTTACTCAAATTTGATACACTCATAGACAAAGACATAGGAAACGATATTCAGAAGTTTCAAGGTTGCAGTTCTTACAAAAGTGCAGAAAATCGATTATATATATATATATAAGGCAAGATGTTTGTGTGTGTGTCTGTTTATCTGTCTGTATGTCCTTTATACAAATCCACAATTTTTATCTAATTCTCACCAAACTTCACACAAATATTCTTTAGGCTGAGTCTGAGTTCCAGGACCATAGTTTAGTTTTAAAGCTTTCATTACACTCGAGCAATGCTGGGCTATTATGCTAGTCAGAAATTAAATGCAAGCAGAATGTAAAGAAAACTAACAAGAATAACATTTCACATGTGACATCTTACATCTGCCTGCATGATGATCTAAACAGTAACTGACTATCCTCACAAACTGGCTCTCACGTTATATCAGTAAATTTTTTGTTTTGTTTTTTTTTTTTATAATTGTCTCACGCCAAGCAAGGCAGTACTGCCAGCCACTGGTAAGCAGAGTGTTATATAAGAGAGTGAAGAAAGAGGAGAACAGGTCACAGTAGGTGTCAGAGAATGAGTAAGAGAAGGACGGGAACGTTCGTGTGAAGGGCTGCGTGAGATGAAAGTGTAAAGGAAGAAGACAAATGGGTGTCAAGTAGATATTGAGATGACAATTGTTGTTGCATTTAAACTCTTGGAGATTGTAGCTATAAGGGAAGCATGAATACAGTGGGAAGTGCAAGTAAAAGAAGCTGCAAGATGAGAATTTTTACTGAAAGGGAAAGATTTAAGGAAAAAATGAAAAACAAAAGTAAAATCCAATGGGTGAAAATTGATATGGTGTCCAGTCAGATTTGAATAGATGAAGACAGTGCAAAAACACTGACCAAGATTAGAATGAGCGTGCCTTGCCACTAAGAAAAAAGTTTGAGTGTAAAGAGCAGCCACGTGCCTTAAGTAAGTATTCAGCATAGCTTGTGACCTTTATATAGTAAATCTACAAAAAAATGTAACCTTCATAACTCTGTTTTTGGATTAGGTGCATATTCCTATTCATATCTCTATATAAATAGCAGTTTATTCTATTCACTAATAGATATCAATGTGGAAAAGGCAATAATATCAAAATCCTGGATCTAGATAGTAAGACTCCAGAGCAGAGAAAATATGCAATCATTGGTATTGAATATTTGTAAACATCCTCAAGCATATTGAGGGTGAGGAGTTGAATATTCTTATAAACTATGTGTCATCTGAACCTTTGAAGAAACTATTCAGTATACCTTTATTTGTGGGTTATCTGCACCTCCTATTAAGCAGAGACTTCTTGAAAACAAACACAGAAGCTGGAAATCAAGTATAAAGTGTGGGAAAGGCTATCCTAAAATTTGAAGCTTATTCTTCTTATACTCAAACAAGTTATAATGTGGCATGACCTTGAAGACTAAACTACTAGAGAAATAGTTGTATATAGTTTGAGCTAGTTATAGCTTACAGTGTAGCTGCTGATCCATTTTTTGCAGAGTAGGCACTGTGTAGTTTGTCTACCATGATGGTGCATCTCTGGTAAAAAGAAATAATCAACTTCTATAGTTGACTTCCTTAATTGTTGTAACCTTAAAAGGTTTCTGCATGAGCAATAACCAAAACAGAGGTTGGAAATAATAGTATTTCAACAAGTACAAGACTCGCACTCTGTGTGAAGTAGATATGCTGCTAGTGAACTGCTAGTCAGTATAATTATTCTTCTCTTCCCCAATATTTAAGAGGACAAGAACATACCATTACTGTATATATGTAGGTACACAACATTAACCTCACAGATTTTTAATCAAACAATTTTTTAAGCATTTAAAACATCCCATAAATTTGTTTTGAAATTTGATGCTCTTTAAATTAGTTATACATTTCTGAAATCAGTGTCCTAAAAAAACTCCTTAAAGAGTCCTGAGTAAGATAGTAAAGTACATCAGGAGATTGGCAGCTTTGAGGTGTGTGAAACTACCTCTTCTTACTGTTTCCAGCTCCACCCTAACCTGGGATGTTAGCATCTGTTAGGGTCCCAGCTAAACAGAATGAAAATACATTTTTATAGTAAAAAATACTAGCGATACATCCTCTCTACTATAATAAAGACTGTTGTATATTTTTGTGTGTGTGTGTGTGTATATATATATATTATTTCACTCCCATCATACTCTTGAAAAGAGAGACAGCATTATATCACTCTACCAGAAAGACAGTCGTGAGGCAGCATCAGCTCAGTTCATTTTCTTTACTGCCAGTTATTAAACCTCATGCCCCAGGTTTGCTCTTTAGCAGTGCTTTATTTTATTTTTTTGCAATAATTGTCACCAAGTAATGAAGAATATATATATAATAAAGACCGTTGTGTATTTGTGTGTATATATATATATATATATATATATATATATATATATATATATATTACGGAAATTAACGAAACTTTGTTATATATATTATTTATTATGTACTGAAGGCAAGGTATTTTTCAGAATTTTGTCCCAGCAGCTGGAGAACTACTTGTTAAAGAACAAATATATTGACACTTCAGTGCAGAAGGGTGGGATTGCTGGAATACCAGGCTGCCTCAAGCACACGGGAATTGTGACACAACTGCTAAGAGAAGCAAAAGAGAGCAAAGGTGACTTGGCCATTTTGTGGTTGGATATGGCTAATGCTTACGGGTCCATTCCACACAAACTGGTGGAGCTTACTCTTGAAAAATATCATGTTCCAGGTAAAATTACAACCTGGATTACTATGAAAATTTTCAAATAAGGATCTCATTGGGACCAGTGAGATCAGACTGGCATAGACTAGAAAAGGGAATTATCACTGGCTGCACAATATCTGCTTCGCTTTTCACTCTTGCATTAAACATAATCATCAAATCTGCTGAAAAGGAATGCCGTGGTCCCATTACCAAAACTGGAATAAGGCAACCCCCAATAAGAGCTTATATGGACGATTTAACAGTCACAGCGACCTCTGTCACTGGATGTAGGTGGTTAGCATGTGGCTTAGAAAAGCTTATTGCATAGGCCAGAATGAAATTAAAACCAACAAAATCAAGATCAGTCATCATAAAAAAAGGAAAAGTGGTCAATAAATTCCATTTCCGAATCGCAGACCAAGACATTCCCACTCTGACAGAGAAACCAGTAAAAAGCTTAGGAAAAGTATTCCACCACACGTTAAAAGATATGACCTCCATTAATGAGACAATCTACAACCTAACAATATGGATTAAAAAAGTTGATAAGACTGGGCTCCCAGGTCGTTTTAAAACTTGTCTATACCAACACGCGATTTTACCCAGGATTTTATGGCCATTAACGATTTATAGCGTGCCAATAGAAAGGAAGATTAGTAGTTCTATTCGGAAATGGCTGGGCCTACCATGTTCACTAAGCAGCACAGCCCTGTACAGGAAGACAAACCCAATACAACTGCCCGTCAGTGGGTTAGTCAAAGAATTTAAGGTCTCTCGCACAAGAGAAGCTCTGATGTACCAAAATTCTAAAGACCCTAAAGTTGCCGACACCAGGATATTAATACATACTGGCAAGAAATGGGATGCAGGAAGACAATTACGGTTGGCTGAAGAGAGGCTAAAAATGAAAACAATTATAGGAACTGTTGCAGATGGGACAATGGGACTAGGCTACATCCAGTGGAAACCTATGGACAAGACAAATAAGAAAGATTACCAAAAACTTCTCCAAAATGAAGTAAGAGCTAGTGTGGAGGAGGATAGAATTACAAAAATGGTGGGATTAAGCCAGCAAGGAGCATGGACCAGATGGGAGAACATAACAAAACAGAAAATTAATTGGTCTGATATATTATGGAATGAATTCACACATACAAAATTCCAGATCAAGGCAGTTTATGATACACTACCAAGCCCTGTGAACCTCCATATTTGGGGAATAAAAGAAACTCCCTCGTGCAAGTTATGTTCAGGTAGAGCATCACTCCAGCATATACTTAGTGGTTGTCCCAAGGCATTAAGTGATGGGAGATATCGTTGGCGCCATGATAAAGTTTTAAAGAAACTAACTGAAATATTCAACACAGCCATCTGGAGTTCAAAATTTAACCCAAAGAAAGAGAAAATTCAGTTTGTAAGAGCAGCCGAAAAAAAAAAAACAGTATGTAAGAGACCCACAAGATGTGTACTTTCCTCAGCTTCAGATTGGCAACTCATGGTAGACCTAGGATGCCGACTGAGGTTACCAGAACACATTCTAAGTACTTCCTTACGACCAGATATGGTCTTGTTTTCGAATTTAACAAAACAGATTATTCTGTGGGGACTAACAGTCCCATGGGAAGAAAATATGGAAGTTGCACACCAACACAAAATGAACAAATACCAAGAACTTGTGGATGAGTGTAGAAGATGAGGATGGCAAGCAATATGCTACCCAATCAAAATTGGTGTGAGGGGTTTCGCTGGGAAATCGTTAAATTTGGCCTTCAATAAAATGGGAATTATAGGGTTAAAAAAGAGGAAAATGACTCAAACAATCCTAGATGCAACTCTGCGGTCATCCAGGTGGATCTGGATATGCCGAAATAATAATACCTGGACGGGACAAAATAACGGTAGTGTCCGATAGACCAAAAACCATGACGAGGAAATGAAACAATCTATATTAATGTCACCAAATGCGACGATTTTTTTTATCTATTCATATCAATCATTTTTTTTTTTTTTTTCTTAATCCCAGATATTTCATTAATATCATTCACTTTACTTTTGTATTTTGTTCCAGTTTTTATCTATACATTTATCTTTACAATCCCCGTAGTTTTTTTTTTTAATCAGAAATATTACACCAATATCATTCGTTTTTTATTCTAGTTATTTACATATCAACCGTATTCGGTATGATTTTCGATTTTTTTTTTTTTTTTTTTTTTTTTTGCATATTCCTTAATCTCTATGGAATTGTATCTTCCACATCGTAATTTATGTATTTATCTTAGAATTTTTTACTATCTAGTCATTTAGCTATTTTAACCATTCATCTCCACATTAATATCACGGAAATCAATTTATTTTAATTTATATACTTCTGGATATTTACTGGAACCATACTGGACATTCATTTATTTGTGGACGACCTTATTCAAGGAATTTTTCCTCTTCTCCTGTGCAACCAAAACATCTTGCATTCCAATAACGTAGCAAATAGAGATTAGGACACAGGCTGGGGCCTGATCAACTTTGGCTGGGTCAACCTGGGGAGAAGGTATGATGTTTTTAAAGGACCGAAACCGTCAATGAACCAGGGTAACATCACTGATGATGTGTCCTAACCGCATCTAAATGATGTATTTTTCAAAAATATATATATATATATATATATATATATATATATATATATATATATCCTGTCACACTCAAGGGGTTCAAATTTTTTGTTTTTCTTATGTCTTAATGTAAGATTCTCAATAGTAGATACATCAATATATATGTTGCCATTATTTTAGACAGCATATTGATATAAATATTTGTCTGTCATTTTTGAGAGCATGAGTCCAGTCGTTCTTATATAAAAGCATTACCAGCAATACCTATTTATAGTAAAATTATACCAGCAATGTGTCAATCAACGTGAAAGAACTCTTTCATGACATTAATCCATATAATATCATACAATTCAAATTGTATTCCAAAATATAACTTCAACAAAACTACAACAGAAAATACACATCTTACTGCTTCCAGTAATTACGTTCATACAAACATGTATAAGCTCAAAAGCTGAGTGTCATATACCATGTATTCAATTATGAAAGCAGAATAACATATATCATATTTTTGTTTTTGCAATGTCCAAAGAAAATTAAATTTCAGCATTAAATGACCCATAAGGAGTTGATATGCTATTAATCAAATCATTTCTCTTAAAAATTTCTATAGTAAAATAGTTTCTAATGAATTTCTATTAATAGATCTATAAATATATAGCCATTTAATCTTACAAGCTAAGTAGGTGGCAATTTATTTATAATATTCAAATAATATTTGTCTTTTTTTCTTTCTTTTTTTTTTTACTTCAGAAAATTGCACATCTGGATTTTATTATAAGACTGGGCAATGTTTACCTTGTGAAAAGGGTTTCTTTCAATCAGAAGCTGGAAAGACATTTTGTTTACCTTGTGGTTTCGGTAAAACTACATATTTACAAGGATCAAATTCTCCATCACTTTGTTATCGTAAGTATACATTTTCTTTTCAATATTTGGTAGAATATTACACTGCCTTTTAATTGCTTACAAAACACACATTGCCTTTCTTCAGTTTAAGTGCAACAGCAATTGCCATCTTCTATCTCCTTGATTCCCATTTTTCTCTTATCCTTTCTTTAATATCCCCTGTACCTTGTTCCCCCCGCCCTTCTGCATACCAGTAGCATGACTGCCTCGCTTAGGGTGAAACAATAATGAAAAAAAAAAGTCAAGGACTCAAAAGCATCTAAGACTTATATCTTGACTCCTGATCATGTCACAGAACAATGCTATATAACAATATGGCATTGCCGATAAAATGTGAAGTTGCTTAGACAAAGCAGAATGTGTCAAGACTTTAATCCAATGTTCTGCAGCCCAGGTGAGAGCTAAAAAATTGAAAGCCAGTCAGGCAAGACGGAGAAAATGAAATAACTGTCCTCTTCCTAGCATCGGCAGGTTGTGAAGCTATAATTAAAACTTCCATTATAGCATACCCCAAACAACTGAAGAATTTGACTTTCATCAAACTTTCAAAAATCATAAGAAGTTTACAACCTAAAAAGAAATTTGTCATATCAGAAAGAACCAAATTTCTGTCCATTAAACATAAAAAAAAGAAGAATCAGTGATGCAATATTTTCACAGATTAAGAGAAGCTAACAGATTCTGCAAATTTGAAAAACTTGGAACTCAAAATTTGACTATTGAGGATTAATTGATTCAATTACAGTTGATGAAGGTTTAGTTAATAGATTTCATAAATCCTAAATATTAGAACAATTATAATTGAATAATTCGTCTCTAACTGCATGTATGGAAGTTGTACAACAGCTGGAATTGATAAAAACATAATTCTACTAAGGACAATGTTGAAATGTACAAGATAAAAAAAGGAATGCAAGAAATGCAAATACTGTAACTATGAACATGAAACTGACAAAAAAATGTGTCCTGCTTTTGGAAAAATTTGCTTAAGAAAATATCATTTTAAGTTTGTATGAAAAGTTAAAAGAAAATAAACAACATAGAAAAAATTGAAAAAGAGAGAACTGATGATTTTTTTTTTAATATGAAGACCTAAGGTAAGAATTCTGTCTATACTTCTAAGATAAAGTAGTATTTACAGTATTTACATTGTTCGGACTATTGTCCTTATTTTTACTGCCATGTTTGAAGGTCTTTTTGAATGGGCATGCCTCCACATCTTACTGTACAAACACTGGTGTTCCTCAGGGCTCTATCCTATGCCCGACGCTCTTCCTTATTTTTATAAATGATCTCTCAGACAAGATCAAGAACCAATTAGGGATCTACGCAGATGACACTACAATTTACTCCCGCATCAGTAAGAAACCCAGCATAACGGACAAACATAATCTCGCTGCTGATCTTTGAGAGGGATCTACATCCTGTGGTGAATTGGAGTAAGAAGTGGCTTGTAAATTTCAATGCATCTAAGACCAAAATGTTGTCCGTCAGTCATCACAGGCAACTTCTCCTGCCTCCCATAAGCATGGACCAAGCGAGTCTCCCTGAGAGCAATATACTGCACCTCCTCGGCCTTACCCTCTCTTCTGATCTCAAATGGAACCACTACATTGAATCAATAACTAAATCCACTGCTAGGAAGGTAGTAGGGTCACTGTGTTGGGCCAGGATGTTTTTCCTGTCTGAATCCATCTTGCTTATATACAAAACCATTCATTCATGCATGGAGTACTGCTGTCATATATGGTCAGGCACCCCTGCTGTTCATCTTAGTGTTCTTGACAGGCTCCAAAGGAGAATCAGTAATGTGATAGATACCAACTTGGCGGCTCAACTCCAGCCACTTTTTCACTGACGGGATGTGGCTTCCCTCTGTCTGTTCTATAAATACTTTCATGGTTTCTGCTCCAACAAACTTAAGTCACTGGTGCCTCTGCAACAGGTGTTTACTCGTGCAACCAGACTGGCAACTGGGTCTCACCTATGCACAGTTAGATCAACCAAATGCAGATGACAATTCTACTCCTGCAGCTTCTTTTCTCGCACTTCCCGCCTGTGGAACTCGCTTCCATATTCTTGGCTTCCTGACAGCTACAACCTCCAGGAATTTAAATGCAATGTCAATACTCATCTCTTAACCACTTGACCCTAGTTCTTTCTTTACCACCCTGTATATCCTTTCCTTTATCTCCACCTTTGCAGCTGTCATCTCACCTGTATTCCCATCCTTCTCTTGCTCCTTTCTAACTGGTTTGTCTTTCTCTTCACTCTCTTCTACCTAATCTTTTTACTCTTATATAGCCCCCTGCACATCAGTGGCGTTACCACCTTGCTCAGGGTGATATGATTTTTAAAAAAATTCTACAGTCTGGCTTTCTTCAGATGCTAGAAATTTCAAACTGAACTCTTTATTACAACCACTGGAGTATAACATTCTTTTTCCATCTGGTATGCTACTTCTGGTAGCTATGTAGTTATTTCCCTTTAACTTAACTTTCTTAATTATTTGTTCATCACTGCTGTAGGCTGGTATTGAACTCACAACTCTTTGGGTCAAGTCTCTAGAACTAACCAGCATCTGTATTCACTGAGCCAGGAATGAAATGAGAATGATATACCTCAGTGATCATGATAAAGAAATGGGTAGATTAATTATTCCAAAGCTAAAAGAACTTATAAATAAATATAGCATTAATTAACAATGGAAAATGGCATTATATTCAATGGATATGTGATTTTACCATCAGAGACACTAAGAGGAGATATTTCAAAAAGTGTATATGATGATGATGTGCATTGTTTGATAATGATTACACGGAAGAAATGACAATTAGAGGCAGAGTGTCCATAGTATTATTGTGACATAGAAAGATATGTGCAGAAATAAACAATTTTCAGCAAAAGAAAATGCACTCATGGCCTAAAGAAATGGAAGCATAGTTGTGTGTTCATATGGGCAGTGCACACATTAATGGCATGGGACTATTTTGAATTTTAGTAGACTCCTTTTCAGGATGGTCTGAAATCATTCAACTTAAAGAAAGAAAAATGACTAAAATAATAAAAATACTAAGAGAAGTGATATTTTCTAGAAATGGTGTCCCTAAAACATTGGTATCAGACTATGCACCATTTTGTGACAGTCTATGTAATTAGTTGAGGCAGATTGACAGCTTCCCTTACAAAACACCACCGTACCACCCACAATGGGATAGTGGAAAGAATGGTGCACACAGTGAAGAATGGGATTAAAAGCATTTTCCCCAAGTAGAGATATTATAGATGGTTACTTACCAAAGTTACTTCTTAGTTATAGGATGATTCCACATGCAGACAGATTGTAAAGTCCATCTGCATTAATTGATAAAAAACACCAGATCTCCATTAACAATGTCTCATTTGATAAATAAAAAGGATGTAGTATAAGAAAGGCAAAGTGGCTAATCCTGAGACAATTTCCTCATGCAAAGAGAACATAACACAGCCATTATATCAAAGAAAGGAAAAGGCCTAATGGCCCATTTCGACCAATTAAGACCAAGGAAGATGTCATGATGGAAGATCTTGACAGAAGAAACAACGGGTTCTTCAGATCAGTACAATGCAATAGAAGACAAACCTATGGATATAACAGGAGTGACTCAGATATAGATGATGATGATGAAATGATACCAAGATCTCCATTAAAAAGAACAGGTTATAAACCTCAAAGGGGAGAAGAGGAAAGGGGTTGTAGATGTTTGAGAACAACTAAAAGCATTAAACCTCTTCAGTTCAGAGAGTTTTAGTGGATGTGCCTATTTGCATTTGTCTGCAAATTATTCCAAATTATTTGGTTGACTACCACATTAGACTTTCTCTTTCAAACTTTACTAATAATGACAATAAACACTCAGATAAAAACAATAACCTTAATATTTTGTACAAAAACTAAATGCATAGCAATTATAAACAGGACAAATCTTCACTTCAAAACATCATCTAAAAATACATAACTCCTGCCAACTTAAATAAAAGAATTTTTTTTTTTTTTATAAGCGTTTCACCCCGAGCAAGGCATGTCACTGCCACTACTGCGCAGGGGGCTACGTAGAGTGGAGAAAGGCTGATAAAATATAGGAAATGTCAGAGGGTGGGTAATAGGCGGGTAAGGATACCGAGAATGAGGGTTGGGTAGATGAGAGTGTTGTGAGAATAGTTGGGAGTTAGTGTGATAGGAGGTGTCTATTGACCCTACATTTAAACACCTGGAGATTGTAACTGTCGGGAAAGCAGACTTGTGGAAGTGAGTTCCACAGGCGGGAAGCGCGAGAAAAGAAGCTGTTGGAGTAGAATTTACGGTTACATCTTATTTGTTTAA
Organism: Ascarosepion bandense; assembly: GCA_037127315.1. Classification (NCBI taxonomy): domain Eukaryota; kingdom Metazoa; phylum Mollusca; class Cephalopoda; order Sepiida; family Sepiidae; genus Ascarosepion; species Ascarosepion bandense. The sequence continues at coordinate 1,800,859 of JBBBDQ010001648.1, forward strand.
CTGTAAAAGGGTGGGACCTAGTTGCTAATCTAGTATCTCGTGTAAATTCGTGCTTAGGCAGCACCAGTGATCTAAGCTCATCGGAGCAGAAGCCATGAAAGTACTTGTAGAAGAGGCACAGGGAAGCCACATCACACCGGTGAGAGAGCGGCTGCAGCCAGTCTGCCAAGTCAGTATCAACCACGTTACAGATCCTCCTTTGTATTTTGTCAAGAAGCCCAAGGAGAGCAGCAGGGGCACCCGACCAGATATGGCAGCAATATTCAATACACAGGCGGATGGTAGATTTGTATATGTGCAGAATAGATTCAGGTGGGAAAAATTTCTGGGCCCTGCACAGGGAGCCGACTTTCATAGCAGCAGATTTGGCAATGGATTCAATATAGTCATTCCATTTGAGGTCCGCTGAGAGTGTAAGGCCAAGGAGGCGTAGTATTTTACTCTCTGGGAGGCTAGCCTGTCCCATGCTAATGGGAGGTAGATGCGATTGTCTATGGTGGTTAGTTGATAACAGCTTTGTTTTAGAGGCATTGAAATTTACCAACCATTTCCTACCCCAGGCCACTACGAATTGGAGATCCCTTTCAAGTACGGCAGCGAGGTTCACTTTGTCGTCCAGACCTGGTTTCTGATCGATGCGAGAGTAGATTGTTGTGTCGTCGGCATACATGCCAACTTGGGATCTAATGGTGTCGGGGAGATCATTAATATAGATCAAAAAAAGCGTGGGACCTAGGCTGGAACCTTGAGGGACGCCCGTGTTCGTATGGTAGTTTTGGGAGGCATGCCCATTTAATACCACCTTCAATGTGTGGTTAGAGAGGAAAGACTGGATGAGGTCAAACAGATGTCCAGTTATCCCATAGCTCCGCAGTTTGCACAAGAGGCCAGCATGCCAGACCCTGTCGAATGCTTTGGAGATATCCAAGGCAACGGTTCAGGCTTCACCATTCTTGTCGAGTGTCTGGTATATGTACTCGGTAATGGTCGTTAGCATATCAGCAGTAGACCTGGTGAAGCGAAACCCATACTGTTTGTCAGAGAGAAGCCCGTTGGCCATAAGATGCTGAATCACCTCGGCATTGATAATGGCTTCGAAAACATTGCCAAAGATTGGAAGGAGACTAATAGGACGGTAATTGGTGGGGTCTGAGGGTTCGCCAGAATTCTTAAATATAGGAACTACGCAGGAGGACTTCCAACAGGCAGGAAAGCAGGAAGCAGATAGGCATAGGTTATAGAGTTTAGAGAGGACAGAGGAGAGTTCAGGGGCACATTTCTTCAGTACTATGACTGGGATTCCGTCGCCACCGCTCACTTTGTGTGGGTCAAGTTACTAATCATCTATTACACAAAATTTAAAATGGCTAACTTCATTGTCAAAAAAACTTCACCTGTAAGATTCAAACTACAGCAAACCAATATTGTTTATGAATTTACATGTCCTTTGAAGAACTGTGTTCTTGATCACCCAATTTCATAACTAATTATATCAGCCATACAACTACAAAACTGACTTGAAGACTCACGCTGCATTTCTTAGAACAAAGCTCAATTTAATCTCATTTAAACACACACAATGACCTACCAAACCCTGTCCGTAACATACTTGTTGACAACACAAATATGAATGCATCATCTACATACAAAAAAATAAAAATTGAAAATAATGGAGCCTTTATTGATAGAAAAAGAAAACCTAACACTCAATAATATCAATTACTAGCATGATAATGTGTTTGGTACATAAAACATACATACTACTCTACATATATACATAACACGACATAAATTCTTTTACACATAAAATCCATCTTCGATAACAGTTAAAAGTGTAGCCAAGAGCACTCAGATAAACAAAACATTTCAGCAATTTTTATATAACTTATGTCCTCAAAAGAAAAACAAACATAAGATCACATGAAAAATTACATAAAAAAAACTAAACCATAATATACAATGTGTTAAAGTGTATAGTTAACTAAGAGACAAGCAAAAGTTGACTACAGAACATGTGTTATAGAACAATACAACAGGAATATTAAGTGTAAATAGGGGAGGTTTATATGCAAAGTTGAGGTATCTGATAGGTTAATGTTAACAGTACTTGAACTAGCTTTAATCTCTTTATGAGGTCATTCAGTTAGACTTTGGTCAGTCTTTCATTGCCTTAAAATCACCTCAGCAATTTGTTGATTATATGAAATTTGGATTTGCACTTTATCTTCTTTTTTCTTTCTGGATGAGTTGAATATTTTGCAAGGCCAAATTTGTGCCCCCACCCTTAAACTTCCACCAATTTAAGAAATGTTTATAATTAATCATAAATTAAGTCATATTTTTTTTTATAAAGTTATACAATAAGTGAACACTAGTAATTACTATTTTTCATGGTTAATTCCAGTTTCCTGTCAACTTGGCTATCAATTTGTCAGGGCTTCTGCTGCAAGGTTAATTTAGATGAATTTCACTGTTGGATTTTACATGGCACAAGGCCACTTCCCAAAGGAACTTCCTAACTAAATCCTTACATACCATCATTATTTTTATAAGCGTCGAAAATCATTCATTAAACAAGCAAATAGAAAGTGGAATGAAGTTGACAAAGCATCATTTTGCAATGATACAATATATTTAACAAATATTTACAAGAATACAAAAATTATATAGATGTTGAAATTGTTTGAAAGTGTCTTCCATGGACTGTATGAAAATTTGTGTTAGAGCTTTTAACATAAGTTGAAATGTTCATCGTTGTTGTAAGATTTATCAATGTCATAAGAAATTTGTGTAAGGCATATTATTGCTGAAAAGAATTGTTCAAATCTGAGAGTTCATGAATAACGTTCATTTTGTAGTTGTATAAAAGAATGAATTTGTATGAGGGAGTGAATTGGACTTAAAGCTTGTATAGTTTGACATGATGTGTGTGTAAGAAATTTTGGTGTTAACTGGCTAAAAATACATGGCAAATCGTATATATAGGTGTTCAAACATTCTTACAATTTGGCGGTAAATGTAGTTCACTTATCTTGATTCTGATTGGCTAGCTCAAACCAATCAGCAAGCAGCTTACATTTTTTCAAATATAAAAAGGTTATATTAGTATTGGGTTGAAGTGGCGATATTTCCAGTTACATGATACTAATATAAACTAACTCAAATCTGTAGTAATTACAGCAGGGACTCCAAAACAAGACATCCACCCTGACATAAAAGTCTTTGCTGTGGTATATGCTGTAATGTCCTACATGGGAAGAGCCTCACACCAACGGGAGAAGCGATCAACACATGTTAACAGATATCTCTGACCCTCACATGAGGGGAGTGGTCCTGTGATGTCAATGTGCACATGTGCAAACCTCTCGTTGGGTGATGGAAAGGATCCAGGTGGTGAGTGGGTATGCCTCCTCACTTTGGCCTTCTGACACAGCACACATGTCTTCGACCATTGCTGAATGTCAGTTTTCATGTGTGGTTAAACAATTCTGTCAGTAATTAGCCATATTGAGGCATTAGCTCCTGGGTGGGACAAATTGTGGATGGATGAGAATAATGTCTTCCGCATTGACTCAGGCATGAAGGGGCGCAATCATCCAGTGCTGGTGTTACATACCACTTCCAATTCTGTGTTTGGAACATGTATCTTCAACAATGTCAAGGATGTGTGGTTCTCTCGTAGAAGGTGCTGTAGTTGCTGATCCTTTACCTGGGATTCCACAAATGGTTGGTATTCCAAGCACGGGTCCAGCACAAAAGCATTGATGCCACGAGACATGGTGTCTGCAGGTATGTTATTGGCTCCCTTGATGAAACGGATATCCGAGGTGAATTGTAGCAGATAATCCAAATTTCTGGTTTCACGTGGGGAATATTTGCCCGAGTTGGACTGAAAGGGCCCCCAACAAGGGCTTGTGGTCCGTCAGTAAGTAAAAAGTCCACCCTTCCAACAAATGTCAAAAGTAACGGATGGCTGAATGTGCTGTGAGAAGCTCACGTCCAAATGTGCTGTACCTAGATTCTGTAGAAGTTAGCTGCTTGGAAAAGAAGAAAATTGGTTTCCAGTAGTCATTGATCTTCCACTGCAGTACTGCACCTATACCAATAGAAGAAGCATCAACTCCTAAACACAACTCACTACCTGGAACAACATGAGACAATTCAACCGCTTGGGACAATAAAACCTTAATTTGATGGAAGGCTGCCAAGGCTGGTTCGAACAAAATTATGTCACAATTTTTGACATCAGTTAAAAAAATCAGTCAAAGGTTTTATAACCTGTGCACAATTTGGAAGGAACCTTCAAAAAAAATTCACCATCCCTAAAAACTGATGCAACTTTCTCATGGTATCTGGCATGGGGAAGTCAGAAATGGCTGCCACTTTAGATGGGAAAGGTGAAATTCCAGCTGAATTAATGTGGTGACCTAGAAAAATTACTTCAGACTTTCCAAACTCACACTTTACTGGGTTGATAACAACCCAAAATTTCTCAAAATGTTAAAAAACGAGCTGTAAATATTTAATATGTTCTTCCATGGAAGAACTGGCTATAAGGACATCATCCATGTAGGCACAGACAAAATGCAAACCGTGCAATACATGGTCGATAAACCTTTGAAAAGATTGTGTTGCGTTTCTTAGTTCAAATGGCACACGTAGAAAATAAAAAAACCCAAATAGTATTGTTATGGCAGTCTTTGGAATGTGTTCGGGTTCTACCGGAATCTGATGGTAGGCCCTAATTAGGTCTAATTTAGTAAATATAGATTTACCCTGAATGATGGCCATTACATCATACATATGCTGAATGGGATAACAGTCAGGTTTAGTGGCAGAGTTGAGTGCCCTATAATCACCACAAGCGTGCCAGGTACCACCACTTTTGGGTACCAGGTGCAAGGGAGATGCCCAGTTACTTTTTGATGGCTGGATAATACCTAGTTCCATCATTTGGTTAAATTCCGCCTTTGCCACACTCAATTTTTCTGGTGCCAGGCGACGAGGACGGCTGTGAAGAGGAGGATCACTAGTAGTAATGTGATGTGTGATATTGTGAGGCAGACTATCCTTGTGAAAAGATGGTTTTGTAATGCTCTCAAACTTTTTTAAGAGCTCACAAATACAGGGTTATCTTCTGTGTTAGCCACAGTTGGACATAACAGAATTATATTATGAATGGCTCCAGGCAATCGCATATTTGTCTTAGGGTCTGTCAGACAACATCTGTTTTCATCAATGAGAAGACCAAATTTGTTTAAGAAATCTGCACCCAATATGTCCTTCTCTACATTCACAAGAACAAAGAAATGGGTGAAAACCTGCCTCAGACCCAACATAAGGTACCTCTGACTATAAGTCTAGATGAGTGACTTATTTACTGTGTGTAGAGTAAGTTTATAAGGGCCTTTTAACTTGTTTGCCCTAGTGGCAGGAATTAAAGATATTTGCGCACCACTGTCTACAAGAAAACATACACCAGTAGTACGATTTGCAACAAATAGTAAGCAATAAATATCACCCATGCCAGCGCACCATGTTGCCTCTGGTCGCCAGCTTAAGCTTTTTCCTGTTGTGAATTGAATGAACAGGAGGACTTACAATAATTAGCCCTATCTCCAAATTGTCTGTGCAAGTAACACATTGGGTCCATGCTGGCAGCTCTTGCACTCTCTACTTTGGGAGCTGGGCATGCTAACCTTTTGTAAACGTCTCTCTAGGCCTTCTATCCTAGCCTCTAACCTTTGTTGTTTTACTAAGAGTCTACCCAGCAGATCTGGTTCTTTTGTTTGTACGGTGGAAACAGGAGCAGTGCATCCTGAAGTTTGGTCTGCCACATTATCATCTATTTTAGCCAGTTTCTCAATGGGTGCATCTTCACCCACCACAGCTAAAACAGCATGGTACGCAGATGGCAAACATTGGAGAAAAATATGACATATAATGTTATCCACGTTACCTTCTGCTGCTAAATGTTGCAAACAACGTAAAAATTGCGACGACTTGCTATCTCCCAATTATTTTTCGTGTAGAAGTTGGGACAATTTCTTTTGCCGTGACATCGACATTCTTCGAACAAGTTCTTCTTATAACTTTTGATATGGCTTGTCTTTTGGCGGAGAGATAATAATTTCAATCACCTTCTGGACAGCTTCGAGAGGCAACTTGGAGACGGCTAAATTAATTTTGTTTTCTGACTGGTAATTCACACTCTGACTCTAAATGTGCAAAAAATAAAGCAGGGTCTGCTTTGAAATATGCTAGGCTGAGTGTTCACCGCCAAAACAGCGGCCTTTTTATCCTCCTCCATACCGTGTATTTTCTATGGGAAATGTTGCCAAACACAAATATGATTCACTATGCCAAGCACAAAGGATAAAATGTCAAAAACAAAAAAGAAACGAACACAAATATTTAAAACTGAAGGTCAAAAGTAGCTATCACTGCTACCAACATCCTACTCCCCTAATGGGTGTTGTCAACACAGCAGTAAGCCAAAGACCAGCCAGCACCCAAGAAAAAAAAGCACCAAATTCAAATTTGGGATGGGTGAAGGAGCAAATAAAGAAGGATGCCATGTTGCCATGTAATATGGTAATCATTGTAAATGATTTGTGTAGAGATAGAAAAAAAATTTTTTTTTTTCTGATACACGAAGTTAACAGTTATTTTGCAAATTGTAAAAATAAAGTGACACGTTGGAGTCACCATTTATTAGTATTGGGATGAATTGGCGATATTTCCAGTTACACGATACTAATATAAACAATATGAATATCACACAGCCGTAGCATGTGTAGTAAAAAAAGGACAAGTTACATAGCAATAACAAATAGGCATTTAATAAAATGAAAACAGGTAACAATACATTAAGAATGTTTAAGTAAGTCCCTAAACAAGAAGAATGTTCATGTTGTCCAAATGGACGAGAATGTTTTTAGCAAGACTAGATTAGAAACGACATACCGTTACGCCAGCAATTGGTCTTCATAGCTATCCCACTCAATCCGGGAAGGAAAATGAACTCAGATAAAAAAAAAAGAGTTCCTCAAAAGGGAACACAACTATTGTCTCCCTACAGTTGCATACAGAATTTAAAACATACAATTGCGTGATTACATAAGTGTGTGTTTTTCCACAACTGTGTGTCTGTATTACAAATTAATTGAAAATGGAACCTGTCAGGTCTGCGCTCAAGGAACCTATTGCCAAAATACAAATGATGCCAGCTGTATTGCCTGTAGTTGGAACACAACAACACCGACTACTGGGTCTGTCTCGGCCAGTAATAGTTTTGTTCGTAAGTGTTATAGTGGAACATCCTGCCATCCCCGAGAATGGAATGCTCTAGACTATAAAGAATGGAGACAAGCAGTACGAGGAAGCAAACGTCTTAGGTGAAGGCACTCTCTAGTTGATAGTGTATTCCACTCCTACTCGTTGATTGCTTATCTATATCTTATTGTTAATTGTACCTTCGTACAATAAATCTGTTATATCTATTTCCTGTGTCGAGTACCATTCTTCCACTGATCTTTACACTGATATTCCTTTCCGGGATATATCAGATTGGCAACGAGGATTCAAAGAAGTTTACACGGAGGAAAAAATACATTTGCGCTAAATATCAGATTGATGACGAAGAGGACTATTGCTTGATACCAGTTTTTGCAAATTAAGGATATCAATTGCAGACAGCAAGAAGAAAAAGTAACACGGAAATTTTCAGTTGTCAAATAAGGAAATGCAACCATAAAGACAACAATAAGTAAGGTAAGAAGTAATTTTCTACCACCCCCCTCATAAAAAAAAACAAACTACGTTTTATTCCTACCAAAGTTTAACTTATTGGTCAGCTGTATTGTTATAGTGTATTTGTACATATTTTGTTTGGAAAATGGAACAATTAACCGAGTATATGAAGACGCTAGGCATAGCGGTTCAACAGCTAATGCAAGAACTGCTGTAACGTGGTTGATACTGACTTGGCAGACCGGCTGCAGCCGCTCTCACACCGGCGTGATGTGGCTTCCCTGTGCCTCTTCTACAAGTACTTTCATGGCTTCTGCTCCGATGAGCTTAGATCACTGGTACCGCCTAAGCACGAATTTACATGAGATACTAGATTAGCAACTAGGTCCCACCCTTTTACAGTTAAACAAATAAGATGTAACCGTAAATTCTACTCCAACAGCTTCTTTTCTCGCGCTTCCCGCCTGTGGAACTCACTTCCACAAGTCTGCTTTCCCGACAGTTACAATCTCCAGGTGTTTAAATGTAGGGTCAATAGACACCTCCTATCACACTAACTCCCAACTATTCTCAGAACACTCTCATCTACCCAACCCTCATTCTTGGTATCCTTACCCGCCTATCACCCACCCTCTGTCATTTCCTATATTTAATCAGCCTTTCTCCACTCTACGTAGCCCCCTGCACAGTAGTGGCAGTGACATGCCTTGCTCGGGGTGAAACGCTTATAAAAATAAAATTAAAAAAAAAAATCAACCAAAGCAACATACAGAAGTTCAACAGCATATTCTAAAGCAACAAGAGGCTTTGCAAAAGATATTATTGAAGCAAGGCAAACCAAAGGAAGGTTCTAGGATTGTCTCTGCGATGGGTATATCAAACTCTCTAACAAAATTTTTGTATAAACCAGAGGAAGGAATAACTTTTCCGGCGTACATTAAAAAGTACAAAACAATTTTTTCAAAAAGATGTAAATCATGGACCGATGAAGAAAAAATTATGCTTTTGTTGCACAAAATTTGGTGCTCAGGAAAGCACAAAATATACGTACTTCATTTTGCCATAGAAATCAGAGGAGATTTTGTTTGATGAAACTGTAGAAATATTATCTAAAATGTTTGGCGAATGAGACAATTTGTTTTACACACAGTATAAATGTTTGAATATCGTGAAAGAAGACGATGAAAACTTTGTTGTGTATGCTGGGAAAGTTGGTTTCCAATGTGAACGTTTCAAAATTAAGGAAATTAAAGATATGTTGAAATGCCTAATTTTTGTGCAAGGGTTAATGGCGCATAAGGACAAGGAAGTTCGTTCGAGGATTTTAGCAACGTTGGAGCATGATACAGACATGACTTTACAGAAAGTATCGGAAGAATGCCAGAAATTAATTAACATTAAATGGGATAATGTATGTATTGAAGAAAAGAGTATTGCCCAAATACATAAAGTTAAGCAACATGCCTACAAAGAGGAAAGACCATACTGCAAATCATGTGGCAACACTAATCATGTCACAAATAAGTGCTATTTTAAAAATAAAATATGCTTTGAATGTGCGCAAAAGGGACACAAGGCAGTAATGTGTAAAGAAAAAAAGTATTGAAAGTCCAAAAGGATAAATACAGTTGTATCTAAGAAAGTTACAAAGGATTTCGGTACAAGAAAGTATGTAGATATCAAATTAAATGGTCGAAGTATCACTTGTTTGCTAGATACCGAAAGTGACATTTCTACAATGATGAATATACCAGGAGAAAAATAGGTCGACCAGAGTTGTAGAACACAAAGAAATTTGCGAGATGCATTTCGGATAACAAATTGAAATTCAAGGGTGAATTTTTCGCAAAAGTAGCATTCGACGGCAAAATCCACAAAACTAAAATCTGTGATTTTAGGAAAAAATGCAAATTTATTTGTCATTGATTTGATTGTGTCATTTAATTTATGGGAGAAGAACATGAATATGTTTTGTAGAAGAATAAATGCGTTGAATGTAGGAAAGTCTAAACAGACAGAAGAATTTATAAAAGACTTGAAGAAGGAGTTTTTGGATGAACTTGGTTGTTTTGTGCAGACTGAAGTGAAATTTGAAATAAAGGAGAATGTAAAACCAGTGTTCAAACCAAAAAGAAAAGTTCCTTTCGCATCGTTAGAGATGATAGACAAAGAGTTACAGAGATTGGAGGAGAACAGAGTAATTAAGAAAGTAGATTACTCTGAGTGGGCATCACCTACAGTCTATGTGAAAAAGAGGAACAATAAAATAAGAGTTTGTGCGGATTTCTCAACCAGACTGAACGAATGTTTAAAAGATCACACATATCCACTCCCCACACCGGAGGAGATATTTTCAAGGTTGAACGGGAGCAAAATCTTTTCGAAAATTGATGTGTCAGAAGCCTATCTACAAGTCAAGGTCGAGGAAGAATGTTCTGAGTATTTAACCATCAACACTCATAGAGGATTGTATAGGTTGAAACGTCTACTGTTCAGTCTGAAGGTAGCACCAAGTGCATTTCAACAAATTATGGCTATGATTTTGTCAGGTCTAGATTATGCAATGGCATACTTGGACAACACTTTAATAAAATGTGAAAATATGGAAGAACATAAAACGCATGTCCATGAAGTCTTTAAAAGAATTAGGAATTATGGATTCAAGGTAGGACATGATAAGTGCGAGTTCTGTTTGGATAAGATTGAATATTTAGGCCAAATAATTGATCATAAGGGAAGGAAACCTAAAGAACTGAAGCAATAAAAAATATGCGTACTCCGGATAATGTGACTAAGTTACAGTCACTTCTGGGACTTGCAAATTATTACAATATATATATTTTTAATATGCATGACCTAAGAGCACCATTGAACAAATAATTCGAAAAAAATAAAAAGTGATGTTGGACAACGGAATGCAACGAAGCATTTAAAAAAATAAAAAAGTGCTTATTGTCAATTTAGCTTTATTACATTTTGATCCAAACAAAGAATTGATTGTAGTGATATGGCATAGGAGCTGTTCTGTTACACAAATTCGAGGATGGCATATCAAAACTTATTGCTCATGCATCGAGAGCATTGCTTCCAGCGGAAAGAAATTATAGCCAGATAGAAAAAGAAGCGCTAGCTATAATTTATGCTGTGAAGAAATTTCACAGATCTTATGGGAGATCGTTCGTGCTACAAACTGACCATAAACTTTTATTGTCAATTTTTGGGTTGAAAAAAGGAGTACCTACTCATTACGCAAACAGGTTGCAAAGATGGAGTGTAATCTTATTAAATTACAATTTTAAGATGAAATTTATTCCGTCTAAGGAAATCACACATGCGGATTGTCTTTCAAGACTAATTCCAAAAAACCCTGATTTATTGGAGGAAGCAGTGATAGCAGTGTTAAAAGAAGAGAAAGAACTTACAGATGTACTAGTGAACACCGTTAGTGAATTACTGGTAACACTGGAGAAAATTAATAAAATGGCAAAAACAGATGATTACATTGCAAAAATGACTAAGCAAGTGAAAGGGAGGGAGAAAAACAAAGGATGTAAAGTTTCATTATTTTCAATTTGTAATGAGGCACTGATGTATGCTCCATGAGTGGTAATTCCACATGTTCTACAAAAGAGGATATTAAAAGAATTTCATTTGGGTCATCTAGGTATATCCAGAATGAAATCATTAATGAGGAGTTATGTATACTGGCCTAGGATGGACCAGGACATTGAAGATTTGATACAGCAGTGTAAAGGCTGTCAGCAGCAAAATCACCACCTATAAAAACTCAGCCGTAGCCTAAAACAGATGTGCCGTAGTTACGGATACATGTGGACTATTCAGGACCATTAAAGGGAGACTATTATCTAATCATTGTGGATAGCTATCCTAAATGGCCTGAGGTTTATAGATTTAAGCATCCGACAGTAGCAAATACAATAAAGGCGTTAAATGAAGTATTTAGTCGTCTGAATGATCAGGCAGAAAGGTTTGTCGATACGTTCAAAGAGAGATGAGAAAAGCTAATGAGATCGACACCGAAGACAAAAATATCCAAATTTTTCTGATGGTTTACAGAATTATGCCAAATCAGAACATTAATGGAAATTTGTTGCCTGTGGAGGTCATGTATGCGAGAAAGATTAGATCAATCTTTGATATGTTATTACCAAAGGAAAAGAAAAAGAAAATCTTGATAAAACCAAACTTGGATATGAAATATTTCAAAGAAAGGGATAATATTTTCTTTAAAAACTATTGGTCTGGAAAGTGCTTTTGGGAAGACGGTGTAATAAGTAGAAGAATCGGGAGAGTTATCTATATAGTTAAAGGACAGAAGTTTGTCTGTAAAAGACACTTAAATCAATTGAGACCCTGGTACGTTGAAACCGTTAACAATGACTGAGAGATACCGAAGGAGATATTGTATGACACATTCCAAATCAAACCACCCACTAACATTGGAGTACCAATGGAAGTAACTGCTGATTTGCCTGAAAGTGAGGACTCTAGGAGAAGAAGCAATAGAAAAAGGAAGAAGATGAAATGGCTATGTCCAGATCCTAAAAGAAAAAAATATTAAGCAAAATTCTAGGAAGAATTTAGCTCGGGGGAAGGTGTTATAGTGGAACATCCTGCCGTACCTGAGAATGGAATGCTGGAGATTATAAAGGACGGTGACAAGCAGTACGTGAGGAAGCAAACGTTTTAGGCAAAGGCATTCTCTATTTGATAGTTTATTCCACTCCTACTCGTTGATTGCTTATCTGTATCTTATTGTTAATTGTACAGTAGTACAATAAATCCATTATACCGTATTCCTGTTTCGAGTACCCTTCTTCCACTAATCTTTACACTGATATTCCTTTCCGGGATATATGAAATATGAATATCTACAGTTTCTTAAGGAAATCAAAACTGTTTCAAAATATAACTCCAACAAAATGACAACATAAAACACACATAACACCACCTCTAATAATTATGTCAACACAATCAGCATCTACCATGTATTCAATTGTGAAAGCCGAATAACAAAATATATATCTAAAAAAATATAACTTCAACAAAAGTACAAATATAAAACAGACATATCATCACCACTATTATATTCACACAAACATATATAAACACAAAAGCTGAATTTCATCTACCATGTATTCAATTATGAAAGTAGAATAACATTTTTATTACTTCAAAGCTCCTAAGAAATGTAAATTTCAACATTTAAATGACCCATAAGGAGTTGATATGCTATTAAACAAATCAATCATGGAGCATTTTCAACCACATGTAGCTAGAATTCCTGTGTGGTATTTCTTGATTTTAATGACTTTTAAACCATCTTTGACAGCAGCAACAGAATTAATCTCAGCCAGTCAAAGAATGCAATTTACTTTTTCTTCTATTGAAGATATGGATCAATAACAATTCTGAAAAAAAGTTATTTTGAAGTTTCAAGAGGTGAAAAAATAATCAATTTTAAAAATATCAATGAAAAATATACATCAAGCTTATAAATATTTTTTACAGATTATTTTAGAAAAATAAAAATATACTTAAACATAACATAAAAAAGAAACAGCTGAAATTTCCATTGTACATAATGAAGAAAGAGAGCTTAGAAAATTTGACTCATAAGACATTGATGAATAAAGGTAAGCAGTGCAAACCCCACCTAACTAGCTTGTTTAAATGGATAACAGAACAGGGATTAGGTAACGTAATGAAAAAACAAAATTTACTAAGGACAGGAAAGTGTGGAGAGCCATAATCACCTACACCCTGAAGGGACAAGTCACTGAGAAGAAGAACAAGCTTATGTAGATGGATGGCAGAACATAAATTAGGAGACATAACAAGACAAAATTTATGAAGAGCTACAAAGAACGGGAAACTGTGGAGAGCCTTGATTGCTTATGTTCTGTAGGCACAAGGCACATAAAAAGATAACAAGCTTGTTTAAATGGATGGCAGAAAGATTAGTCAACCTTGTGAAGCAAGTTAGGTCAGATATAAGACACATACTGAAAAAGCACATTTATTTGATAAAAGTTTCATATAATATTTGCACTCACCTGACAACAACTTTTTTTTTTTTTTTTAATCATATCACCCCAAGCAAGGCGATAACGCCACTGATGCGCAGGGGGCTACGTAAGGGTAAAAAGAATGGAAAAGAGAAAAGCCGGAAACCGCATACTAAACAGGAAACAAGGGATGAGCCTCTTCACCTGTTCAATAGATGTGGGTGGAGTGTGAACCGGGTGATAGTTTAGTCTGTCTACTCCAATTGGAAAAAAAAAATTAAAAGAGTGAAAAGACTTGAAAAGGGAAAACCGGAAACCGCATCCTAAACAGGAAACAAGAGATGAGCCTCTTCACCTGTTCAATAGATGTGGGTGGAGTGTGAACTTTTATATCAGTTTTCTTGTTTTTGAGTAGACTCTCACACAAACGTTAATCTATATATATTAGATCTAGCCAAAATTGTCGACCCAGCTATAGATTCAATAGCATCTCAGATATATTTTAAAGCTTAGGCCAGAGACAAGTTGTGTTCTGGTATATATTAATTAAAAAAATTGTCTTTTGTTATTAAAGATACAAACTTAGCTACACACACACACACACACACCAGCATGCACAAAGAAGTCAACAACTAGTTTTTATATATATATATATATAAATATTTATTAATATAAAAATATTTATTAATATAAAAATATTTATTAATATAAAAATATTTATTAATATAAAAAGCACAAAGTTTGTGCTTTTTATATTAGATTAGAGATAATAACAGGAAGATTTTCAGTTTAATCTAGATATGTCTCTTACTGAGCGTATAGTTAATTTTCAACTCAACTATAGATTCAAAATCACCATAAAATTATTATTATTTTTTTGTTTTGTATTTTTTCTTCTTTTGTATTTTTTTTTTTTTTTGTTTAGGTGTAACAATCCACAGCATTATTTTGTCATTTTTTTTTATTTGTGTGTCGTCATAGCATCATTTGTTCAGGCATCAAAAATATTTCCCTCAATTTTTAGGAATTGACATCAAGTTTTTGGCAAATTGTGGCAATTATGTTTTGGATTTAATCCAGATATATTTTTCTTATCGGTCTTTCAGTGAATTGTCAACCTGGCAATAGTTTCAATAGCACCTCAGATACATGTGTTCCTTGTCCAATTGGAACTTACCAAAATAAGACTGGTGATCATCCCTGCGAGACTTGTCCTGAAAATTACATAACTGATACAGAAGGAGTTAGCAATATATCTGATTGTTCTGTTTGTAAGTACAGTTCCTCACTTTTCTTTGTTGAAACCAAGTTTGGTGTGAGGTCAATTTTAAGGACAGCTCCAGATAACTTTGCTTTTACAATATATTCTCATGCATCATTCCTGGTTTTCAAATTGCTCAATCAACTTGAATGTAAATATAGGTATACATAGTGTCATCATTAAATCGTCACCATTTTATTTTTTTCTATTTTGCACTTGGACATTGTGTGTTTTTGATTTAGTCAACAGCACAGTAGATTAGCTCAGTTGGATGCCATCTATGATAAAAAGAGCACCATGATGCAATTCACTCCAGCAGAAACTTGGAAACAGCCTACTGTTACTGCTTGGCATTCACTTTGGAAGCTCCAATATGAACATTTCAGAGTGTTTAGTTGTCAATTTGAGGACAGTGCAGTGGATTCATTAAGAGTTGGATGAATCTAATGGAGATTGCAAAGGTATGGCAGCTCAAAAAACTATTCTGATTGTTCTGATGAAAGAACACCAGAATTTGTTACTGATAGGATCAAACTTAACATAAAGGCCTACATCAAGTGCCTTCAGGAGATGGTGCTGCTCTGGGTTGAGAGGGTTGATTCTGGAAAACCTTATGTCTCACAACAGGACTCTGCACCATGTCACACAAGCATTAGAACCAAGTCATGGCTGTTAATTAATTTCTCCTACCACATCACCCCTCACATCTGGCCATCTAACTCCCCAGACTGCAGCCCCATTGTTTATTATGTGTGGGACATAGTTGAGGGAGAGACTAACAAAACTCCTGTTAACACCAAAGATGAACTGAAGGCAACGCTAATAGCAGCAATGCCCCCATTCCTTAAAATTGCCACTGGCTATATTTATAGATAAAAGTGCTCAATATCAGGAATAGACCATCAATTTTGATCCTTCTATCCCTTCTTCTGAGTTCTACGTCCCTGGTTACATTCCCCTTTTCAGGAAGGACTCCAATCTCCAATGTCCATATGCATGGGCTTGGTATTTATGTCAGTGAACATTTCCCTTTGGCTAGGGTAATCTGTCTTGAATCTCTAGATTATTCTTATATTTATTTCTATCTCCCGACTAGGCTCGGTTAACTGTCTTTTCTTTCTCTATCGCTCCCCATCATCTCCTCACTGTTTTGTACGAGACAGCATTTCGAATAATATTGATAAGGCCATTTTTTTCTCATACATTCGCCCATATATTTGTGTTTGGAGACTTTAAGACCCTCCACACCAAGTCACAGATCTTGCTGGTGTCCATACCATGAATTTTTCAATCACTCAGTCCCTTACGCAAGTGGTGGATTCCCCCACACATTTATCTAATAACCCTAATAGACTTGACTCACTGCTAGATCTCTGTTTCACTTCCATCCCTGACTTTTGCAATGTCAAGCAGCTCAGTCCTCTTGAAAACTCTGACCATGTGGTGGTTTTTGATAACATCTCGTTTTACTCCCACTCCACCCAGGAACCTCATACCAGCGGAATATCTTACTACTACCAAAGAGTAAACTGGAACTTGTTCAGCGATTTCCTGTGTAATGTCCCTTGGAAGAAAGGTTTTAGTCTTCCTGTTAAAGACTTTGTGCCCAAGGTCTCTTCTTGGTTTAAAGTTGGCATCGATGCCTTCATCCCAGCCAGGAACTTGCAGCTTAAACCCCATTCATTTTTCTGGCTTTCCCCTGCTTACTCGACCATTATCGCCCACCGGAATCACTTCTTCCGGCTTTATCAGAGCTACACATCAGACCTTTTTGCCTAGTAAAAAATGAATTGTGTCTACTCATTCCCATTTTCTCTCTCTTTGGGTCTACTCATTCTCTTTCTGTCTGCTTTTGGCTGCTTATTGTATCTCTCTACCTGGTTTACTAATTTTATATCCCTCTTTCTCTCTGCGTCTACTCAATACATCTCTCTTGGTTTGTCTCAACTCAATTTTTATCACCATTTTTGAGTGTTTTCAATCTCCCTCTCTCTCTCTCTCTCTCTCTCTCACTCTGTACTTCTCTACTGCCTCTCTCTCTGTGCTTACTCCTCTCTCTCTCTCTCGTTTTTATCTACCGATGCTCTGTCTGTTGTGTCTTTATATTCCTTCTCTCTCTGTTGATCTATTCATGTCTACTCCTCCATTCTCTATCTCTTTTCATATCCTCTTCTTTTCATTTTTATTTGTTCATATTTATCTTGTCAATCTCTGTGATTTTCTCTCTTTTTCTTCACATCTTCCTCTCTTTCCATTTTCTCTGCCTTTCATTCATCAACCAATCAATGACTGATTCTTTTCCTTCAATATGCAGTGCATTGTCCACCAGGTTTTTACAATCAGAGTGAATCATTGTGCAAGCCATGTGAAAAAGGAACATTCAAGGCTCAATCTGGAAATACTCCATGTATAAGTTGTCTTAATGCAGCCTACACAACACCATTAACTGGCAGTACCAGTGTCATTAATTGTACTGTTGGTAAGTAGACTATACCAGAAATCCCTGCTTTATCTTCATTCATTCATTCCAAATGAGGTAAAAGTTTGTTTTTGCACAGATAAAATTATTTGTTTTAACCTAAATTAAATCATTTCAAATTTGTTTAATTAGCAAGTGATGATGATGGCTCATTCTGATGTAAATTTAATTTTTTCTATATAAGATTTACTAACCTTTTAGATTTATATAAATAATAGATTATATAAGATATATCATGACAATCTGTTCACTCAAATATATTCCATTTAGATTGAGATATTGAAACATCTCCATGATTAAAGAGATAGCTAGAAAAAAAAAGACACATGTTAGAAGATATAAATAAATATATAAAGATATATACTCCTGATCAAAATTTTAAGACCACTTAAAAATCATTAAAAAGAAATATTTTTTTTACAGATAGATTTTAAACTCCTCCCACTTAAGGTTACCAATACTACAATCTAAAAGGTTATGGAAACAAAAAGCTATATTCCAAACATTTTATTTAGAAATTTACATTTTTATAAAATGAGGCGATTTACACATGATCAAAATTATAAGACCAGAGACAAACATTCTACGAAATTGTACAAAAAGTGTATGAAAAGTGTATGAAAACATTCAACAACCAAATTTAATAATGAGTTCTACCTCTACTGCTTTTAATGACTTCAGAAATTCTGTCAGGCAGGCTAGAAATAAGCGTTTCCATTAAGGTGCGGGGGATGTTGCTCCAGCTTCTGAAGATGACTTAACGAAGTTCATTTTTTGTTGAATATTGTTTGCCATTTCAATAAGCATCTCTTGTCATCCATCCTCAAACATTTTCAATTGGGTTCAAGTCTGGTGAGCATGCAGGATGTCCCAAGAGATGGACCCCATTTTCTTGTAGAAAGGTCAAGGTCCATCTTGCAGCATGGATTGCAGCATTATTCTGTTGGAATAACCATCCATCCACACACAAATGATGACCCTCCATCATCAATGATTCTTTTTGTAGCATGCTAACATAACCAGCTGCTGTTTAACAACCCTGCACCACCTTGAGCTCCATCGTCCCTCTGTAAGAAAAGGCACCCCATACCATTAGGGACCCTCCACCACTATGATTTGTGCAGAAAATTTCAGGAGGCATGTTTTTGTTATGCCAATATCGTTGGAAACCATCAGGACCATCTAGATTGAATTTTTTCTCATCAGAAAACAGGACTTTCTTCCACTTCTCAACGTCCCATGTTTGGTATTCACAACCAAACTTTAAGCGGTCCACCTTGTGACGTGGAAGCAGCCGAGGAATTTGTTTACACTTTTTATTTACCATGCCTTTTTGTCGTAAGTGTGGTCTGATGGTTATGGGACTGCAATCAGCATCTGTGAC
This sequence comes from Ascarosepion bandense, assembly GCA_037127315.1. Classification (NCBI taxonomy): domain Eukaryota; kingdom Metazoa; phylum Mollusca; class Cephalopoda; order Sepiida; family Sepiidae; genus Ascarosepion; species Ascarosepion bandense. The sequence continues at coordinate 1,819,764 of JBBBDQ010001648.1, forward strand.
TGCCTTAATTTGACTAGAAGAAAGTCCCCCCTCGTTCATAACAACCCGTCTTATTCTCTTACTCAATACAGGAGAAATTTTTTGGGGCCTACCAGAGGATTTTGCTTTTTCATAATTCTCACTGTTCTTTAGAAAGTTGCAAATCACAGTTTTACTGCGATTTACCTTAGCTGAGATCGCTTGCTGTGACAAACCTTGCTTATGGAATTCTAGAATTCGAGAACGCTCAACTTTGGGAAGTTTGCTTGCTTTAGGTAAGGTAACACCTTTATGCAGTGATTACTAATCTCTAACTGAACTAAAATCATTGGAATTACTATAGATCTAACAATTTATACCCCTGGTCTTATAATTTTGATCATGCGTAAATTGCCTCATTTTATAAAAATGTAAATTTCTAAATAAAATGTTTGGAATGTAGCTTTTTGTTTCCATAACCTTTTAGATTGTAGTATTGGTAACCTTAAGTGGTAGGAGTTTAAAATCTATCTGTAAAAAAAAATTATTTTTAAAGATTTTTAAGTGGTCTTAAATTTTTGATCAGGAGTGTAAATGCGCACAAACATAGAAATCATGAACTAATTTTATATGTACAGAATTAATATTTCTGGTTTTTTAGAGTTGCACAGACAAACTTTAAGCTTTACATATTACATCTAGCAGAAATTATTTTTTCAGTTTAATCCAGATACATTTCTTATTGGTCTTTCAGTGAATTGTCAACCTGGCAATAGTTTCAATAGCACCTCAGATACATGTGTTCCTTGTCCAATTGGAACTTACCAAAATAAGACTGGTGATCATCCCTGCGAGACTTGTCCTGAAAATTACATAACTGATACAGAAGGAGTTAGCAATATATCTGATTGTTCTGTTTGTAAGTACAGTTCTTCACTTTTCTTTGTTGAAAGCAAATTTGGCATGAGGTGAGTTTTAAGGATATCTTTAGACAACTTTTTTTTTACAATATATTTGTTCTCATGCATCTTTCCTGCTTTTCAAATTGCTCGATCAACCTGAATGTAAATATTGGTATACACAGTGCTGTCAATAAATTGTCACCATTTTATTTTTTTTTCTATTTTGCACTTGGACATTGTGTGTTTTTGATTTAGTCAACAGCACCACAATAGCTCAGCAGTCACTTTCTTATTGGCACCATGTGATTTCCCTATGTCTCTTCTACAAAATATTTTCATGGCTTCTGCTCCTACGAGCTTAGCTCACTGTTGACCCTCTGCCTGAATTTACTTAAGCTACTAGACTAGCAACTAGGTCCCACCCTTTTACAGTGAAACCTATAAAATGTTACCGTGACTTCTACTCTATTAGCTTCTTTTCTCACATTCCCTACATGTGGAATTCCCTTCCATTTAACCGCTTCCCCAACAGTTAAAATTTCCAAAAATTTAAATGTAAGGGCAATTCTCATTTCCTATCTCTCTGACTCACATCTTTTCCCTCATGTTCTTTTCTCCATCCACTCTACTCTCATCACACCGGTATTCACATCATTCACTCACCCATTTTTTGACACCCTCTTTGCCCAGGTTGAAAAAGCGAACCTCACTGCTGAGCTTGAAAAAGACCTCCATTCTTCTCTATATCTTGTCCCTTTTTCTTATCACTTTCTTTCTATGCAAACCCTCTGCACACCAGTGGCAGTAAAACTGCCATGCTTGGGGTGAAATGAATTTAAAGAAAAAAAAATGTGTAAGTATAAGTGGACACTGAAGTCAGCACCAGTAGTTTGTTTTATACTTGATCACAAATATTAGACTAATAGCTAGAAATTTGTGTAAAACTGACTATCAGTAGACAGTTTTAATCTCATTGACCACTTATTTATAATAAATTTTATTTCAAAATTATATTCTTCAAATTGGTTTATATTTTGGATATAAAACTGAGCAGATAGAAGTTTTAGAGAAAAATCTGAAGGCGTGAAAGTGCTTTGAAGGCAATTGAACAAACGCAAATCTGCTTGAGCAGGCATCTGCAACAGGGATTGACTAGCTGTTTTAGTAGACAACATACTTGAATACAAGCAGTCAGCTAAAAAATATATATATCAGAAAAATTAGTAACAAAGTAAAGAAAACTTTGTCTAACATGTTTTGTCCTTTAGGACTTTATCAGACCAAAGTGATGTTTACGCTGATACAACTACATATGCACATGAAGGATAGGGGATGCTGAAATTTTAAATTTTATATTTTTATTATGTTTAGTTAGTTAATCGGGTTAATTTGATTTAGTTTCTTTTTTTTCTATTATTAACTATCTCACATTATGATAATAAGAAACATGAAATGTCATAAGAACCTTGTAATTTTACTGTGAATTTCTAGTTTACTCTTTACTCTAGTCTGTATATTATTTACTCTATAATTTATACCCTATATATTAGTGTTTCTGAACCATTTTAAGCAACGGCACACCTACAAGTGAGTTATTATATCACAGAACACTAAGTAAAATTTTTAAAGGGTCAGTTAGTTAAGTGCCATACGTGATACATTCTAAGGTGATCATGCCTCAAAAGAGACATGACTGAATGGGCAGAAGATTTACCCCCAGTAGGTTGCCATTACTTTCTACAGTAGACTTGTTGACAACCAAGCCTACAGAACCCCATCTGTTTAATCCACAGCTGGAGGGATATGAGACAGATTAATAGCATTTTCAAAGTTATTTGGACATTAGTGAATGCAACAAATTCAACTAGAATTTGAACTTTGCTAAATCTGTTGCATTCACTTATATACAAATACCCTTAGGAACAGTATTAAGTGTCTCTTCTCCTGCTAGCTTATGGCATAAAAACAGATTTTTAAAAATACACAAATATGAACTTTATTTCAATATTTCTATTCAACTATTTGTACAGCTTATTAAGTGTGAAACTTATGCCTAGTGTTTGCAGTTATATGAAAAATGGTTAGTATTTATTTATTCAAAAGAAGGAAAATTTTTAAAATTTAAATTTAAAAAAATAAAAAATACTCTTAAAATATTAATATTCAAACAAAATATTTAAAATAACAATCAAAGAATAGTGAAAAGAACTATTTAAAAAATGGTTAATACTGATTCATTTATTCAAATACTAACATTGTACCATGACTACTTATACACACACACACACACACACATGTATGCTGTGACAATATTTCAAGGCATGGTGGTTGAGAATCATTGCTCTATACTCATTACTCTATACTATTTTGTTTGAATAATTTGCTTTCTATTTAGCGTGTTTAAAGTCAAAATTATGTTCAGATTTATTATGGTGAACAAATAATGTATTTAGTGTGTTTTGTAAAAAATCCCTTTTGTGTTCATATAATCTATTTAAATTTCTTGAGTTTTTTTATGTATTCTTCAAAACAATTATGACAGTTGATAGTCGATTTCTTTTTAAAGGATATTATTTTGTTTTGGAATCAACTGTAACAAATTTTATCCTTTGTTCAGATAAATTCTATGCAATTGTGATAGAGTTGGTTGGTAAAACAATATCTGATTTGTCAGGAAGAACTTTTTATTTTATGAGCCTTTTGTTTTGCATATATAGTCTAGCCAATTTCATTTAGTTTCTTTTTTTTATATTTAATTGGAGTAGATAGACTAAACTATCGCCCGGTTCACACTCCACCCACATCTATTGAACAGGTGTAGAGGCTCATCCCTTGTTCCCTGTTTAGGATGTGTTTTCCGGCTTTCTCTCTTCCAATCTTTTCACTCTTACATAATCCCCTGCACATCAGTGGCGTTACCGCCTTGCTCGGGGTGATATGATTAAAAAAAAATTTTAAAAAAAGATTTCATCACTTTTTTTTATTAAATACCCAACATTTTAATGTACAAAGAAAGATGAAATGTTGTCAGAAGCTGGACAAAAATTTACTGTGAATGATCTTAGTGAGTTCCTTTCACTTTTAATTAATTAAAAAAACGTTTTTGAAATTTAAGTTCAGGTCAGACTCGTAGTGAATAACTAATGCCATTGATTTTGTTGCTTTACAAATATCCTTTTTATGTTTATACAATCTTTTAAATTCCTTGGCGTTTTTCCTATAAATTCTTATTTCTTGCTGGTAACAAAGTAAAATTCTTCCTTCAAGTTTTAAATTATTCTCTTTTGTAATTTAGTCTGCTATGGTTAAGCCCAGTATTACCTGCTGCATGATCAGGTTATAGGCTATTAAACTGGTTCCCCCACCAGGTTTTTTTAGGTCAGAAGAGTAATTAGAGACTCAGCAGGATTTTAAAAAAACTTGTTCTGTCAAACTGAAGATGAGTCATGTTATGCAAAAAATAACATTTTGGAACAAATTTAGAAATAACTGTGTTGTTTTCCTGGAAGCATTAATACGTTATCTCTCTCCTCATTCTATCTCAGGTCCTGGGCATGACAGTAAACTGCATTCGTCAGCAAGGCCTCTGATTGGGAGATTTTGTGGAGCATGGAACCACTTCTTATTGCTATTGTTCCCAGGTCCACCTAGACCCAAAGTGGTAGCACCTGTTAGGGTCCCAGCTATGGGCAAGTAGTTAACTCCCTAAGTGGGTTCAAAACACTATAAAAGTATAAAGATACGCTTTTATAGAAATATATATTCATAAAAATAGACTTTTATAGAAAAATATACGTTTTTGAAGGAAAAATATTACCAACAATGCATTTTTGTAGAAAAAAAATTGTTATCAGGACACATTTTTGAAGGAAAAAATTCTCAGCAAAACATTTTTGAATGCAAAACTAGAAGACATTTTCAGTTTTCTAAAATAAAAAAGAAAAACAAACTGTTAAATAAAATCTGACTAAATCAACCTTCTTGCTATAACTGAACATTTAAAAAAACAGCCTTAAAATCCCACCTTTTTGACATTAAATAACCCACAAAGGTTGATATGCTGTTAATCAAAACTCAAACTCATTCTGTCTCTGTTTATTCATATCTACCTCTCTTCTCATAGTCTCTCTCTCTTCATATCTATTCATGTCTATTCATTCTCTCTCTTTCTCTCCCTGCTTCTTTAATGTATACTCATTCTTTCTCTCTCTCTTTCATTGTTTCTTCATGTTTACATCTCTCTTTTTGTGCTTGTTCATTTGCTCTCAATGTTAAAGATAAACAACAACCAGTTGTAAGTATAATAAATAAGATGTTTATTTGACCAAATGCTGTGTGCGACTGGTCTCTAAGAGAATATAATCCAGAATGTCCTCATGGCCTTCTCCTCTTCCTCATGTACCCCTGGCGGCCCCTCTCAAGTTCATCGGAAGACAGTCGGTCTTCCAAAATTGTGGGATAGACTGTGTTAGATGTTAACACTTCCTCTCTTTTCTTTCTTGTGCTGAGGATATATTTTTTTGAATTTTGAAGAAATTCACTTTTTAATTAAGGCATCTGCAATTTGTTTTTCAGTAGATATTCTTGAGATATCTGCAATTTCTCCTCTGTCAACCATTTCTCTGAGGATAGCCATCTCAATTCAAAGTCTTTTATCGAGAATTTGTGTAGTGGAAATCACTGCATCATACAAACAGGAATTGTCTGTTTTGCATGTTATTTTTATTTTGGTAGGATGGTCTTCCAGCTGCAACAAATCTAATATTAATTTTCTGTAATATAAGCAGGCCTCAGTCAGATCAACCATGGCCAGGGTTTCTGCACCGAGGGTGCTCTTAACAATTCTTTTTATCCATTTGGATTGCCAGGCTATGGGCATGTATTGGTTATTGTCACCTACCAAAAAAATTATATCACCCCCTTGTGATCCACCATCAGTCAAGTTAGCAAAGGATACATCATTAAATCCTATAATTTGCAGAAGATTAGGGTTACCTAAGTCTGGAATGTGAATTTGTAATTTCTCTTTTTTTGCTTTTTTTACAGTTCGATTGATTTGTTTTATGCAGTCAACATTCTCTTGTTTGAGTATATAACTTAGTGTGCTGACGTCGAAGCTGAGGTCAGGTCTTGTTTGGGTGGCCAGCCAATTAAGCTGGCCTATTAGCTGTCTAACCTCGGTGATCTCAGTTGGTGATATCTTATCTTCCAGTCTTCTGCCATTCTGCAGGAGGATATGTGCAAGTTTCTTTACATATTCATATTGCCCGATCCTGATGTTTTTATCTGATTGTTTTATATCTAGTCCAATGTATTGGAACTTAGTGATCTCCTCAGATTTGACTTTAAAGAGGGTGTGAAGATTGCTAATGATTTGTTTCTCAAGGCCTCTGATCCAGCAAAACAGAAATCATCAACATGTGTAGCAATTATGCCCTGTAGCTTGTTCTTAAAGTGCCATGTGAAGATGGCTTGGTCATACTTTGAAGCTATGGCCCCTAGATTGATCAGTTCCTCCCTAAGTGTTAAGTACCAGGATCGAGAGGCATCTGTTAGACCATAAACACATTTGGATAATTTCCAGAAGTAACCAGGAGGCACATTGGCTTCCTTAGGGGGAAGAAGAAAGATTGAATGATCTAACTGCTTGCTTTGTAAAAATGCAGTTTTGATGTCCATGGACCTGCATATTCAGCCAAATGATGCCATGATTCCTAAGATCATTCGTAGACTTTCTTTGGAACATGTTGGGGATTCATTTTAATACTGCAGGCATCCTTATCTTGGAAGCCTTTTGCGACAAGTCTGGCCTTGGGAATTTGTTTGCCATTGATTTCCTTGTTTGTGTAGACCCACCTTGTGCATAATTTTGGTTGGCCCTGGTCAAGCACTTGTGTGTAGACTTGATGTTCAGCCCAACTTTGGGGAGTTCTCTCTTCCTTGCTTGGTCAAGATTGTCATTAGAGGAGACAGTCATCACATCTACTTCATTAGTTGGGTCTTTGGCTTCATTGGTTGGATTTTGGACTTCTTTATTTGTTTCCCATTCAAAGACAACATGCTCAAAATCCAGTTAGAATAGATCCCCTTCCTCCATGGCAACATTCATCAAATATTTATTTTTTTCCAGTGGTTTTCCAGCTCTACTAATCACATTTAATTTCCTCCATTCTTTGTCTTCATCATTTGTCAATTTGTATTTTACGATTTGGCCTGGTTTGGGCAGTTGAACAGATTTTATGGCCATTTTTGATGGTTTGTCACTGGTAGCAGCTTCAGTCTGCTCAGGATGGTCATCGGTGTCACTCTCATTATATATGGGACAAGCCCTTTTGTGACTTCATTATGCTGGTCTGTGGCTTTGTTACTTCATTTGTGTCATAGTTTTCTGAAGTATTTTCGGGTGTTTTAGGATAGAAAATTAGGCATGAGGGATGCACTCTAACGTATGTGCCTCCTCACTAGCACTTGTTTGTGTTCCCAGCCTATGACAGCACCAGGACCAAGCCGTCTATCAGATTCATTTCTTTTATAAAGGACAAGATCATCATTTTTGTATGAATCTGGTATGCTAGTCCTAACCTGATGACGAAGGGCACATCTTAATTTTTCATAGGCTTCACACTCTATGAACCATTTTCTTGTAGCATGTATGGCATTGAGGTTGTCTGCAATGATTTCGCTTGTATTGATGCCTTCTAGTGCAGGAAGCTGATTATTTAAAAGGGAAGGCAGGTTAGGATTTCTTTCAAAAACCAGCTGGTTAGGGCTGTTGCCATGTTGTGATTTCTTTGCATTGAAAGCCCATGATAGTGCAATTTCAAAATTGCACTTAGCATCTTCTAATGTTTTCTTAACCATTTCTCCCAAAACACCATTATACCTTTCATTTTATCCATTGCTCCAAAGAGATTGGGTGGCAGTGGTGCGTACTATAATGTTCAGATTTTGGGCCATGTCCCGAAAAAATTGGTTGTCAAATTCCTGCCATTATCGATAAGAAAAGGTCTGGGAGCGCCAAAATATGCAACCCAGTGTTTAAAAATGGCAGTAAGGATATCAGAGCTTTCCTTACTAGGTAGTTGGACACCAACGCTATATCTGGTGGCATGATTGACCAAGTGTAGTACTTTGTGACCATTGATTTCTTTTATGTCCATAGCTACAGTCTGGTTGAAATGGGTCCCTAAAGAAAATCCAACAACAGGTGGGGGTGCAGTTTTTTTATATCTAATACAGGTCTGACAAGCGAGGGGAAGTTCCGTTAAAATGTCCATAAACTCAGTGTCCTTTAAACCAGAACTTTTAACGAGGTCACATAATTGTTTTGCACTAGGATGGCTAAATTGTTTATGTAGTTTGGTGGCGATTTTTAAATTTTCCGCCTTACTCTTTTTATTAATATTATTTAAAAATAAAATATACCGTAACTTACCCCAGTCTGGTGGAGGTCTCAATATAGGGATGTGGTAATGGCCCGATGTGGTGCAGAGTAATTTAATTTTCTTACCAAACATCTCCGCTGTATCATTATTAAAGTTAAGGTATGTCTGGGCCCTTTTCATTGCTGCCTTGCTTAATAACAGAGGGATATCAGCTTCAACAATGTCAGTTATTATTTTTATGTCTATTTTAGCATTGACACAGGGTAGAGTTACCTTTCTAGTGATTTTAATTTCACTCCATCCCCAAATTTAAAGGTCTTTGTCCCATTTTTGGGTGGGAATATTTTTTCGTGTGTCCTCGGACAAAGTTTCGAGGAATAAATCGAACCACTTCTTTCCGCATACTGTAGTAGTTGCCCCAGAATCCAATATGGCAGAATTGTCTCTCCGAGTAAGGTATTGGGCTCCTCATGGTTTAGCAATACAAGGTTCGTGACATTTTCACAAGTTTCAACAATATTATCTGTATGGTAATAATTGTTTTGGTGTTCGTTTAATAATACCATATTCTCTGTGGTTTGCCTATTATAATCATTGCTTGGCTTGGAGTAGGTTGCAGTCATTAGTGTAATGGAATTTGCATCCACAAATGTAGCAAGTAGTGGTCTGACTGTTTAAGTTTTTTTATTTGAATATCGGGCGTTACCACGTATAAAATTCCGTGGTCTCCCTCTTTTGATGTTGCCGCTGCTAGAACTGCTACAACTGAACTTGTTAGAAGGGAAGGGAGGTCTACTGTTGACAAAATGTCGAACAAAAAGAAAATTTTTTTTCCTCTGACTGGTGATAATAGGTTGGGTCTATTTCTTTTTTGATAGAAATGTGTTGCTGTGAAGGCTTGGCAGAGGTTGAATTCACATGCATAATTTTTTTTAACTGTTGTGCCATATCCGATAGAGTGAGATTTGGAATTGTTGCTCTAATTAATCTCTCAATTTTGGGACTCATGTTGGCGGATTTTAGGGCACGATAGGCCAGAACAGGTTCAGGTAATATTATCTGGAATTCTCTGAGTTTCACCACGTGTCTGTCGAATTGGATTAGATAGTCAGGTGTTTGTGTCTCGGTGGTAATTTTCAAAGTTCTTGTAGCAAATGAATGTGGACAGATTTTTGTCTTCAAGGAATAGGGAATCTAGTTTTTCGAGGAGTAATTCCATTCCATCCTCAGAATTCAGTCATGAAATTTCCATTTCTAGAACAGCGGCATGTGCTTGGCCCGCAAGGGACAAAAATACTGCCAGCACTTGGTGTGCAAGCGGAATATTTGTCGCTAACTGCCATAACTGAATCTCCTGTTTCCATGAATCCTAAAATTCCAGGTTTAAAGGCAGTGGTTCAAACAGTTTAGAATTCATTTCCTTGCCATAGATGTTGGTCTCAGCTACCAATGTTAAAGAAGATAAACAACAACCAGTTGTAAATATAATATGTAGGATATTTATTTGACCAAATGCCATGTGCGATTGGTCTCTAAGAGAATATAATCCAGAATGTCACTTGTGGCCTTCTCCTCATGTTCCCCTGGCAGCTCCTTTCAGGTTCATTGGAAGACACTCGGTCTTCCAAATTTGTGCTATAGACTGTTACATGTTAACATACTCATTCGCTCTCTCTTTTTGAGTCTACTCTTTCTCTCTCTCTCTCTCTCTCTCTCTCTTTGGGTCTGCTCATTCTCTCTCTCTCTTTTCATTCTCTCTCTCTTTGTCTACTCATTCTCTCTCTCTCTCTCACTTTGTGTCTACATATTCACTCTCTCTCTCTCTCTTTGCATCTACACATTTTCTTTCTCTTAGAAACTATTCATTCTCTCTCTCTCTGAATCTACTCATAGATTCACTTTTTGCATCTAGTCATTCTCTCTCTTATTGAATCTTCTCATGTCCCCTCTCTCTTTATCTTTGCATCTGCTCATTCCCTATCTACTCATTGTATTTCTCTGTCTACTCCTTTTATCACCCTCTGTCTTCCTCTGTCTATGCAAAAACCCTTTCTCTTTAATTGTTTCTACTCATTGTCTCTATCTGAGTCCACTCTCTCTCTCTCTGTTTGTCTCAACTCAATTTTTGTTGAGTGTTTGTGTCTCTTCAGTCTCTCTGTCTCTTTTTTCTACACAATCTCTTTCTAGTTTCATTACTACTCAATCTCTCACTTGTTTCGTTACTACTCAATATCTCAATCATTTTGTTACTACTCAATCTCTCTCTCTTTTTATTACTACTCAATCTCTAATCAATCTGTCTCTTGTTTTGTTTCTACACAATCTCTCTGTCTTTCCTTTCGTATCTACTCAATTTTTTCTTTCCTTCCTATCGTTTCTTCTCAATCTCTCTCCTTCTGTTCCTTTCCGTATTCAATCTCTCTCACTCTCCTTTCCTTTCTGCTCAATTTCACTCACTCTCCTTTCCTTTCTGCTCAACCTCTCTCACTTTCCTATCTTTTTTGCTCAATCTCTGTCACTCTTTTTTCCTTTCTGCTCACTCTCTATCACTCTCCTTTCTGTTCCTTTTCGTACTCAATCTCTCTCACTCTCCATTCCTTTCTGCTCAACCTCTCTCACTCTCCATTCCTTTCTGCTCAACCTCTCTCACTCTCCTATCTTTTTTGCTCAAGCTCTCACTCTTTTTTCCTTTCTGCTCAGTCTCTGTCACTCTCCTTTCTTTTCCTTTTCATACTCCATCTCTCTCACTCTCCTTTCCTTTCTACTCAATCTCTTTCACTCTCCTTTCTATTCAATTTCTTTCACTTTCCTTTCCTGTCTACTCAATCTTTTATAATCTCCTTTCCTTTCTACTCAATTTTTCTCGCTCTCCTTTCCCTTCTGCTCATTCTGTTTCTTTTTTTTGTTCATTTCTACTCAATCTGTCTTTCCATACGTTTCTACTCAATTTCCTTTAGTTTCAATCTCTCTCTCTCTCTCTCTCTCTCTTTGTTTGTTCTTGTCTACTGCTTCTCTCTCTATGTTTATGACTCTCTTTTTCTCTCTCTCTTTGATTGTATCTACTGATGCTCTGCCTCTTGTGTTTTTTATTTTCTCTCTCTGTAGATCTGTTCATGTGTACTCCTTCTCTCTCTGTCTGTTCATATCCTCTTCTCCTTATTTTCATTTGTTCATATCTATCATCATTCTGTCATTTTCTCTCTCTTTCTTCACATCATCCTCTCTTTCCATTTTCTCTGCCTTTCATTCATCAACCAATCAATGACTGATTCTTTTCCTTTCCTTTGCAGTGCATTGCTTACCAGGTTCTTACAATCAGAGTGAATCAATGTGCAAACCGTGTGAAAAAGGAACATTCAAGACTCAATCTGGAAATACTCCATGCATAAGTTGTCCTAACGCAGCCTACACAACACCATTAAAAGGCAGTACAAGTGCCATTAATTGTACTGTTGGTAAGTAGAATATACCAGAAATTTCTGCTATGTCTTCTTTCATTCATACCAAATGAGGTGAAATTTTATTTTTTACACAAATAAACTTATTTGCTTAACTTAAATCATTTCACATTTGTTTAACTAACAAGTGATGATGATGGCTCATTCTGATGTAAACTTAATTTCTGTATAGAATATTTACTAACCTTTCCGATTTAAAAAAAAAAAAAGATTATATAAGATGTGTTATGACAATCTATTCTCTCAAATAAATTCCAGTTAGATTGATGTAGTGAAACATCTCCATGAATAAAGAGTTAGTTGTAAAAAATAAGACACATGTTGGAAGATCTATATATATAACAGGCAATCTGTCAGTCTGTGTGTGACTGTATAGTGGGTTATCCGTTATAGTGAAGTGTATTTGTGTGCTGAAATATATTAATTGAATTTGGCTTTGTTAGTAGATAGCCCACTATAAGCGGGTATAAAACAAGAAAATCAAATTGTGTATAGAAACAACATTTATCTCTCTCTCTCTCTATATATATATATATATACATAACAATTAAGGTTTTTTACAAATAAAAGTAATATCTTTTGATTGGTACAAAGGTCATTAAAAATGTTCATAGCAGTAAATGCTGAAAAGAGTTTGTGCATATGTATGTGTGAGCGTTTGTTTGTTAGAAGTGTCTTTGAAATCTCCACTCAATCTATTCGGGTAAGTGGCTCAGTGAAGAAGATGAGAGAGAAAGAAGAGGCAAGCATGATGCGATCACTTGACGTGGTCAAGGGATGTGCTAATTGCTCGTATTTTCTCAACTGTGTTTGTTTCCTTGTGTTGTCCTTTTATTTCGTCTTTGGGGCTTCAAACAAGTCATTTGGTAATTCACACTTGGATTTAATTCTTGGCTTCTCATTGGACGATAAACAAAATTCATGTCAGCTTGCGAAAAGGATCTGTAAAAGGAATTTGATATTTATTTTTGGTTTACCACCGGAACTTCTGTGTGGAGCCAGATGCGCAAAGACCAGTTTTGGTTATTTGCTATCTGGACCTCTGAGGGCAAACGTCCAGTCCCTGGTATCACCACAGCTGTTCCCTATGCTCGCCTACATTTTTTAAGCTATGCCATTCAAACTTTCTAGGGATACATATCTACAGGGAAGACAGGTTGACACATACTTTTTGAGTTTAAGTTCAGCTATTTTCCCTTTTGCACTTTTTGGTCAATGGAGCTGATTGTTTACATTTGCTTCGTAAAACATCTAAGATCTAAGATGGTTGATAAATTACATCACAGAAATCAAATCACACGTGTCAAACGCGACTAAAATAGTTTTAAAAATTCATTTGGTCAACAAAAAAATGTGAATATTTTTCCCCGTAATTTTGAAAACAAAAGAAATATTTTTTTAAAAAAAGTGTTTTTAAAACAAAAACAAAATATGTAAAAAAAAAAAAAAGAGCCAATGGGTAATTTAATTTAAGTCTTTCTTTTTTTTTCAGATTGAATATTTCATACTTCAGAAAATAAAATTTTTAAAAAAATAGAGCTTTTTTTTTTCGCTTAATATTTTATGCAGGAAATCAACTGTCTTTAATTCATGCAGCATTAATGTAACTTTTTCCTCTAAAATTAAATGTCTACATTTTTTAATTTTCTTTGAAAAATTTCTGCACTAAGAGCATAATAGTTTTTATATTTCTAATTTCAGTAAAACAAAATAAATAATTTTTATTTTTATGTTAAATTCATTGAGTCAACAAAAAACGTAAATATTTTCCCCATAATTATGAAACAAAAACAAACATATTGTTGTTTACAATGTCACACAAAACATCAAATCATGTTTACGCAAAACAAAAGAAAGATTTTTTTCTCCTACTACTAAAATGTTCTGAGTAGCACAAGCAACACCGGACTATGATGCTAGTATAAATAATAAAAGCCAGTAAGATTGTCATGCGCACAAACATAGAAATTATTAACTAATTTTTATGTACATAATTATTATTTCTGGTTTTGTAGAGATGCACAAACAAACTTTAAGCTTTATATATTACATCAAGCAGAAATTATTTTTTTCACTTTAATCCAGATACATTTTTTATTGATCTTTCAGTGAATTGTCAACCTGGCAATAGTTTCAATAGCACCTCAGATACATGTGTTCCTTGTCCAATTGGAACTTACCAAAATAAGACTGGTGATCATCCCTGCAAAACTTGTCCTGAAAATTACATAACTGATACAGAAGGAGTTAGCAATATATCTGATTGTTCTGTTTGTAAGTATAGTTCCTCATTTTTCTTTGTTGAAAGCAAGTTTGGCATGAGGTTAATTTTAAGGACAACTCTAGATAACTTTGCTTTTACAGTATATTTGGTCTCATGCATCATTCCTGGTTTTCAAATTGCTCAATCAACTTAAATGTAAGTATAGGTATACACAGTGTAGTCGGTAAATTGTCACCATTTTACTTTTTTCTATTTTGCACTTGGACATTGTGTGTTTTTGTTTCCGTTAACAGCGCAGTAGATTAGCTCAGTTGGATGCCATCTATGATAAAAAGGGTACCATGATGCAATTCACTCCAGCAGAAACTTGGAAACAGCCTACTGTTACTGCTTGGCATTCACTTTGAAAGCTCCAATATGAACATTTCAGAGTGTTTAGTTGTCAATTTGAGGACAGTGCAGTGGATTCAGTAAGAGTTGGATGAATCAAAATGGAGATTGCAAAGGTATGGCAGCTCTGAAAAAAGAACTTTAGAATTTGTTAGTGATGGCATTAAACTCATCACAGAGGCTTACTTCAAATGCCCTGAGGACATGGTGCTGCCCTGGGTCAAGAGGGTTGATGCTGGAAAACCTTATGTCTTGCCACAGGACTTTGCACCATGTCACACAACTCAAAGTTTTATGTCATGACTGTTAGACAATTTCTACAACCACATTACTCCTCACATCTGTCAATCTAACTCCCCAGACTGCAGTCCTTATGATTAATTTTTGTGGGACACAGTTGAGTGTGAGAAAATTCCTGTTAACACCAGAGATGAACTAAAGGCAATGATTACAGCAGCATTCTACCATGACTTCTTATACACACGCACACACACATATATGTACACTGTTGACAATATTTCACGGCATCGCAGTTGAGAATCACTGCTTTATACTTATTACTCAATACTATTTTATTTGAGGAATTTGCTTTCTCTTTAGCATGTTTTAAATCAAAATTATGCTCAGACTCATTATGGTAAACAGTTAATGCATTTAGTGTGTTGTTTAGTAGAAAAATCCCTTTTGTGTTCATATAATCTATTTAGTTTTTTTAAGGTTTTTCTGATGTATTCCTTGTAGAAATTATGACAGTAAATTTCTTCTTAAAGGATATTATTTTGTTCTGGAATCAACTGTAACAAATTTTATGCTGATTTTAGATAAATCTTTTGCAATTGGGATAGAGTTGGTGGGTAAAACAATATCTTTTAATTCATTTGGTTTGTCAGGATGAACTACATTTTTAAATATTTTATGAGCCTTTTGTTTTGCATATATAGTCTAGCCAATTTCATTTAGTTTCTTTTATTTATATTTTATCACTTTTGTTCTTAAGTACCCCACATTTTAAAGTGCAAAGAAAGACGAAATGTTGTCAGAAGCTGGACAAAAATTTACTGTGAATGATCTTAGTGAGTTCCTTTCACTTTTAATTAATTAAAAAAACATTTATGTAATTTAAGTTAAGGTCAGACTCATTGCAGTGAATAACTAATGCCATTGATTTTATTGCTTGACAAAAGATCCTTTTTATGTTCATATAATCTTTTAAATGTTTTGAGGTTTTTTTTCTATGTATTCATATTTCTTGCAGGTCATAAAGTAAATTCTTCTTTCAAGTTTTTAATTGTTCTCTTGTAATTTAGTCTGCTATAGCTTATGCCCAGTACTACCTGCTGCATGGTCAACTTATAGGCTATTTAACTGGTTCACCCACCAGGCTTTTTAGGTGAGAAGAGCAGTTTGAGATTCAGCAGGATTTTCAAAAAACATGTTTCATAAAATTGAAGATAACTCATGTCATGGGAAAAATAACATTTTGGAACACATTTAGAAATAACTGTGTTGTTTTCCTGGCAAACATTAATAGATTATCTCTTTTCTCATTCTGTCTCAGTTTATTTATATCTACCTCTCTTCTCATAGTGTCTCTCTCTCTGTTTCTTCATGTTTATTCATTCTCTCTCTCTCTTCATGTGTATTTATTCTCTTTCTATCTTCATGTTTCTTCATTCTCTCTGTTTATGTTTATTCATTTTTCTCTTGCTCTCTCTCTCTCTTCATGTCTATTCATTCTCTCTCTGTTTCTTTAATGTCTACTTATTCTTTCTCCCTCTCTCTCTGTTTCTTCATGTTTGCTCATTCTCTCTCTCTCTCTTTTTGGGCTTACTCATTCTTTCTCTCTCTTTATGTTTATTCATTCTCTCTCTCTCTTTATGTTTGTTCATTATCTTTCTCTCTTTAAGTTTGTTTTTTCTGTCTCTTTATGTTTATTCATTTTCGTTTTCTCACTCTTCATTTCCGTTTTCTTTCTTTTCATGTCTATTCATTCTCTCTCTCTCTCTCTTTGTTTCTTCATGTTTGCTCATTCTCTCTCTGGGTCTTCTTATTCTGTCTTTCTCTCAGCGTCTATTAATTCTCTCTCTCTGTCAAAGAGTTTACTCCTCTCTCTGTGAGACTACTTCTTCTCTTTCTTTGCGTCTGCTTATTTTCTCTCTCTCTTTTTAGGTCTACTCATTCTCTCTCTCTCTCTACACATTCTCTTTCTCTCTGAATCTATTCATACTCTCTTTTTTTGGGTCTAGTCATTCCCTCTCTCTCTCTATGAGTACGCTTATTTCCTCTCTCTTTCAGTTTGCGACTGCTCATTCCCATTCTTTCTTATTCTGTTTCTGTTTACTAATTTTATCTCTGTCTTTCTCTCTCTGTCTATTCAAAGATTCTCCCTCTCTCTATTTGTATCTACTCATTGTTTCTGTCTGAGTCTACTTAATATTTTTCTCTTGGTATTTGTGTCTCTTCAATATATCTCTCTCGTTTCATTTCTACTCAATGTATCTTACTCTTGTTTTGTTTCTACTCAGTGTCTTTCTCACTCTCTCTCTCTCTTTTCGTTTCGACTCAATCTCCCTCATTTCGTTTCTACTGAATCTCTCTCTCATTTTGTTTCTACTGAATCTCTCTCTCTCTCTCGTTTTGTTTCAACTTAATCTCTCTCTCTCTTTTCGTTTCTACTCAATCTCTCTCTCTCTCTCTCATTTCGTTTCTATTGAATCTTTCTCTTTTGTTTCTACTCAATCCCTCTCTCTCATTTCGTTTCTACTCAATCGCTCTCTCTCATTTTGTTTCTATGCAATCTCTCTCTTGACTTGTTTCTACTCAATCTCTCTCATTTGGTTTCTATTCAATCTTTTTCTCGTTTTTCTACTAAATCTCTCTCTCTTATTTTGTTTTTACTCAATCTCTGTCTCAATCTTGCATACTGCTCTTCTCTCTCTCTCTCTGTATTCATGTCTATTGATGCTCTCTCTCTCGTCTTCTTACTCTATTTCTCTGTCTATATGCTAGTGTCTACTTCTCTCTCTATTCATGTCCTCCTCACTTTATTTCAGTTTGTTGATATCTATCTCATCATTCTCTTTAGCATTTTCACTCTCTTTCTTCACATCTTCATCTCTTTCCATTTTCTCTGCCTTTCATTCATCAACCAATCAATGACTGATTCTTTTCCTTCCATTTGCAGTGCATTGCTTACCAGGTTCTTACAATCAGAGTGAATCATTGTGCAAACCGTGTGAAAAAGGAACATTCAAGGCTCAATCTGGAAATACTCTATGCATAAGTTGTCCTAACACGGCCTACACAACACCATTAAAAGGCAGTACAAGTGCCATTAATTGTACTGTTGGTAAGTAGAATATACCGGAAATTCCTGCTATGTCTTCATTCATTTCTACTAAATGAGGTAAAAGTTATTTTTTTACACACAAAAAAAGTGGTGGTGATGGCTCATTTTGATGTAAACTTAATTTCGTATATAGAAGATTTACTAACCTTTCTGATTTATGAAAAATAATAGATTATATAAGATATGTCATGACAATCTATTCTCCAAAATAAATTCCATTTAGACTGAGATATCGGAACCTCACCATGAATAAAAAATTTGTTGGAAAAATAAGATACATGTTGGAAGATATAAACAATAAAAGCCAATAATATTGTCATGCGCACAAACATAGAAATCATTAACTAATTTTATACGTACATAATTAATATTTCTGGTTTTGTAAAGATGCACAAACAGATTTTAAGTTTTATATATTACATCTAGCAGAAATTATTTTTTCAGTTTAATCCAGATACATTTCTTATTGGTCTTTCAGTGAATTGTCAACCTGGCAATAGTTTCAATAGCACCTCAGATACATGTGTTCCTTGTCCAATTGGAACTTACCAAAATAAGACTGGTGATCATCCCTGCGAGACTTGTCCTGAAAATTACATAACTGATACAGAAGGAGTTAGCAATATATCTGATTGTTCTGTTTGTAAGTCCAGTTCCTCACTTTTCTTTGTTGAAACCAAGTTTGGCATGAAGACAATTTGAAAGACAACTCTAGATAACTTTGCTTTTACAGTATATTTGGTCTCAGGCATCATTCCTGGTTTTCAAATTGCTCAGTCAGCCTGAATGTAAATATAGGTATACATTGTGTCGTCGGTAAATTGTCACCATTTTATTTTTTTCTGTTTTGAACTTGGACATTGTGTGTTTTTGATTTAGTCAACAGCACAGTAGATTGGCTCAGTTGGATGCCATCTATGAGAAAAAGAGCACCATGATGCAGTTCAGTCAGTCAGTTAAGTGCCATACGTGAAACACACTTGGGCGATCATGTCTCGAAAGAGACATGACTGACTGGGCAGAAGATTATCCCGCAGTAGGTTGCCATTGCTTTCTGCGGTAAACTAGTTGCCAGCCAAGGCTATCAACCCAATCTGTCCTCTTATTTAACCCATAACTGGAAGGAAGAGACGGATTAATACCTTTCCCAATGGTATTTGAGAGCGTAAGTGAATGCAATGAATTCAACTGGAATTCGAACTCGACTCTCCGATTTCTCATTCCAAGCCGAAATCCACTGCACCACAGCACACATCCCATGATGCAATTCATTCTAAACACTCTGAAATGTTTATATTGAAGCATTTAAAGAGAATGCCAAGCAGTAACAGTAGGCACTTTCCAAGTTTCTGCTAGAGTGAAAATATGCAATTCACTCTAGCAAAAACTTGGAAACAGCCTACTAATACTGCTTGGCATTCACTTTGGAAGCTCCAATATAAACATTTCAGAGTGTTTAGTTGTCAATTTGAGGACAGTGCAGTCGATTCAGTAAGAGTTGGATGAATCTAATGGAGATTGCAAAGGTATGGCAGCTCAAAAAACTCACTATGATTGTTCTGATAAAAGAACTCCAGAATGTATGAGGGATGGCATGAAACTCAACACGGAGGCTTACATCAAGTGCCTTGAGGCTATAGTGCTGCCTAGGGTCAAGAGGATTGATGCTGGAAAACCTTATATCTTGCAACAGGACTCTGCACCATGTCACACAAGCAGGGAACTAAGTCATGGCTGTTAATTCATTTCTATAACCACATCGCCTCTCATATCCGGCTATCTAACTTACCAAACTACTGCCTTTTTGATTATTATGTGTGGGACTCAGTTGAAGGAAAGATCAAAAAAATTCTGTTAACACCAAACATGAACTGAAGGCAATGTTAATAACAGCAATCCCCCACCCCGTAAAATTGCCATTGATTATATTTATAGATGAAAGTGCTCAATATCAGGAATGGATCATGATCCTTGGCTCTCTTATTTCTTCTTCTGAGTTCTACGTCCTTGGTTACATCCTTTTTTTCAGGAAGGGCTTCAATGTTTTTATGCATGGGTTTGGTATTTATGTCAGTGAACATCTCACTTTAGCTAGGATGATCTGTCTTGAATCTCTAGATCATTCTTACATGTGTTTCCATCTCTCTTTACTAAGCTTGTATCTTTTTTTTCTCTAACACTCCCCATCATCTCCGGACTGTTCTGTACTAGACAGCTTTTGAATAATATTGATGAGGCCATTTTATCATGCCAACATGGCACTCATTGTATCTGCCTGTCTACTCTTATTATACTTGCCTCTTTCTCTCTGTGTCTATTCAAAGCCCCTTTCTCTCTATTTGTGCCCACTCATTGTCTCTGTTTGAGTTTACTCAGTCTCTCTCTCGGTTTGTCTCCACTCAATTTTCATCTCAGTCTTCGTGTCTCTTCAGTCTCTCTCTCTTGTGTCTACTAAATCTCTTTCTCATTTAATTTTTACTTACTCTTTCTCTCTCTCTCGTATTTCGTTTCTACTCAATCTCTCTCTCATTTCGTTTCTACTCAGTGTCTCTCGCATTTAGTTTCTTCTCAGTTTCTCTCTACTCAATCTCACTCTCTCTTGTTTCATTCTACTCAATCTCTCTCTTATTTCGCTACTACTCAATCTCTCTTTTGTTCCCCTTCTAATCAATCTTTCACTCTCATTTCGTTTCTACTCAATCTCTCTCTCCTTTCTTTCGTTTCTACTCAATCTCTCTCTCCTTTCTTTCGTTTCTACTCAATCTCTCTCTCCTTTCTTTCGTTTCTACTCAATCTCTCTCTCCTTTCTTTCGTTTCTACTCAATCTCTCTCTCCTTTCTTTCGTTTCTACTCAATCTCTCTCTCCTTTCTTTCGTTTCTACTCAATCTCTCTCTCCTTTCTTTCGTTTCTACTCAATCTCTCTCTCCTTTCTTTCGTTTCTACTCAATCTCTCTCTCCTTTCTTTCGTTTCTACTCAATCTCTCTCTCATTCCTTTCGTTTCTACTCAATCTCTTTCTCCTCATTTTCGTTTCTACTCAATCTCTCTCTCCTATTTTTTGTCGATACTGAATCGCCTGTTTCTCCTTTTTTGTTTCTACTCAATCTCTCTTTTTCTCCTTCCATTCGTTTCTACTCAATGTCTCTCTCCTTCCTTTCGTTTCTATTCAATCTCTCTCTCTCCTTCCTTTTGTTTCTACTCAATCTCTCTCTTTTCCTTCGTTTCTACTCAATCTATCTCTCTTCTTCTTTTCATTTCAATGCAATCTGTCTTGTTCCTTCTTTTCATTTCTAGTCAATCTTTCTCTCCTTATTTACTTTTCTACTCACTCTTTCTCTCTCCTTCCTTTCATTTCAACTCAATCTCTCTCCTTCCTTTCATTTCAACTCAATCTCTCTCCTTCCTTTCATTTCTACTCAATCTCTCTCTCCTTCCTTTCGTTTCTACTCAATCTCTCTCTCCCTCCTTACTTTCGTTTTTACTCAATCTCTCTCTCATTCATTTCGTTTCTACTCAATGTCTTTCTCATTCCCTTTGGTTCTACTCAATATCTCTCTCTTCCTATTTTCGTTTCTACTCAATCTCTTTCTCCTATTTTTCGTGTATACTCAATCCTCTCTTTCTCCTTTTTTGTTTCTACTCATTCTTTCTGTTTCACCTTCCAATCATTTCTACTGAATCTCTTTTTCTTCTTTCTTTCGTTTCTACACAATCTGTCTCTCTCTATCTTTTCTTTCGTTTCTACTCAATCACTCAATCTCTCTTTATCCTTTCTTTCACTTCTACTCAGTCTCTCTCTATATATTTCCTTTCATTTCTACTCAATCTCTCTCTCAATCTTTTATTTCGTTTCTACTCAATCTCTCTCTCTATATATTTTTCCATTTGTTTCTATTCAATATCTCTCTATCCTTCCTTTCATTTCTACTCAATATCATTCTGTTTTTGTCTACTCATTGTATCTCTCTGTCTACTCATATCATAATTCCCTCTTTCTCTCTGTCTATTCAAAGCCCTTCTCTCCCTATTTGTGTCTACTTATTGTCTCTGTCTGTGTTTACTCAGGCTCTCTCTCGGTTTGTCTCCACTCAATGTATCTCAGTTTTCGTGTCTCTTCAATCTCTCTCTCTTTTGTTTCTACTAAATCTCTCTTTCGTTTCATTTCTACTTAATCTCTCTCTCTCACTCTCTTATTTCTTTTTTACTCAATCACTCTCTCGTTTCGTTTCTATTCAATCTCTCTTTCAATTCACTTCAACTCAATCTCTCTCTCTCTCTCATTCTGTTTCTATTCAATCTCTCACTCACTCTCGTTTCGTTTTTGCTAAATTTCTCTCTCTTGTTTTGTTTCTACTCAATCTCTCTGTCTCGTTTTTTCTACTAAATCTTTCTCTCTCTCAATCTTGCATACTGTTCTTCTCTCTCTCTCTCTCTCTCTCTCTATTAATGTCTATTGATGCTCTCTCTCTCGTCTTCTTACTCTATTTCTCTGTCTATATGCTAGTGTCTACTTCTCTCTCTATTCATGTCCTCCTCACTTTATTTCAGTTTGTTGATATCTATCTCATCATTCTCTTTAGCATTTTCACTCTCTTTCTTCACATCTTCATCTCTTTCCATTTTCTCTGCCTTTCATTCATCAACCAATCAATGACTGATTCTTTTCCTTCCATTTGCAGTGCATTGCTTACCAGGTTCTTACAATCAGAGTGAATCATTGTGCAAACCGTGTGAAAAAGGAACATTCAAGGCTCAATCTGGAAATACTCTATGCATAAGTTGTCCTAACACGGCCTACACAACACCATTAAAAGGCAGTACCAAGTGCCATTAATTGTACTGTTGGTAAGTAGAATATACCGGAAATTCCTGCTATGTCTTCATTCATTTCTACTAAATGAGGTAAAAGTTATTTTTTTACACACAAAAAAAGTGGTGGTGATGGCTCATTTTGATGTAAACTTAATTTCGTATATAGAAGATTTACTAACCTTTCTGATTTATGAAAAATAATAGATTATATAAGATATGTCATGACAATCTATTCTCCAAAATAAATTCCATTTAGACTGAGATATCGGAACCTCACCATGAATAAAAAATTTGTTGGAAAAATAAGATACATGTTGGAAGATATAAACAATAAAAGCCAATAATATTGTCATGCGCACAAACATAGAAATCATTAACTAATTTTATACGTACATAATTAATATTTCTGGTTTTGTAAAGATGCACAAACAGATTTTAAGTTTTATATATTACATCTAGCAGAAAATATTTTTTCAGTTTAATCCAGATACATTTCTTATTGGTCTTTCAGTGAATTGTCAACCTGGCAATAGTTTCAATAGCACCTCAGATACATGTGTTCCTTGTCCAATTGGAACTTACCAAAATAAGACTGGTGATCATCCCTGCGAGACTTGTCCTGAAAATTACATAACTGATACAGAAGGAGTTAGCAATATATCTGATTGTTCTGTTTGTAAGTCCAGTTCCTCACTTTTCTTTGTTGAAACCAAGTTTGGCATGAAGACAATTTGAAAGACAACTCTAGATAACTTTGCTTTTACAGTATATTTGGTCTCAGGCATCATTCCTGGTTTTCAAATTGCTCAGTCAGCCTGAATGTAAATATAGGTATACATTGTGTAGTCGGTAAATTGTCACCATTTTATGTTTTTCTGTTTTGAACTTAGACATTGTGTGTTTTTGATTTAGTCAACAGCACAGTAGATTGGCTCAGTTGGATGTCATCTATGAGAAAAAGAGCACCATGATGCAGTTCAGTCAGTCAGTTAAGTGCCATACGTGAAACACACTTGAGCGATCATGTCTCGAAAGAGACATGACTGACTGGGCAGAAGATTATCCCGCAGTAGGCTGCCATTGCTTTCTGCGGTAAACTAGTTGCCAGCCAAGGCTATCAACCCAATCTGTCCTCTTATTTAACCCATAACTGGAAGGAAGAGACGGATTAATACCTTTCCCAATGGTATTTGAGAGCGTAAGTGAATGCAATGAATTCAACTGGAATTCGAACTCGACTCCCCGATTTCTCATTCCAAGCCGAAATCCACTGCACCACAGCACACATCCCATGATGCAATTCATTCTAAACACTCTGAAATGTTTATATTGGAGCATTTAAAGAGAATGCCAATGTCTACTAAATCTCTTTCTCATTTAATTTTTACTTTTTCTCTCTCTCTCTCTCGTATTTCGTTTCTACTCAGTCTCTCTTTCATTTCGTTTCTACTCAGTCTCGCTCTATTATTTAGTTTCTACTCAGTCTCTCTCGCTTCGTTTCTACTCGATCTCACTTTCCCTCGTTTTGTTCTACTCAATCTCTCTCTCTCTCCTTTCTTTCGTGTCTACTCAATCTCTCTCTCTCTGCATTTTCGTTTTCCTCAGTCTCTCTCTTGTTTCGCTACTACTCAATCTCTCTCTCGTTTCATTTCTACTCAATCTCTCTCTCTCTCCTTTCTTTCGTTTTTACTCAATCTCTCTTTCCCTCCATTTTTTCGTTTTTACTCAATCTCTCTCTCTCTCCTTTTTTTCGTTTCTACTCAATCTCTCTTTCTCTTTTATTCTTTTTTTTTCTACTCAATCTCTCTCTCCTTCCTTTCATTTCTATTCAATCTCTCTCTCCTTCCTTTCATTTCTATTCAAACTCTCTCTCCTTCCTTTCATTTCTATTCAAACTCTCTCTCCTTCCTTTCGTTTTTACTCAATCTCTCTCCTTCCTTTCGTTTTTACTCAATCTCTCTCCTTCCTTTCGTTTTTACTCAATCTCTCTCCTTCCTTTCGTTTTTACTCAATCTCTCTCCTTCCTTTCGTTTTTACTCAATCTCTCTCCTTCCTTTCGTTTTTACTCAATCTCTCTCCTTCCTTTCGTTTTTACTCAATCTCTCTCCTTCCTTTCGTTTTTACTCAATCTCTCTCCTTCCTTTCGTTTTTACTCAATCTCTCTCCTTCCTTTCGTTTTTACAATCTCTCTCCTTCCTTTCGTTTTTACTCAATCTCCTCTCCTTCCTTTCTTTTTACTCAATTTCTCTCCTTCCTTTCGTTTTTACTCAATTTCTCTCCTTCCTTTCGTTTTTCCTTCAATCTCCTTTCCGTTTTTCCTTTCTTTTTACTAATCTCTCTCCTTCCTTTCGTTTTTACTCAATCTCTCTCCTTCCTTTGTTTTTACTCAATCTCTCTCCTTCCTTTTGTTTTTACTCAATCTCTCTCCTTCCTTTTGTTTTTACTCAATCTCTCTCCTTCCTTTCGTTTTTACTCAATCTCTCTTCTTCCTTTTGTTCCTACTCAATCTCTCTCTCTTCTTCCTTTCATTTCAAATCAATCTGTCTCTCTCCTTCCTTTCATTTTGACTTAATCTTTCTCTCATTCATTTCATTCCTACTCAATCTCTCTGTAATTCCTTTTGTTTCTACTTAATCTCTCTCTCCTATTTTTCGTCTCTACTCAATCTTTTCTTTCTCTGTGGAGAAATAAAGTGAAAACAGCAACCAGCGAGTAAATTGTGGCTCTTCCAGCTGGTATTCTAACCTAAAATCGTTTCTTCTTGAGTTTTGTCTCAAAATCGTACTAACAGGCTTTTTAGCCGCCAACTGTGAACATTACTCCAAGAGAAACTCCCGCACTGGGAAAAATTAGTTGCTTTTATATTTGTCCATATACCCATAATTATTTGCATCTTCCTGCGATCCCATAATGCATTGCATCTTTATTGTATAAAAATGCAATGCAAGTCTACCCTTATTCTTTTATGTTATCTGGCCGAGGGCGGATTACAGCAGAGCAGTAAGTGCTTTTTCTTTCTCCTTCATTTTAACTGCAGTAGCTTTACATGCTAAGCAATACAGGCTCTTTGGGGGGGAGGGCAAGGCAAGTCGCAAACAGTTGTGCTCTTCTCAGGTTCTGTCTCATGTCTGCCACACTCCCCTCTGATCTCCTAATCACACAGATGACAGTGCAGGTGTGGTCTTTTGTTCCAGGTGCTCCTCCGAAGGGGAAGTAGTTGAGCTTCTTCATCAGAGGATCTCTCATTAGACATGTCCCAATCTATTGGCAAACTACTGATATTGGAGTAATCAGTTGTTGAACCCAACTTTATATATATCGGCTGTTCACTATCCTCTGTGTTTTCTTTGTCAGTTATGGGATTTGAGCCCAAAAAAGGACGCAGGTCTCTAACATGGCAAGGCGTTCTATCAACCTGCACCGACTGCTGACTCACCATTTCGGTCACACGTCCAATTCCAAATTTGGTCATGCGTTTACCATGTGGAGTCTTGACCCAGACAATGTCCCCTTTCTTGTATTCCCCTGCGGTTATTTGTGATTCAGGCAGGGGTGTTGGATCAGTGCCTCTCACCCGGACGTGGTATGTGTGCAGTACATCAGCCAGTTCCGTGGAAGGTGAAAGGTTGTCCTTGGGTGTGACATTATGCCAGTAGACCGCCTCCAAGACTGAACAATTTTTCCTGGCCGCTATGGTTTTGACACTTCTGTGGTTGCATTCAACAATGCCATTTCCAGACAGCACGTAAGCGCACCAGAACCACAAATGCATGCCCCAGCTGCTTACAAATTCCTTAAAAAGTCTGCAAGTGAATATGGTATCATTGTCAGTCAGTATTTCAGTCGGCGGGCCTCGTTCGTAGAAGACTGTCTCCAGCTGACAAATGACACCAGCAGAGTCTTGCCGTCTTAGTGGCCGCCATACTGTAAAACGGGAGGGACCACAATCAATGAGTGTAAGAAAATGGCTACCATCGTAATGGGTCACGTCCATTGCTAACCTGCTCCAGTTTCTTCTCACACTCAATTTCTTTTTTTCCAATGCACTGGTGCTGGATCGATCAATTGGCAGGCTTTGCAGGTTCTAACAATAGATTTTATCAGTTCCTTAGATACCGTTGGATCTACAATCCTAGCAAAGTACAATGTCCTTTTAACACCCGGGTACCCACTCTGCTGGTGGATGTGGGTCACCTGACGTTTGTTCAACTAGCTCATGCAGTGGCACAACTCACTTGTACCAGTTCTCCTCCTTTCTTGTGCATCTCTTACCAGCATTGCGGCACTCTGGTGAGGCTGTCAGCGCGGTTCTGACAAGATTTTACCAACGTCACAGTCATAGTCAGTGTGTACTCCTCCACCAATGCTTGCAGTGTCTCTAAGTGCTGCCTCATCAGCATTTCACCCGTCACCTTCGTGTTCATGCGCATCTTTCCTGTCAGGGTGTCAGACACCCATCGGTGCACACATGCTGAATTGGTGACCACATGCATAATTGGTGCCTGCCACTGCAGGGCAAGATTCACACCCTTGATTACCGCGTCAAGTTCAGCAAGATTAATGTGTCTGGCATCATTAGTTGGATTTAAACAAATAGTGTCTTCCACGATGCTCCCATTCACCTCTAGTGCTGCTCTTGTAGCTACAGAGCTTGCATCCACTTAAACTGTCATTTCATTGCCACTCACACACCAGTCTCTACCGACAGGATCTGATTCCCATACTCTAGCCACCGTTTCCTCAAGCATACGTCCAAGAGGGGCATCCTTTATCTCGTCGTCCCATCCTTTGGTCAGTGTACTTGCATAATGCTTAATAAATGCAGTTGCCACCATAAGCCAACTGCACACGGGGAAATGACCCATGAGTTTCCCGCACAAGGAAAATATGCTTCGGCGGGTCATCATTTGAGCAATTTCTGGAACCTGACCTCCCCGCTTCCATCGAAGGGAGTCGCTTTCTTCTCATACTTGCAGACCTAGAACCATAGTTCCGTCTCTCACATTCAGACCAAAACCCAAACGTGTAAGGCAAAACCGCTTATCGTTAATGACCGCTGTTTGAAAATGCCATAGTTATTTGTCAACGTGGATCTGTAGGTATGCATTTCCCAAATCCAACAGCGATATGTCACCTCCTTGTCGTCGCCATTCTTGTAATTTCTGCGCGCACACCCCTGCGTCAGCCATGAAAGCATCTACAAAGCTGTTCAACTCTCAATAGTCAAGTTTGTGTTCTTGTACAATCGCCATTAAGGGAATTAATCCCTTGAGTGAGCCAAGCTGTTTCTCAGGACATGGCAGTAGCCATTCGTCTCACTGCCACTGTGCTAGTTCTTTCTCGTGTGCATCCCAGACGTGGCCAGGTACTGTGTACTCTTATACATTATTGACTAACCTACTAGGTGAGTGACCACTCGCCCACTTCCACAATGCAGTCCAGGTTTTCATGCGCGGGTTAAATGTTACCCTAAAGTCAGGTTTGTTGATAAGATTGGCGGCACATGTGTTCGGTTTTCCGAGATGCACTTCGCCTGATTCAGTCAGGTGTACACCTCCGGGCACCTTGATTGCATCAATCCCAAGAAGAAGATCGAACCCTAGCAATTGTCCATCCCATAAATTGGTCGAACGCATTAAATCTGTCAGTCGCATATGCAGTCATAAGGGCCCGTTTAATTTGTTCCGTGTCTGCCCTCTGCTTTTCACTAAGTTGTCTATACACGACAAGAGCATTACCTCGTAGTCTTAAAGGCATGCTGCACTCGATCTTGTCTATGGCGCAGAGTTCACAGACCAATTCCACATTCTCTACCCATTCAACAATGGGCATATCTGTTGGGACGCCGCTGAATTCTGGAATCAAACGGACGTCAAAGATCCTGCCTTCCATTTTGAAGAATTAATATACGGAGAAATAAAGTGAAAACAATAATCAGCGAGTAAATTGTGGCTCTCCCAGCTGGTATTCCAACCTAGAGTTGTTTCTTCTTGAGTTCTGTCTCAAAATCGCACTAACAGACTTTTCAGCCGCCAACTGTGAACGTTACTCCAAGAAAAACTCCCACACTGGGAAAAATTAATTGCTTTTATATTTGTCTATATACCCATAATCCTTTGCATCTTCCTGCGATCCCATAATGCCTTCCATCTTTATTGTATAAAAATGCAATGCAAGTCCCCCCTTATTCTTTTACATTATCTGACCGAGGACAGATTACGGTCCGAAAGTTGTGTTTTAAATTTTTATGTAAAATCTTTGTTACTCATGAGTATGTCGTTTTTGTTTACAGTGTTTTATTGTCTTTGTTACTTGTTTCCTTGATTTCTGGATGTTTTTGTGAAAACTTTTTTACGTTGTGAGGTGGGGTCAAGCCTAATTATGGTTTCATCTCCACAGCCATCTACTTCTTCGGCAGTTGTGCCAATGGTGACTCCTTCACCGTCGACATGGAACAACGCTCCTGTAAAAAAAGATTCGGACTATTACAAAAAATTACAGGAGAAATTTAAAGATCATATTTCGGGGAATGAACTAATTGTCATCCCTGAAGTTGTGAATGTTATTGCACCAAGGACGATTTCCCTGTCAACCTCGGATTCAAAAAACATGAAAGTTTATTGGGGTCAGCAGGGAGAGCATGGAGGAGGCCCGTAAGAGCCTCAAAATCAACCCAAAGGCGTTGGCACGTAGATCCAGGGCCATGTAGGATGTGCTACTGAACACAGAAGAAGAAGCCAAGAAGTTGGCCGGAACCACCCTGATGACAAGAGAAATCAGGCTCCAGACAGAGTATATGGGTACCCGTAGGACCCATATTATCATCCACGGCATTCCGTTGGAGATTTCTAATGACCACATTGGGGCTTTCTTCACTCAATTTGGAGCAGTTGATGAAGTAGCTCGTGCTAACAGCAAGGCGGGCATACCCACGGAGGACATGGCACTGCATGTGGTGGTGGATAGGCCAAGCTTCCTACAGATTCCAGACATCCTGCTGTGTAGGGGCTGGGAGCTTTTTGTGGTGGTGGAAGGATGCAGGCCACATTGTTGGCTGTGTGGAACAGCGGGCCATTTCGCAAAGGTGTGCCTCTCAAAGAAAGTGGACGAAGAACAGACACCAGCAACACCAGTGACACTGGCAACACCACCGGTGGAAAAAAATAATGTACCACCTGGAAAAAAGACCAACCAAACACTAGCAGCCAAAGAATGGACAGAAGTTGTGAAAAAGGGGAAGAAAGCGGCTTCCCCCCTTCTCAATTGGAGAAACCTCCGTCACACATTAAGAAGAAGCCTCATAAAGAGGCAAAACAACATCATCATCAGCAGCAACAACAGAAACAACAAGAGCAGCAACAACTTCAAGAACAAAATATAAAGATCTCAGAAATGCCTCCACCACGCACTTCATCCCTGAAAAGGGGACGGGAGGAGGAAGAAGAATGTGCCACCAAAAAAGAGAAGAAGGAGTTTGTAGAGCGTGGCAGGGTGGAACGGGTCATGGCAACAGCTAAGACCCCATCCGCCCTGACATCACCCGTCAGATCTATTTGTGTTAAGGGGAGAAGTCAGTCTGCCTCCCCAGACATGTTTCGTCTCCTTCATACACACCCTTCTCTAGACCAGAAACAAACCCCTCCCAACTTGAAACATCTTCCCCTCCCCTAAAACTACTCAACCCTCCCCTAATGTAGATAAGCTCACCCCGAAGCCTGAGAAAGAAAAAAGGAAAGAAAATATATTTAGACACACAGAAGTGTGTAAGATTGATAGAAGCGTGCTAGAAAGGGACCTTTCTGCACAGAAAAGGGCCTTTCTGACAGTGGATAACTTATCTGTAGAAGACCCCAAGACAGTGGATAACTTATCTGTAGAAGACCCCAAAAATTTCCCAAAAGCCCCTGGAGTACTGACTCTTATTTGAAACACCGGGAGTGGTCTCAAAGTCTGGGACTGATGGAGCCATGGAGGCGTTCCCAAAAATTAAAATGGCCCAAACAGGCACTAATTATTTTAAAAAAACTGACAAATTTTTGTGCTGGGAGGGTCCCTGTTATCCTCCACCTCTCATTGTGTAGGGCAGAAAAAACTAACGTTCCCAACGGACGTTGGCGGCATTGTCCAGGATGGATGAATTACATCCGATATTGGTACTGGAAGCCTAGGACAATCCATCGGGGTCCCTACTACTATTGATTTTCGCTCTGTATGTGACCTGGAGTAATGTTTTGCTTTCTCTTTACAGGTTTAAAAGATGTCAATTAAGTTAGTCAGCTTGAATGTGAAGGGCCTTAGGGATCAGAGTAAGGCTGCCTGCCTGCTTCGAGACCTCTTGTCCTTCGATGTGGACGTTGCCGCGATCCAAGAGACTCACTTTGTTTGCAAGGCTGATGCCTGTGTGCTGTCTAACGACTTCGTCCTCTATTTAGCATATGGGGACCGGCTGGCCAGACGAGTTTCTTTGCTGGTTAAGCGTACCCTGGACGTGAAGGTGGATCTTGTCTATGTTAGTGCCGAGGGCCGGCTGATCGTGGCTGATATTTCAGTGAAAAGCAATGCATTTTGACTGGTTGCAGTTTATATGTCCAATGACCGGGGGGAGCACATCTCGTTTTTTCGACAGTTGGAGCTCTTCCTGGTGGATTCAATGCAACTTGTCTTAGTGGGCGGCTGGAATGCCATTCTGGACCCCAAGTTGGATAGAGGGTGGGGTGCTAGAGGGAAGGCAGGTGATCGTAGCTTGTTTGATCTCATCGAGGATTTCGGTCTTGTCAATAGATACCGGGTCGATCACAAGGGTTGGAAGATGTGGATGTGGGCTAATAGTTGACCTTCTACCAAGGTAGCTAGCTACTTTGATAGAATGTTAGTTTGTGAAGCTGACATAGATCTTTTAGATTGTCCCACGTTCCACAGGTTAGGCTACTTGGACCACAAACTTGTTTGTGCCCGGGTAGATTTAGAAAATAGACCTAGAATGGCTGGTTATTGAAAGTTCAACGTGTCCTTACTGGACAGGCAGGACTTCCAGTGCCAGCTAATTAACTTAGTGCAGCAGGCGTTAACTGTGGAGTCATTGGGAAAAAGTGGTGGGAGAATCTTAAGAATAGTATTAGGTCTTTCACCACCAAGTTCAGCAAACTAGATAAGGCTGATAAGGTAAAGACACTTAGAGCTAATTACTCCCGGGTGGAGGTTGGTGGGGATCCCCGACAGATAGCCATAGCTAAGGAAGCTGTGGAGTGGTCAAATAGTGATCGTTACATGGGCCAGATAATTAGACATAGGATGTCTTCCAAAGCTGTAAACATGGGCACAGAACTGCGCAAGGAAGAGATTCGCCAAGGCGTTGACCGCTACATTCAAGAGGTTCACAACCCGGAGGGACATACTCTTCGGTCGACTGACAACATGTGTGAGGTGTTTTTGCGGCATTTTGAGATCCTCTTTACCAAGGAGCCTGGTTTCCATGATGAGGAGTTTCGCAGCTATTTGGCTGACTTCCCCTGGCTTTTACCAGCTGATGCAGCTAACTGCGAGAGAGAGATTACGAAGGGCGAAGCCTATACGGCTTTGAAGAAGGTCGGTAGAGGCAAATCGCCAGGTCTTGATGGTTTGCCCTATGAATTGTACTTGAGGTTGTCGCACATCTTTGTCTCGATTTTGACTGTTGTGTTCAACAACTGGTTTCGGCAGGGGTCCATCCCCAACCAGCTCACCAGGGGTGTGATCACACTGTTGAGACAAGGCAAAGATGTGAGGAAGGAGTTAGAGGGTTACCGGCCCATAACTCTTCTAAACACAGAGTTAAAGATTTTGGCCAAGATCTTGCAAAATCATTTGCAATTAGTTGCCAAGTCTCTGTTGAGACCTGAGCAGACTTGTGCTGTGAAGAGTCGAACAATTCAGAGCAACCAGTATCTGATACGCACGATCATAGAGGGGATAAAAGATGACGAAGAAGTTGCGCTGATCAATTTGGATTAGTCCAAGGCATTTGATAGGGTTGACCATTACCTGGCAGCTGTCCTGCAGATCGCTGGATTCGAAACCAACTTCTGCCACTGGATTACCCTCCTGTATCAATCCCTCACGGCTGTAGTACAGGTGAACCAAAAGTTGTCCGGCATTCTGGTGCTGTCTAGGTTGGTCCGACAGTTTTGTGCACTGTCGCCCCTACTTTATGCTTTGGCGTTGGAGCCCCTCCTTTGCTGTCTAAGGGACAGGGCCTGTACTCCAGCCCTACGGGGAATCACTGTGCCTGGTGGTGCTCAAGCCAGGGTTTCTGCTTACGCCGATGACGTCACTACTTTCATGTCCTCCCGGAGTGACATCGAGGTGGTACAGAAGGCACTTGAATGGTACGAACAGGTGACAGGAGCCATGATTAACCGCAACAAGTCATCCAGCTTGCGGTTAGGTACCTGGAAGGGTGCTACCCTTCCGGGGCCCTTCAACTGGATGGATGGCCCTGTCCGCATTCTTGGAGTGTGGTTTGGGCCCGACCTCCAGTTGGAGAAAAATTGGTCAGAAGTACTGGCAAAAGTCAGCGCGTCAGTCGAGATTTGGCATCGAAGGAATTTGTCCTTTAAGGGTTTGACTGAGGTGTGTGGTACATATGTCTTTCCCATTATACTTTACTGGCTGTCAGTACGTCCACTTTGTAAAGAGCATAGGGAGACGATCAAGCATTTGCAATTCTCCCTTCTGTGGAGAGGACGCAAACACTATGTCGACAAACGTGTCTTTTACCAACATCCGTGTCATGGGGATCTAGGAATGCCATACCTGATGGGCCATAAGACTGCGTCAAGGTTGGTTTTTCTCAGGGAAGCAATTTTGGAAGACGCATTGCTGAGGGAATAGTGAGGGACATGTTTTCTAGCCTTACTATCACTCCCCCCATCTCAAGGCAGTGCCGTAAGCCTCGAGGGCGATTGAGTTTTCTCCTCGAATGTCTGGCAGTTTTACGGGCCATTCCATGGTCCAGTGACCTTTCACGGCCTAGGAAAGTCTTCTGTCGTGGGTTAGTGGAAGGCGTCGCAAAGGATTCATTAGGGGATGTGCTCCACTTGTCGGAGGATGACTTTCACTCATTCTGGTCTTGGGCGCCGGGTACCGATTATCTCAGCAACGCTGAGTTTTCATTCACCTGGCGATTGGCTCAGAATCGGTTGCTTCTCAATGACATGGCCTTCATATGGGACCTGGCAGATTTGCCAGATTGTGAATGCTGCAACCTTGGCTTGGAAGAAACAGTTTCGCACGCCTTCTACCATTGTTCAGGGGTTCGCCCACTTTGAGACCATGTCAGCGAGTTGACTGCTCATATGGCGCCCCGAGAACTTGTGCTCATTGATCATGCATTTGCTTGCAACAATGTGTCGCCCCCGTTTTCTGAAGCGTATGGTGTTTCTGTCACTGCTAGCCACGGCTCGAATGGTGATTTGGACGATGCAAAAGGAGAAAGTCTTGCAAGGTCAGCATCTTTCACATCAGGATCTGATCCGATATTTTGAGCATCAGCTCAAAATAAGGATTAGAACTGATTGGAAACGTTTGACTTTGACAGACTTCAGCAAAAGGTAGGTAAATGTGGCCAGCCTGGTTCGCGTGAACAGGGCTAGCCTTGATTTTTCTCTTTTAGATCTGCTGGTTACATCGGGGTGGATTCCTTTGGAACCCTCCCCTGGTTAAGGTAGTTTTTCTTTTGTGTACCTAGTTAATGTGAATGAATGTGTTCCTAGCCTGAACCTGACTTTCTCTTTTGTTATGATCCAAGTCGAGATCCCTAACCTCCCCAATTTGTTTTGGCCTTCTTTTATCTCGGCTGGTTCAGCTTTTGATTGTCCCATTCCATTAATTTTTTTACTCCCCTCCCACTCCCTTAGTGAGTGTGCTTCTTGATTTCGCCATATGGCAGAATACAGCGGCCACTCTTTTTCTGGGATGAGCGGGTCTTACTAACATTGTTTATTATTTTGTTTTAAAAATTTGTTGTATTTTTAGTTTGTTTTTGGGTTTATCTCCCTCCCATCATTTCATCTTTCATTAAATGTTTTATATTATATATTGTATACAAATGCATTTTTACTGTCATGGGTTTTCCCTCTTTTTTTAGGTGCCTCTTACAAATTTGTGATATTGTGGTGTATGAAGGATTGGGAGTTAATGGATGGGTTCTTGTGGTGAATATGTAAATTGTAATGTGTGACTGGGTCATTATAATGCTTAGCTAGGTATAAGATAGTTCAGTGAGCACCACCCTCTACCCCTCCCCTTTTCGGCTTTGTGCCACAACTTGTATTTCAATACAAAAAATATTAAGCGGTAAGTGCTTTTTCTTTCTTCTTCATTTTAACTTCATTTTTTGCATGCTAAGCAAATGCGGGCTCTTTTTTGGTGGGGACAAGTCATCCTTTTTGTTTCTACTCAATCTCTCTTTTTCTCCTTCTTTTCGTTTCTACTCAATCTTTCTCTCTATATTTTTTCTTTCGTTTCTACTCAATCTCTCTCTATCCTTCCTTTTGTTTCTACTCAATCTCTCTCTCTTTCTCCTACCTTTCATTTCTACTCAATCTCTCTCTATTTTTCCTTTCTTTTCTACTCAATCTCTCTCTCTCCTACCTTTCTGTTCTACTCAATCTCTCTCTGCTAAATTTCGTTTCTACTCAATCTCTCTCTATCCTTCCTTTCATTTCTACTCAATATCATTCTGTTTTAGTCTACTCGTTGTATCTCTCTGTCTACTCATTTTATGATTCCCACTTTCTCGCTGTCTATTCAAAGCCCCTCTCTCTCTATTTGTGTCTACTTATTGTCTCTGTCTGAGTTTACTCAGGCTCTCTCTCGGTTTGTCTCCACTCAATTTTTATCTCAGTCTTTGTGTCTCTTCAATCTCTCACGCTTGTTCCTACTAAATCTCTCGTTTCATTTCTACTCAATCTCTCTCTCTTATTCCTTTTTTACTCAATCTCTCTCTCTCATTTCATTTCGATTCAATCTCTCTCTCATTTCGTTTCTATTCAATCTCTCTTTCATTTCCACTCAATCTCTCTCTCTTATTTCTTTTTTACTCAATCTCTCTCTCTCGTTTCATTTCTATTCAATCTCTCTCTCGTTTCGTTTCTATTCAATCTCTCTTTCGATTCATTTCTAGTCAATCTCTCTCTCTCTCTCTCTCATTTTGTTTCTATTCAATCTCTCATTCTCGTTTCATTCCTGCTAAATTTCTCTCTCTTGTTTTGTTTCTACGAAATCTCTTTCGTTTTTTCTACTAAATCTCTCTCTCTCAGTCTTGCCTACTACTCTTCTCTCTCTCTCTATTGATGTCTATTGATGCTCTCTCTCTCCTGTCTTTTAACTCTCTTTCTCTGTCTATTTGCTAGTGTCTACTTCTTTTCTCTCTATTCATGTCCTCTCCTTATTTCAGTTTGTTGATATCTATCTTGTCATTCTCTTTCTTCACATCTTCCTCTCTTTCCATTTTCTCTGCCTTTCATTCATCAACCAATCAATAACTGATTCTTTTCCTTCCATTTGCAGTGCATTGCTTACCAGGTTCTTACAGTCAGAGTGAATCATTGTGCAAACTGTGTGAAAAAGGAACATTCAAGACTCAATCTGGAAATACTCCATGTATAAGTTGTCCTAACACAGCCTACACAACACCATTAACCGGCAGTACCAGTGCCATTAATTGTACTGTTGGTAAGTAGAATATACCGGAAATTCCTGCTTTATCTTCATTCATTCATTCCAAATGAGGTAAAAGTTTATTTTTTTGCACAGATAAAATTATTTGTTTTAACTTAAATCATTTCAAATTTGTTTAATTAGCAAGTGATGATGATGGCTCATTCTGATGTAAATTTAATTTTTTCTATATAAGATTTACTAACCTTTTAGATTTATATAAATAATAGATTATATAAGATATATCATGACAATCTGTTCACTCAAATATATTCCATTTAGATTGAGATATTGAAACATCTCCATGATTAAAGAGTTAGCTAGAAAAAATAAGACACATGTTAGAAGATATAAATAAAGATATAAATGCGCACAAGCATAGAAATCATTAACTAACGTTATATGTACAGAATTAATATTTCTGGTTTTGTAGAGATGCACAGACAAACTTTAAGCTTTATATATTACATCTAGCAGAAATTATTTTTTCAGTTTAGTCCAGATACATTTCTTATTGGTCTTTCAGTGAATTGTCAACCTGGCAATAGATTCAATAGCATCTCAGATACATGTGTTCCTTGTCCAATTGGAACTTACCAAAATAAGACTGGTGATCATCCGTGCGAGACTTGTCCTGAAAATTACATAACTGCTACAGAAGGAGTTAGCAATATATCTGATTGTTCTGTTTGTAAGTATAGTTCCTCACTTTTCTTTGTTGAAAGCAAGTTTGGCATGAGGTTGATTTTAAGGACATCTCTAGATAAATTTGCTTTTACAATGTTATTTGGTCTCGGGCATCATTCCTGGTTTTCAAATTGCTCAATCAACCCGAATGTAAATATTGGTATACACAGTGTAGTCGGTAAATTATCACCTTTTTTTTAATTTTGCACTTTGACATTGTGTGTTTTTGATTTAGTCAACAGCGCAGTAGATTAGCTCAGTTGGATGCCTTCTATGAGAAAAAGAGCACCATGATGCAATTCACTGTAGCAGAAACTTGGAAACAGCCTACTGCTACTGCTTGGCATTCACTTTGGAAGCTCCAATATGAACATTTCAGAGTGTTTAGTTGTCAATTTGAGGACAGTGCAGTGGATTCAGTAAGAGTTGGATGAATCAAAATGGAGATTGCAAAGGTATGGCAGCTCAAAAAACTCACTATGATTGTTCTGATAAAAGAACTCCAGAATGTATGAGGGATGGCATGAAACTCAACACGGAGGCTTACATCAAGTGCCTTGAGGCGATAGTGCTGCCTAGGGTCAAGAGGATTGATGCTGGAAAACCTTATATCTTGCAACAGGACTCTGCACCATGTCACACAAGCGGGGGAACTAAATCATGGCTGTTAATTCATTTCTATAACCACATCGCCTCTCATATCCGGCTATCTAACTTACCAAACTACTGCCTTTTTGATTATTATGTGTGGGACTCAGTTGAAGGAAAGATCAAAAAAATTCTGTTAACACCAAACATGAACTGAAGGCAATGTTAATACCAGCAATCCCCTACCCCGTTAAATTGCCACTGGTTATATTCATAGATGAAAGTGCTGAATATCAGGAATGGATCATGATCCTTGGCTCTCTTATTTCTTCTTCTGAGTTCTACATCCTTGGTTACTTTCTTCTTTTCAGGAAGGACTCCAATGTTTTTATGCATGGGTTTGGTATTCATGGATAAGCTTGTATCTTTTTTTTCTCTAACACTCCTCATCATCTCCGGACTGTTCTGTACTAGACAGCTTTTGAATAATATTGATAAGGCCATTTTATCATGCCAACATGGCACTCATTGTATCTGCCTGTCTACTCTTATTATACTTGCCTCTTTCTCTCTGTGTCTATTCAAAGCCCCTTTCTCTCTATTTGTGCCCACTCATTGTCTCTGTCTGAGTTTACTCAGTCTCTCTCTCGGTTTGTCTCCACTCAATTTTCATCTTAGTTTACGTGTCTCTGCAATCTCTCTCTTGCTTTTACTAAGTCTCTCTTTGGTTTAATTTCTACTCACTCTCTCGTTTTTCGTTTCTACTCAATCTCTCTCTTGTTTCCTTTCTAATCAATGTCTCACTCTCGTTTCGTTTCTACTCAATCTTTCTCTTCATTCTTTCGTTTCTACTCAATCTCTCTCTCTCCTTTCTTTCATTTTTACTCAATCTCTCTCTCCTTTCGTTCCTTTTACTCAATCTCTCTGTCTTTTTTTTTCATTTCTACTCAATCTCTCTCTCCTTTCTTTCATTTCTATTCAGTCTCTCTCTCTATTCTTTCGTATCTACTCAATCTCTCTCTCTCTCTCTCCTTCCTTTCGTTTCTATTCAATTTCTTTCTCCTTTCTTTTGTTTTTACTCAATCTCTCTCCTTCCCTTCGTTTCTACTCAATCTCTCTCACTTTTTCCTTCCTTTCATTTCTACTCAATCTCTCTCTCTTTCCTTTTTATTCAATTTGTCTCTCTTCTTCCTTTCATTTCAAATCATTTCCTGCTTTTCGTTTCTAGTCAATCTTTCTCTCTCCTTATTTACTTTACTACTCAATCTTTCTCTTTCCTTATTTTCATTTCAACTCAATCTCTATCTCTCCTTCCTTTCGTTTCTACTCAATCTCTCTCTCATTTATTTCATTTCTACTCTATCTCTTTCTCATTCCTTTTTTTTTTACGCAGTATCTCTCTCCTCTTTTAGTTTTTACTGAATACACTATTTCTCCTTCCTTTTGTCTCTACTCAATCTCTCTTTCTCGTTTTTTTGTTTCTACTCAATCTCTCTTTTCCTCTATTCCTTTCTGATCAATCTCTTTTTTTTCTCCTTTCTTTCAATTCTACTCAATCTCTCTCTCTCTCTATCCTTCCTTTCGTTTCTACTCAATCTCTCTCTCCCCATCCTTCCTTTCATTCTGTTTTTGTCTACTCATTGTATCTCTGACTACTCATTTCATAATTCCCTCTTTCTCTCTGTCTATTCGAAGCCCTTCTCTCTCTGTTTGTGTCTACTTATTGTCTCTGTCTGAGTTTACTCAGGCTCTCTCTCGGTTTGTCGCCACTCAATTTTTATCTCAGTCTTCGTGTCTCTTCAATCTCTCACTCTTGTTCCTACTAAATCTCTCGTTTCATTTCTACTCAATCTCTCTCTCTCTCTCTCTCTTATTTCTTTTTTACTCAATCTCTCTCTCTCATTTCATTTCTATTCAATCTCTCTCTCATTTCGTTTCTATTCAATCTTTCTTTCATTTCCACTCAATCTCTCTCTCTTATTTCTTTTTTACTCAATCTCTCTCTCTTTCTCGTTTCATTTCTATTCAATCTCTCTCTCGTTTCGTTTCTATTCAATCTCTCTCTCTCATTTCGTTTCTATTCAATCTCTCTTTCATTTCCACTCAATCTCTCTCTCTTATTTCTTTTTTACTCAATCTCTCTCTCTCGTTTCATTTCTATTCAATCTCTCTCTCGTTTCGTTTCTATTCAATCTCTCTTTCGATTCATTTCTAGTCAATCTCTCTCTCTCTCTCTCATTTTGTTTCTATTCAATCTCTCATTCTCGTTTCATTCCTGCTAAATTTCTCTCTCTTGTTTTGTTTCTACGAAATCTCTTTCGTTTTTTTCTACTAAATCTCTCTCTCTCAGTCTTGCCTACTACTCTTCTCTCTCTCTCTATTGATGTCTATTGATGCTCTCTCTCTCCTGTCTTTTAACTCTCTTTCTCTGTCTATTTGCTAGTGTCTACTTCTTTTCTCTCTATTCATGTCCTCTCCTTATTTCAGTTTGTTGATATCTATCTTGTCATTCTCTTTCTTCACATCTTCCTCTCTTTCCATTTTCTCTGCCTTTCATTCATCAACCAATCAATAACTGATTCTTTTCCTTCCATTTGCAGTGCATTGCTTACCAGGTTC
Organism: Ascarosepion bandense; assembly: GCA_037127315.1. Lineage (NCBI taxonomy): Eukaryota > Metazoa > Mollusca > Cephalopoda > Sepiida > Sepiidae > Ascarosepion > Ascarosepion bandense. The sequence continues at coordinate 1,859,834 of JBBBDQ010001648.1, forward strand.
TTACAGTCAGAGTGAATCATTGTGCAAACTGTGTGAAAAAGGAACATTCAAGACTCAATCTGGAAATACTCCATGTATAAGTTGTCCTAACACAGCCTACACAACACCATTAACCGGCAGTACCAGTGCCATTAATTGTACTGTTGGTAAGTAGAATATACCGGAAATTCCTGCTTTATCTTCATTCATTCATTCCAAATGAGGTAAAAGTTTATTTTTTTGCACAGATAAAATTATTTGTTTTAACTTAAATCATTTCAAATTTGTTTAATTAGCAAGTGATGATGATGGCTCATTCTGATGTAAATTTAATTTTTTCTATATAAGATTTACTAACCTTTTAGATTTATATAAATAATAGATTATATAAGATATATCATGACAATCTGTTCACTCAAATATATTCCATTTAGATTGAGATATTGAAACATCTCCATGATTAAAGAGTTAGCTAGAAAAAATAAGACACATGTTAGAAGATATAAATAAAGATATAAATGCGCACAAGCATAGAAATCATTAACTAACGTTATATGTACAGAATTAATATTTCTGGTTTTGTAGAGATGCACAGACAAACTTTAAGCTTTATATATTACATCTAGCAGAAATTATTTTTTCAGTTTAGTCCAGATACATTTCTTATTGGTCTTTCAGTGAATTGTCAACCTGGCAATAGATTCAATAGCATCTCAGATACATGTGTTCCTTGTCCAATTGGAACTTACCAAAATAAGACTGGTGATCATCCGTGCGAGACTTGTCCTGAAAATTACATAACTGCTACAGAAGGAGTTAGCAATATATCTGATTGTTCTGTTTGTAAGTATAGTTCCTCACTTTTCTTTGTTGAAAGCAAGTTTGGCATGAGGTTGATTTTAAGGACATCTCTAGATAAATTTGCTTTTACAATGTTATTTGGTCTCGGGCATCATTCCTGGTTTTCAAATTGCTCAATCAACCCGAATGTAAATATTGGTATACACAGTGTAGTCGGTAAATTATCACCTTTTTTTTAATTTTGCACTTTGACATTGTGTGTTTTTGATTTAGTCAACAGCGCAGTAGATTAGCTCAGTTGGATGCCTTCTATGAGAAAAAGAGCACCATGATGCAATTCACTGTAGCAGAAACTTGGAAACAGCCTACTGCTACTGCTTGGCATTCACTTTGGAAGCTCCAATATGAACATTTCAGAGTGTTTAGTTGTCAATTTGAGGACAGTGCAGTGGATTCAGTAAGAGTTGGATGAATCAAAATGGAGATTGCAAAGGTATGGCAGCTCAAAAAACTCACTATGATTGTTCTGATAAAAGAACTCCAGAATGTATGAGGGATGGCATGAAACTCAACACGGAGGCTTACATCAAGTGCCTTGAGGAGATAGTGCTTCCCAGGGTCAAGAGGATTGATGCTGGAAAACCTTATATCTTGCAACAGGACTCTGCACCATGTCACACAAGCGGGGGAACTAAATCATGGCTGTTAATTCATTTCTATAACCACATCGCCTCTCATATCCGGCTATCTAACTTACCAAACTACTGCCTTTTTGATTATTATGTGTGGGACTCAGTTGAAGGAAAGATCAAAAAAATTCTGTTAACACCAAACATGAACTGAAGGCAATGTTAATACCAGCAATCCCCTACCCCGTTAAATTGCCACTGGTTATATTCATAGATGAAAGTGCTGAATATCAGGAATGGATCATGATCCTTGGCTCTCTTATTTCTTCTTCTGAGTTCTACATCCTTGGTTACTTTCTTCTTTTCAGGAAGGACTCCAATGTTTTTATGCATGGGTTTGGTATTTATGTCAGTGAACGTCTCGCTTTAGCTAAGATAATCTGTTTTGAATCTCTAGATCATTCTTACATGTGTTTCCATCTCTCTTTACTAAGCTTGTATCTTTTTTTTTCTCTAACACTCCTCATCATCTCCAGACTGTTCTGTACTAGACAGCTTTTGAATAATATTGATAAGGCCATTTTATCATGCCAACATGGCACTCATTGTATCTGCCTGTCTACTTTTATTATACTTGCCTCTTTCTCTCTGTGTCTATTCAAAGCCCCTTTCTCTCTATTTGTGCCCACTCATTGTCTCTGTCTGAGTTTACTCAGTCTCTCTCTCGGTTTGTCTCCACTCAATTTTCATCTCAGTCTTCATGTCTCTACAATCTCTCTCTTGTTTCTACAAAAGCTCTCTCTGGTTTAATTTCTACTCACTCTCTCTCTCGTATTTCGTTTCTACTCTTTCTCGTTTTGTTCTACTCAATCTCTGTCTCTCCAGTTTCGTTCTACTCAAAACCTCTCTTGCTTTCTTTCTAATCAATGTCTCACTCTCGTTTCATTTCTAACTCAATCTCTCTCTCTCTCTCCTTTCGTTCCTTTTTACTCAATCTCTCTCTCCTTTCGTTCCTTTTTACTCAATCTCTCTCTCCTTTCTTTCATCTCTACTGTCTCTCTCTCTATTCTTTCGTTTCTACTCAATCTCTCTCTCCTTCCTTTCGTTTCTATTCAATCTCTCTCTCCTTCCTTTCGTTTCTATTCAATCTCTTTCTCCTTTCTTTCGTTTCTACTCAATCTCTCTCACTTTTTCCTTCCCTTCGTTTCCACTCAATCTCTCTCTCTCTCTTTCCTTTCGTTTCTACTCAATCTATCTCTCTTCTTCCTTTCGTTTCAAATCAATCTGTCTCATTCCTTCTTTTTGTTTCTAGTCAAGCTTTCTCTCGCTTCTTATTTTCTTTTCTACTCAATCTTTCTCTCTCCTTCCTTTCATATCAAATCAATCTCTTTCTCATTCATTTCATTTCTACTCAATTTCTCTGTCTCTTATTCCTTTCGTTACTACTCAGTATCTCTCTTTTTTGTTTTTACTCAATCCATTATTTCTCCTTCCTTTTGTCTCTACTCAATCTCTCTTTCTCGTTTTTTGTTTCTGCTCAATCTCCCTTTTTCTTCCTCTATTCGTTTCTCATCAATCTCTTTTTTCTTCTCTCTTTCAATTCTCTCTCTCCTTCCAATCGCTTCTACTCAATCTTTCTTCAATCTTCATTTCATTTGTACTCAATATCATTCTGTTTTTATCTACTTATTGTATCTCTGTCTACTCATATTATAATTCCCTCTTTCTCTCTGTCTATTCAAAGCCCTTCTTTCTCTGTTTGTCTCTACTTATTGTCTCTGTCCGAGTTTACTTAGGCTCTCTCTCGGGTTTGTCTCCACTCAATTGTTATATCAGTCTTTGTGTCTCTTCAATCTCTCTCTTTCTCTTGTTTCTACTAAATCTCTCTCTCGTTTCGTTTCTATTCAATCTCTCTCTCTCTCTCGATTCGTTTCTACTCAATCTCTCTCTCTCTTGTTTCATTTCTATTCGATCTCTTTCTTTCATTTCATTTCTGTTCGATTTCTCTCTTTCTCTCTCTCTGTCTCTCTCTCATTTTGGTTGTATTCTATCTCTCACTCTCATTTCATTTCTGCTCAATTTCTTTCTCTCATTTCTCTATTCAATCTCACTCTCAATCTTGTCTACTGCTCTTCTCTCTCTCTCTCTCTTCATGTCTATTGATGCTCTCTCTCTCTCTCTCGTCTTCTTACTCTCTTTCTCTGTTTATATGCTAGTGTCTACTTCTCTCTCTATTCATCTCCTCCTCTCCTTATTTCAGTTTGTTGATGTTATCATTCCCTTTAGCATTTTCACTCTCTTTCTTCACATCATCCTCTCTTTCCATTTTCTCTGCCTTTCATTCATCAACCAATCAATGACTGATTCTTTTCCTTCCATTTGCAGTGCATTGCTTACCAGGTTCTTACAATCAGAGTGAATCATTGTGCAAACCATGTGAAAAAGGAACATTCAAGACTCAATCTGGAAATACTCCATGCATAAGTTGTCCTAACGCAGCCTATACAACACCATTAACCGGCAGTACCAGTGCCATTAATTGTACTGTTGGTAAGTAGAATATACCAGAAATTCCTATGTCTTCATTCATTCATTCATTCATTCATTCATTCCAAATGAGGTAAAAGTTTATTTTTTTGCACAGATAAAATTATTTGTTTTGACTTAAATTAAATCATTTCAAATTTGTTTAAATAACAAGTGATGATGATGGCTCATTCTGATGTAAACTTAATTTTTTCTATAGAAGATTTACTAACTTTGATTTATGAAAAATAATAGATTATATAAGATATATCATGACAATCTATTCTCCAAAATAACTTCCATTTAGACTGAGATATCGGAACATCACCATGAATAAAAAGTTAGTTGGAAAAATAAGACACATGTTGGAAGATATAAACAATAAAAGCCAATAATATTGGCATGTGCACAAACATAGACATCATTAACTAATTTTATATGTACAGAATTAATATTTCTGGTTTTGTAAAGATGTACAAACAGATTTTAAGTTTTATATATTACATCAAGCAGAAATTATTTTTTTCACTTTAATCCAGATACATTTCTTATTGATCTTTCAGTGAATTGTCAACCTGGCAATAGTTTCAATAGCACCTCAGATACATGTGTTCCTTGTCCAATTGGAACTTACCAAAATAAGACTGGTGATCATCCGTGCGAGACTTGTCCTGAAAATTACATAACTGCTACAGAAGGAGTTAGCAATATATCTGATTGTTCTGTTTGTAAGTATAGTTCCTCACTTTTCTTTGTTGAAAGCAAGTTTGGCATGAGGTTAATTTTAAGGACATCTCTAGATAACTTTGCTTTTACAATATTATTTGGTCTCATGCATCATTCCTGGTTTTCAAATTGCTCAATCAACCTGAATGTAAATATAGGTATACACAGTGTAGTCAGTAAATTGTCACCATTTTATTTTTTTCTATTTTGCACTTGGACATTGTGTTGTTGTTTTTTTTTTTGGTTTAGTCAACAGCACAGTAGATTAGCTCAGTTGGATTCCATCTATGAGAAAAAGAGCACCATGATGCAATTCAGTTAGTTAAGTGCCATACGTGAAACATGCTTGGGCGATCATGTCTCAAAAGAGACATGACTGACTGGGCAGAAGATTATCCTGCAGTAGGTTGCCATTGCTTTCTGTGGTAAACTAGTTGCCAGCCATGGCTATCAACCCAATCTGTCCTCTTATTTAACCCATAACTGGAAGGAAGAGACGGATTAATACCTTTCCCAATGGTATTTGAGAGCGTAAGTGAATGCAATGAATTCAACTGGAATTCGAACTCGACTCTCCGATTTCTCATTCCAAGCCGAAATCCACTGCACCACAGCACACATCCCATGATGCAATTCATTCTAAACACTCTGAAATGTTTATATTGGAGCTTTTAAAGAGAATGCCAAGCAGTAAAAGTAGGCTGTTTCCAAGTTTTCTGCTAGAGTGAAAATATGCAATTCACTCTAGCAAAAACTTGGAAACAGCCTACTAATACTGCTTCGCATTCTCTTTGGAAGCTCCAATATAAACATTTCAGAGTGTTTAGTTGTCAATTTGAGGACAGTGCAGTGGATTCAGTAAGAGTTGGATGAATCTAATGGAGATTGCAAATGGCAGCTCAAAAAACTCACTATGATTGTTCTGATAAAAGAACTCCAGAATGTATAAGGGATGGCATGAAACTCAACACGGAGGCTTACATCAAGTGCCTTGAGGCGATAGTGCTGCCTAGGGTCAAGAGGATTGATGCTGGAAAACCTTATATCTTGCAACAGGACTCTGCACCATGTCACACAAGCGGGGGAACTAAATCATGGCTGTTAATTCATTTCTATAACCACATCGCCTCTCATATCCGGCTATCTAACTTACCAAACTACTGCCTTTTTGATTATTATGTGTGGGACTCAGTTGAAGGAAAGATCAAAAAAATTCTGTTAACACCAAACATGAACTGAAGGCAATATTAATACCAGCAATCCCCTACCCCGTTAAATTGCCACTGGTTATATTCATAGATGAAAGTGCTGAATATCAGGAATGGATCATGATCCTTGGCTCTCTTATTTCTTCTTCTGAGTTCTACATCCTTGGTTACTTTCTTCTTTTCAGGAAGGACTCCAATGTTTTTATGCATGGGTTTGGTATTTATGTCAGTGAATGTCTCGCTTAAGCTAGGATGATCTGTCTTGAATCTCTAGATCATTCTTACATGTGTTTCCATCTCTCTTTACTAAGCTTGTATCTTTTTTTTCTCTAACACTCCTCATCATCTCCGGACTGTTCTGTACTAGACAGCTTTTGAATAATATTGATAAGGCCATTTTATCATGCCAACATGGCACTCATTGTATCTGCCTGTCTACTCTTATTATACTTGCCTCTTTCTCTCTGTGTCTATTCAAAGCCCCTTTCTCTCTATTTGTGCCCACTCATTGTCTCTGTCTGAGTTTACTCAGTCTCTCTCTCGGTTTGTCTCCACTCAATTTTCATCTTAGTTTACGTGTCTCTGCAATCTCTCTCTTGCTTTTACTAAGTCTCTCTTTGGTTTAATTTCTACTCACTCTCTCGTTTTTCGTTTCTACTCAATCTCTCTCTTGTTTCCTTTCTAATCAATGTCTCACTCTCGTTTCGTTTCTACTCAATCTTTCTCTTCATTCTTTCGTTTCTACTCAATCTCTCTCTCCTTTCTTTCATTTTTACTCAATCTCTCTCTCCTTTCGTTCCTTTTTACTCAATCTCTCTGTCTTTTTTTTTCATTTCTACTCAATCTCTCTCTCCTTTCTTTCATTTCTATTCAGTCTCTCTCTCTATTCTTTCGTATCTACTCAATCTCTCTCTCTCTCTCTCTCCTTCCTTTCGTTTCTATTCAATTTCTTTCTCCTTTCTTTTGTTTTTACTCAATCTCTCTCCTTCCCTTCGTTTCTACTCAATCTCTCTCACTTTTTCCTTCCTTTCATTTCTACTCAATCTCTCTCTCTTTCCTTTTTATTCAATTTGTCTCTCTTCTTCCTTTCATTTCAAATCATTTCCTGCTTTTCGTTTCTAGTCAATCTTTCTCTCTCCTTATTTACTTTACTACTCAATCTTTCTCTTTCCTTATTTTCATTTCAACTCAATCTCTATCTCTCCTTCCTTTCGTTTCTACTCAATCTCTCTCTCATTTATTTCATTTCTACTCTATCTCTTTCTCATTCCTTTTGTTTTTACGCAGTATCTCTCTCCTCTTTTAGTTTTTACTGAATACACTATTTCTCCTTCCTTTTGTCTCTACTCAATCTCTCTTTCTCGTTTTTTTGTTTCTACTCAATCTCTCTTTTCCTCTATTCCTTTCTGATCAATCTCTTTTTTTTCTCCTTTCTTTCAATTCTACTCAATCTCTCTCTCTCTCTATCCTTCCTTTCGTTTCTACTCAATCTCTCTCTCCCCATCCTTCCTTTCATTCTGTTTTTGTCTACTCATTGTATCTCTGACTACTCATTTCATAATTCCCTCTTTCTCTCTGTCTATTCGAAGCCCTTCTCTCTCTGTTTGTGTCTACTTATTGTCTCTGTCTGAGTTTACTCAGGCTCTCTCTCGGTTTGTCGCCACTCAATTTTTATCTCAGTCTTCGTGTCTCTTCAATCTCTCACTCTTGTTCCTACTAAATCTCTCATTTCATTTCTACTCAATCTCTCTCTCTCTCTTATTTCTTTTTTACTCAATCTCTCTCTCTCATTTCATTTCTATTCAATCTCTCTCTCATTTCATTTCTATTCAATCTCTCTCTCATTTCGTTTCTATTCAATCTTTCTTTCATTTCCACTCAATCTCTCTCTCTTATTTCTTTTTTACTCAATCTCTCTCTCTTTCTCGTTTCATTTCTATTCAATCTCTCTCTCGTTTCGTTTCTATTCAATCTCTCTTTCGATTCGTTTCTAGTCAATCTCTCTCTCTCTCATTTTGTTTCTATTCAATCTCTCATTCTCGTTTCATTTCTGCTAAATTTCTCTCTCTTGTTTTGTTTCTACGAAATCTCTTTCGTTTTTTCTACTATCTCTCTCTCTCTCTCTCAGTCTTGCCTACTGCTCTTCTCTCTCTCTCTCTATTCATGTCTATTGATGCTCTCTCTCTCCTGTCTTTTTACTCTCTTTCTCTGTCTATTTGCTAGTGTCTACTTCTTTTCTCTCTATTCATGTCCTCTCCTTATTTCAGTTTGTTGATATCTATCTTGTCATTCTCTTTCTTCGCATCTTCCTCTCTTTCCATTTTCTCTGCCTTTCATTCATCAACCAATCAATAACTGATTCTTTTCTTTTCCTTTGCAGTGCATTGCTTACCAGGTTCTTACAATCAGAGTGAATCATTGTGCAAACTGTGTGAAAAAGGAACATTCAAGACACAATCTGGAAATACTCCATGCATAAGTTGTCCTAACACAGCCTACACAACACCATTAACCGGCAGTACCAGTGCCTTTAATTGTACTGTTGGTAAGTAGAATATACCAGAAATTCCTGCTTTATCTTCATTCATTCATTCCAAATGAGGTAAAAGTTTATTTTTTTGCACAGATAAAATTATTTGTTTTAACTTAAATTAAATCATTTCAAATTTGTTTAATTAGCAAGTGATGATGATGGCTCATTCTGATGTAAATTTAATTTTTTCTATATAAGATTTACTAACCTTTTAGATTTATATAAATAATAGATTATATAAGATATATCATGACAATCTGTTCACTCAAATATATTCCATTTAGATTGAGATATTGAAACATCTCCATGATTAAAGAGTTAGCTAGAAAAAATAAGACACATGTTAGAAGATATAAATAAAGATATAAATGCGCACAAGCATAGAAATCATTAACTAACGTTATATGTACAGAATTAATATTTCTGGTTTTGTAGAGATGCACAGACAAACTTTAAGCTTTATATATTACATCAAGCAGAAATTATTTTTTTCACTTTAATCCAGATACATTTCTTATTGATCTTTCAGTGAATTGTCAACCTGGCAATAGTTTCAATAGCACCTCAGATACATGTGTTCCTTGTCCAATTGGAACTTACCAAAATAAGACTGGTGATCATCCGTGCGAGACTTGTCCTGAAAATTACATAACTGCTACAGAAGGAGTTAGCAATATATCTGATTGTTCTGTTTGTAAGTATAGTTCCTCACTTTTCTTTGTTGAAAGCAAGTTTGGCATGAGGTTGATTTTAAGGACATCTCTAGATAAATTTGCTTTTACAATGTTATTTGGTCTCGGGCATCATTCCTGGTTTTCAAATTGCTCAATCAACCCGAATGTAAATATTGGTATACACAGTGTAGTCGGTAAATTATCACCTTTTTTTTAATTTTGCACTTTGACATTGTGTGTTTTTGATTTAGTCAACAGCGCAGTAGATTAGCTCAGTTGGATGCCTTCTATGAGAAAAAGAGCACCATGATGCAATTCACTGTAGCAGAAACTTGGAAACAGCCTACTGCTACTGCTTGGCATTCACTTTGGAAGCTCCAATATGAACATTTCAGAGTGTTTAGTTGTCAATTTGAGGACAGTGCAGTGGATTCAGTAAGAGTTGGATGAATCAAAATGGAGATTGCAAAGGTATGGCAGCTCAAAAAACTCACTATGATTGTTCTGATAAAAGAACTCCCGAATGTATGAGGGATGGCATGAAACTCAACACGGAGGCTTACATCAAGTGCCTTGAGGCGATAGTGCTGCCTAGGGTCAAGAGGATTGATGCTGGAAAACCTTATATCTTGCAACAGGACTCTGCACCATGTCACACAAGCGGGGGAACTAAATCATGGCTGTTAATTCATTTCTATAACCACATCGCCTCTCATATCCGGCTATCTAACTTACCAAACTACTGCCTTTTTGATTATTATGTGTGGGACTCAGTTGAAGGAAAGATCAAAAAAATTCTGTTAACACCAAACATGAACTGAAGGCAATATTAATACCAGCAATCCCCTACCCCGTTAAATTGCCACTGGTTATATTCATAGATGAAAGTGCTGAATATCAGGAATGGATCATGATCCTTGGCTCTCTTATTTCTTCTTCTGAGTTCTACATCCTTGGTTACTTTCTTCTTTTCAGGAAGGACTCCAATGTTTTTATGCATGGGTTTGGTATTCATGGATAAGCTTGTATCTTTTTTTTCTCTAACACTCCTCATCATCTCCGGACTGTTCTGTACTAGACAGCTTTTGAATAATATTGATAAGGCCATTTTATCATGCCAACATTGCACTCATTGTATCTGCCTGTCTACTCTTATTATACTTGCCTCTTTCTCTCTGTGTCTATTCAAAGCCCCTTTCTCTCTATTTGTGCCCACTCATTGTCTCTGTCTGAGTTTACTCAGTCTCTCTCTCGGTTTGTCTCCACTCAATTTTTATTTCAGTCTTCGTGTCTCTTCAATCTCTCTCTTGTTTCTAGTAAATCTTTCTTTCGTTTCATTTCTACTCAATCTCTCTCTCTCTCTCATTTCTTTTTTCTCGATCTATCTCTCTCGTTTCTATTCATTCTCTCTCTCTCTCATTTCGTTTCTATTCAGTCTCTTTCATTCATTTCATTTCTGTTCGATCTCTTTCTCTTTCTCATTATTCAATCTCTCACTCTCATTTTTACTGAATTTTTTTGTCTCATTTTGTTTATACTCTGTCTCATGTCTACTGCTCTTCTCTCTCTCTCTCTATTCATGTTTATTGATGCTCTCTCTCTTGTCTTCTTACTCTCTTTCTCTGTCTATATGCTAGTGTCTACTTCTCTCTCTATTCATGTCTTCCTCTCCTTATTTCAGTTTGTTGATGTCTATCTTGTCATTCCCTTTAGCATTTTCACTCTCTTTCTTCACATCTTCCTTTCTTTCCATTTTCTCTGCCTTTCATTCATCAACCAATCAATGACTGATTCTTTTCCTTCCATTTGCAGTGCATTGCTTACCAGGTTTTTACAATCAGAGTGAATCATTGTGCAAACCATGTGAAAAAGGAACATTCAAAACTCAATCTGGAAATACTCCATGTATAAGTTGTCCTAACACAGCCTACACAACACCATTAACCGGCAGTACCAGTGCCATTAATTGTACTGTTGGTAAGTAGAATATACCAGAAATTCCTGCTATGTCTTCATTCATTTGTACTAAATGAGGTAAAAGTTATTTTTTACGCACAAAAGTTTTTTGCTTTCTGATTTATGAAAAATAATAGATTATATAAGATATATCATGACAATCTATTCTCCAAAATAAATTCCATTTAGACTGAGATATCAGAACCTCACCATGAATAAAAAGTTAGTTGGAAAAATAAGACACATGTTGGAAGATATAAACAATAAAAGCCAATAATATTGGCATGTGCACAAACATAGACATCATTAACTAACGTTATATGTACATAATTAATATTTCTGGTTTTGTAAAGATGTACAAACAGATTTTAAGTTTTATATATTACATCAAGCAGAAATTATTTTTTTCACTTTAATCCAGATACATTTCTTATTGATCTTTCAGTGAATTGTCAACCTGGCAATAGTTTCAATAGCACCTCAGATACATGTATTCCTTGTCCAATTGGAACTTACCAAAATAAGACTGGTGATCATCCGTGCGAGACTTGTCCTGAAAATTACATAACTGATACAGAAGGAGTTAGCAATATAGCTGATTGTTCTGTTTGTAAGTACAGTTCCTCACTTTTCTTTGTTGAAAGCAAGTTTGGCATGAGGTTAATTTTAAGGACAGCTCTAGATAACTTTGCTTTTACAATATTATTTGGTCTCATGCATCATTCCTGGTTTTCAAATTGCTCAATCAACCTGAATGTAAATATAGGTATATACACAGTGTAGTCGGTAAATTGTCACCATTTTATTTTTTTCTATTTTGCACTTGGACATTGTGTTTTTTTTTGGTTTACTCAACAGCACAGTAGATTAGCTCAGTTGGATGCCATCTATGATAAAAAGAGTACCATGATGCAATTCACTCTAGCAGAAACTTGGAAACAGCTAACTATTACTGCTTGGCATACACTTTGGAAGCTGCAATATTATCATTTCAGAGTGTTTAGTTATCAATTTGAGGACAGTGCATAGGATGTGACACTATCTCCCTCGGGTGTACTTTCTTTTGTTTGATTTAATGCAACGGGGAGAGAGAAATTACTATTAGTAGTATTATTGGTTGTGCTTTATTGTAATTCGCCATGTTAGCTTAGTATTAAAATAGTTTTTTTATATATCATATACTTGTAAAATCTGGGGAATAGAAAAATTAACTACTGTAATACTATCATGTACTTCTAAAATCTGGGGAATAGAACAATAAACTATTTTTGGGAAAGAAAGGTAGAAATGTACTTATTCATTTTTGGTGTTCAAAGCAGATATTTTGGGTAAAGCTAAAATTTTATGAGTAGCCAAAACAAAGTGTCAGGATTTGTTGATGGGGTCAGGCGAGGTTAGAGTTTCCCAACAGATGTTTCCCTGAGAACAAAAATTGTGGAAATTTAAAAATTTGAATATGATTTAATCGAAAGGAAGTGAGCTGTAGATATTTCATTCATCGTGCTACCACCTTCGGCAAATTAAATGTGTGGAAAATGATTCATTGGTCAAGGGCTTTGAGTCGGCTAGATCCCCCGAGAGGATTGGGGAAGTTTATAAAAATCTGGATGGCGAGAAAAGTCAGTTTTTTGAGTAGCTGTGAGTTGTTCTCAATTTAGAGTCGGAGTGAGTCTCTGGAATAACAGTCAAAGGGTAATGACTGTGGAAAAAGGTTCCAACTGGGGAGCCATGACCCACAGCTGGTCGCCTACCATAGAACTTATAGCTAAAGAGTTAATATTGAATGAAGCCTGCCGCTGATTAACTTAAAGAGTTAATGTTGAATAATGCACCTCCAATATGAATCCCAAAAGAACGTTATTGTTTTAAAACTTATTTGGGAGAATTAAAATTTCTGATTATTCTTGACAAAAAGCCTGCACTACTATAAAAATAATTATCACTTGAGCCAGGAGCGAGCTTCCAGACAACAAGGAAACCAACCCCACACCACCACCACCATGTCACTGCCATTACCCGCTTCTGATTCGGCAAATCCCATCAAGTTCCAATAAGAACCCTAAAGAACGTTGTTATTTTTTTTAACATTACCTAGAAAATGGACAGCTTCAATTTTAGAGAATACGTGAAAAGACCTTAACAAGAATTGAAGAGTTCTGTTACTTTTAAGAAACTTAGAAAAGACATTCTTATTTTGAAGATTGGAAGCTCTGAGATTTAAAAACGAGCTCTCTCTCTCTCTCTCTCTCTCTCTCTCCATTGTAAACCAGCATTCCGACAACTGTTTTATCATTCTGGCAACTGTATTGTCTGCTCCTGTGAAAAAAAAAAACATTGTTTTTATTATATTAAAACATTCTTCGTAACTCTCCAGGTGTCTTCGACCTTATTCACTTATTTTATTAATATTTTTTTTTTTTTGGTGCCATGTTTATTTTTAACCACAAGTGTACACCAGTGTCCAGACTGGCTTTGGGTGGAAAGACGCCTACTGAAATTGCACAATGTGACCCCTGAGATCAATTCACAATGTGGGCAGTGGCACGTTGTTGCAATGAACATCTTGAAAACGTTTTGTGACGAGATTATGACCAGCAACAGTGACCGAACCGACTGGGCAGCCAGGTGGCAGTGTCACAACTGGTGCCGTCACAACTGTCGACAAGAACAAGCATCACAATCAACAAGCCAGCCCTGGACATAAGGTGCCACAGTAGATTCAGTAAGAGTTGGATGAATCATGGAAATTGCAAAGGTATTGAAGCTCAAAAAACTCACTATGATTTTTCTGATAAAAGAATTCCAGAATTTGTTAATGATGGCATCATACTCAACATGGAGGACTACATCATGTACATTGAGGAGATAGTGCTGCCCAGGGTCGAGAGGGTTGATGCTGGAAAACCTTATGTCTTGCAACAGGACTCTGCACCATGTCACACAAGCGGGGGAACTAAGTCATGGCTGTTAATTAATTTCTATAACCACATCACCTCCCATATCCGGCTATCTAACTTCCCAGACTACTGCCTTTTTGATTATTATGTGTGGGACTCAGTTGAAGGAGAGATCAAAAAAATTCTGTTAACACCAAACATGAACTGAAGGCAATCTGTCTGTCTCCTTTCTTTCGTTTCTACTCAATCTGTCTCTCTCTTTTCTTTCATTTCTACTCAATCTATTTCTCTCCTTTCTTTTGTTTCTACACAATCTCTCTCTCTCCTTTCTTTTGTTTCTACACAATCTCTCTCTCTCCTTTCTTTTGTTTCTACACAATCTCTCTCTCTCTCCTTTCTTTTGTTTCTACACAATCTCTCTCTCTCTCCTTTCTTTTGTTTCTACATAATCTCTCTCTCTCTCTCCTTTCTTTCGTTTCTACTCAATCTCTCTCACTCTTTTCTTTCATTGCTACTCAATCTCTCTCTCTCCTTTCTTTTGTTTCTGTTCAATCTCTCTCTCCTTCCTTTCATTTCTATTCAATCTCTCTCAATCCTTCCTTTCGTTTCTATTCAATCTCTCTCTCCTTCCTTTTGTTTTTACTCAATCTCTCTCCTTTCTTTTGTTTCTACTCAATCTGTCTCTCTCTTTTCTTTTGTTTCTACTCAATCTGTCTCTCTCTTTTCTTTTGTTTCTACTCAATCTCTCTCTCTCTTTTCTTTTGTTTCTACTCAATCTCTCTCTCTCTTTTCTTTTGTTTCTACTCAATCTCTCTCTCTTTTCTTTCGTTTCTACTCTCAATCTCTCTCTTTCTTTTCTTTCGTTTCACTCAATCTCTCTCTCTCTTTTTTTCGTTTCTACTCAATCTCTCTCTCTCTCCTTTCTTTTGTTTCTACTCAATCTCTCTCACTTTTTTCTTTCATTGCTACTCAATCTCTCTCTCCTTTCTTTTGTTTCTATTCAATCTCTCTCTCCTTCCTTTCATTTCTATTCAATCTCTCTCAATCCTTCCTTTCGTTTCTATTCAATCTCTCTCTCCTTCCTTTTGTTTTTACTCAATCTCTCTCCTTTCTTTTGTTTCTACTCAATCTGTCTCTCTCTTTTCTTTCATTTCTACTCAATCTCTCTCTCTCTTTTCTTTCGTTTCTACTCAATCTCTCTCTCTCTTTTCTTTCGTTTCTACTCAATCTCTCTCTCTTTTCTTTTTTTCGTTTCTACTCAATCTCTCTCTCTCTTTTTTTCGTTTCTACTCAATCTCTCTCTCTCTTTTTTCGTTTCTACTCAATCTCTCTCTCTCTTTTTTTCGTTTCTACTCAATCTCTCTCTCTCCTTTCTTTTGTTTCTACTCAATCTCTCTCTCCTTTCTTTTGTTTCTAACTCATTTCAATCTCTCTCTCCTTTCCTTTCGTTTCTACTCAATCTCTCTCTCCTTTCCTTTCGTTTCTATTTAATCTCTCTCTATCCTTCCTTTCGTTTCTATTTAATCTCTCTCTATCCTTCCTTTCGTTTCTATTTAATCTCTTTCTATCCTTCCTTTCGTTTCTATTTAATCTCTCTCTCTCCTTCCTTTGTTTCTATTCAATCTCTCTCTCCTTCCTTTTGTTTTTACTCAATCTCTCTCCTTTCTTTCCTTTAAACTCAAACTCTCTCTCCTTCCTTTCGTTTCTATTCAATCTCTCTCTTGCTTTCCTTTTGTTTTTACTCAAACTCTCTCCTTCCCTTCGTTTCTACTCAATCTCTCTCTCTCTCTTTTTCCTTCCTTTCGTTTCTACTCATTCTCTCTCTCTTTCCTTTCTATTCAGTTTGTCTCTCTTCTTCCTTTTGTTTCAAATCAATCTGTCTTGTTCCTTCTTTTCGTTTCTAGTCAATCTGTCTTTCTCCTTATTTTTCTTTTCTACTCAGTCTTTCTCTTTCCTTATTTTCGTTTCAACTCAATCTTTCTCTCTCCTTCTTTTCTTTTCTACTCAATCTCTCTCTCCTTATTTTCATTTCTACTCAACTTCTCTCCTTTTTTCGTCTCTACTCAAACCCTCTCTTTCTCCTTTCTTTCGTCTCTACTCTCCTTTTTTTTGTTTCTAATCCATCTCTCTTTTTTCTTCCTTTCATTCCTACACAATCTCTCCCTATCCTTCCTTTTGTTTCTACTCAATCTCTCTCTCTATCCTTCCTTTCATTTCTACTTGATCTCTCTCTCTCTCTATCCTACCTCTCGTTTCTACTCAAGCTCTCTCTCTCTCCTTCCTTTCGTTTCTACCCAATCTCTCTCTCTCTCTCTCTATCCTTCGTTTCTTTTCTACTTAATCTCATTTTGTTTTTGTCTACTCATTGTATCTCTCTGTCTACTCATATTATATTTCCCTCTTTCTCTCTCTGTCTATTCAAAGCCCCTCTTCCTCTCTATTTGTGTCTACTTATTGTCTCTGTCTGAGTCTATTCAGTCTCTCTCTTGGTTTGTTTCCACTCAATTTTTATCTCAGTCTTCGTGTCTCTTTAATCTCTCTCTCTCTCTCTTGTTTCTACTAAATCTTTTTCTTATTTCATTTCTACTCAATCTCTCTCTCTCTCTCTCTTGTTTCTACTCAATTTCGCTCTCATTTCATTTCTATTCAGTCTCTCTCTCTCAATTTGTTTTTACTCAATCTCTCTCTCTCTCTCTCTCTCTCTCTCTCTCCCGGTTTGTTTCTAATTAATCTCTCTCTCAGTTCATTTCTACTCAATCTCTTTCACTCATTTGGTTTCTACTCAGCGTCTCTATCCTTTCGTTTCTACTCACCGTCTCTCTCTCATTTTGTTTCTACTCAATCTCTCCCTCTATCCTTGCTTTCATTTCTACTCAATCTCTTTCTCCTACCTCTCGTTTCTACTTAGTCTGTCTCTATCCTCTCTTTCGTTTCTACTTAGTCTCTCTTCTTCCTTTTGTTTCTACTTAATCTCTCTCTCTCCTTCTATTCGTTCTACTCAATTTCTCTCTCTATTTCCATTCGTTTCTACTCAATTTCTCTCTCTCTCTCTCTTTCCTTCCTTTTTTACTCACTCTGTCTCTCCTTTCATTTTGTTTCTACTCTCTCTCTACTTCTTTTTGTTTCTACTCCATCTCTCTTTCTCTCCTTCCTTTCATTTCTCCTTAATCTGTCTCTCTACTTCCTTTCCTTTCTACGCCATCTCTCTCACTCTGCTTTCTTCTCCATCTCTCTCACACTCATTTCTTTGCAACTTAATCTCTTGTCTGCCTTTCTACTTAATCTCTCTCTCTTCTTTCTCCTCTGTCTCCCTTTTTCTTTCGTTTTTACTTAATCTCTATAATTCCTTTCGTTTCTACTCAATCTCTCTCTTTTCTTTTTATTTCTACTCAGTCTCTCTCTCACTCTCTGTTTTTGTCTACTGCTTCTCTCTGTGTGTTTACTCCTCTCTCTCTCTCTCTCTCTGATTGTGTCTACTGATGCTCTGTCTCTTGTGTCTTTCTTTCTCTTTCTTCACATCTTCATCTCTTTTCATTTTTTCTGCCTTTCATTCATCAACCAATCAATGACTGATTCTTTTCCTTCCATTTGCAGTGCATTGCTCACCAGGTTTTAACAATCAGAGTGAATCATTGTGCAAACCGTGTGAAAAAGGAACATTCAAAACTCAATCTGGAAATACTCCATGTATAAGTTGTCCTAACACAGCCTACACAACACCATTAACCAGCAGTACCAGTGCCATTAATTGTACTGTTGGTAAGTAGACTATACCAGAAATTCCTGCTTTGTCCTGTTTGCTTTAACTTAAATTAAATCATTTCAAATTTGTTTAATTAACAAGTGGTGATGATGGCTTATTCTGATGTAAACTTAATTTCTTATAGAGAAGATTGACTAACCTTTCAGATTTAAAAATTAATAGATTATATAAAATATGTCATAACAATCTATTTTATCAAATAAATTCCATTTAGATTGATACAGTGAAACATCTCCATGAATAAAGAGTTAGTTGGAAAAAATAAGACACATATTGGAATATATAAATGATAAAAACCAATAATATTGGCATGCACACAAACTAACTTTATATGTACATAACTAATATTTCTGGTTTTGTAAAGATGCACAGACAAACTTTAAGCTTTATATATTACATCTAGCAGAAATTATTTTTTCAGTTTAGTCCAGATACATTTCTTATTGGTCTTTCAGTGAATTGTCAACCTGGCAATAGTTTCAATAGCACCTCAGATACATGTGTTCCGTGTCCAATTGGAACTTACCAAAATAAGACTGGTGATCATCCCTGCGAGACTTGTCCTGAAAATTACATAACTGATACAGAAGGAGTTAGCAATATATCTGATTGTTCTGTTTGTAAGTACAGTTCCTCACTTTTCTTTGTTGAAACCAAGTTTGGCATGAAGACAATTTTAAGGACATCTCTAGATAACTTTGCTTTTACAATATTATTTGGTCTCATGCATCATTCCTGGTTTTCAAATTGCTCAATCAACTTGAATGTAAATATTGGTATACACAGTGTAGTCAGTAAATTGTCACCATTTTTTTTTTTTTTTTCTATTTTGCACTTGGACATTGTGTTTTTTTTTTTTGGTTTACTCAACAGCACAGTAGATTAGCTCAGTTGGATGCCATCTATGATAAAAAGAGTACCATGATGCAATTCACTCTAGCAGAAACTTGGAAACAGCCAACTGTTACTTCTTGGCATTCACTTTGGAAGCTCCAATATGAACATTTCAGAGTGTTTAGTTGTCAATTTGAGGACAGTGCAGTGGATTCAGTAAGAGTTGGATGAATCAAAATGGAGATTGCAAAGGTATGGCAGCTCAAAAAACTATTCTGATTGTTCTGATAAAAGAACACCAGAATTTGTTGTGCTAGAAAACCTTGTATCTCAACAGGATTCTGCACCACATCACACAAGCAGGAGAACCAAATCATGGGGGTTAATTAATTTATGCAGTGACATCACCTGTCACATATAGCCATTTAACTCCCCAAATTGCAGCCCCATTGATTATTATGTGTGGGGATCAGTTAAGGGAGAGATAAATAAAACTTCTGTTAACACCAAAGATGAACTGAAGGCAATGTTAATACCAGCAATCTGCCACCCCATAAAATTGCCACTGGTTATATTTCTAGATGAAAGTGCTCAATATCAGGAATAGACCATCAAACTTGACCTTTCTGTTTCTTCTTTTGAGTTCTATGCCCCTAGTTACCTTCCACTCTTCAGGAAGGGCTCCAATGTCCATTTGCATGGGCTTGCTATTTATGTCAGTGAACATCTCCCTCTAGCTAGGATGATCTGTCTTGAATCTCTAGATCATTCTCACATGTGTTTCCATGTCTCTCTACTAAACTCGGTTAATTATCTATTTTTTCTTTATCGTTCCTCATCATCTTCTCACTGTTCTGTACTAGACAGCATTTTGAATAATATTTTCTCAATCGTTCAACCATATATTTGTGTTTGAAGACTTTAATACCCAACCACACCAAGTGGCTGGAAAACTTTGTCACAGTTTTTCAGTCACTCAGTCTCTTATGCAAGTGGTGGATTTCTCTACGTGTTTATATAATAACCCTAATAGACTTGACTAGCTGCAAGATCTCTGTTTCACATCCATCCCTGACTCTTGCAATGTCAAGCAACTCTGCCCTCTTAAAAACTCTGACCATGTGGTGGTTTCTGTTATCATCTCGTTCTACTTCCACTCCACCCAGGAACCTCAGACCAGCAGAACATCTTACTGCTACCAAAGAGCAGACTGGGACTCATTCAGCGATTTCCTGTGTGTCATTCCTTGGAAGAACGTTTTTAGTGTTCCTGTCAAAGACTTTGTCCCCAAGTTCTCCTCTTAGGTTAAGGTTGGCATCAATGCTTTCATCCAAGCCAAGAATTTGCAACTTAAACCTCATTCATCTCCCTGCTTTCTCCTGCTTACTCAACCATTATCACCCACCAGAATTACTTTTTCCGGTTTTGTTGGAGCTACACATCAGAATATAACAGGTGCCTTTTTGCCTCTGCTCGTAATCAGTTGCATCTACTCATTCTCATTCACTTTGCATCTACTCATTCCAATTCTCTTTCTCTCTCTATCTCTTTGTGTCTTCTCATTCTCTTTGTCTGTCTACTCAATCTTTCATTCTGCTTCTGTCTGGTTATTGTATCTCTCTACCTGTCTACTCATTGTATTTCCCTCTTTCTTCCTTTATCTATTTAGTGTCTCTCTCTTGGCTTGTCTCAACTCCATTTTTATCACCATCTTTGAGAGTTTTCAATCTCTCTCTCTCTCTCTGTTTATTTTTCTCTCTCTCTCTGATTGTGTCTACTGATGCTTTATCTCTTGTGTCTTTATATTCTCTCTCTCTCTCTCTCTCTGTTGATCTGTTCAGGTCTTCTCCTTCTCTCTCTGTCTATTCACATTATCTACTCCTTATTTTAATTTGATCATATCTATCTTGTCATTGTCTGTCTCATTTTCTCTCTCTTTCTTCACATCTTCATCTCTTTCCATTTTCTCTGCCTTTCATTCATCAACCAATCAATGACTGATTCTTTTCCTTCCATTTGCAGTGCATTGCTCACCAGGTTTTAACAATCAGAGTGAATCATTGTGCAAACCGTGTGAAAAAGGAACATTCAAGACTCAATCTGGAAATACTCCATGCATAAGTTGTCCTAACACGGCCTACACAACATCATTAAAAGGCAGTACAAGTGCCATTAATTGTACTGTTGGTAAGTAGACTATACCAGAAATTCCTGCTTTGTCTTCATTCATTAATACCAAATGAGGTAAAAGTTTATTTTTTTACACGGATAAAACTGTTTGCTTTAACTTAAATTAAATCATTTCAAATTTATTTAATTAACAAGTGGTGATGATGGCTTATTCTGATGTAAACTTAATTTCTTATATAGAAGATTTACTAACCTTTCAGATTTTTAAAAATAATAGATTATATAAGACTAGCAGTATAGCCCGGTATTGCTCGGGTATAATGAAAACTTTAAAACTAATCCATGGTCCTGGAGCTCAAACTCAGCCTAAAGAGTATTTCTGTGAAGTTTGGTGAGAATCGGATAAAAATTGTGGATTTGTATAAAGGACATACAGACAGATAAACAGACACACACACAAACATCTTGCCTTTTATATAAAAATATATATTATTGATTTTCTGCACTATTGTAAGAACTGCAACCTTGAAATTTCTGAATATTGTTTCTTGTGTCTTTGTCTATGTGCGTATCAAATTTGATTAAAATCGGACCACTCATTCTATAACCTGATTTTTCCAATTATCAATTTTCAGTATTTATTGGGGGTACCACGACACAAAACCGAGCTATGAACACTCGCAGACGCTTATAGTACAACTGTGTAAATTTTCAAGGATATCGGTTCAGCCATTTTGGAGTCTATAGGTAATGGACAAAGACAAAGACAAATTTCCATTTATAAATAAGTTTAGATATGTCATGACAATCTGTTCCACTAAGACTGAGATATTGAAACATCTCCATGAATAAAGAGTTAGCTGGAAAAAATAAGACACATGTTAGAAGATATAAATGATAAAAACCAGTACTATTGACATGCGCACACGCATAGAAATCATTAATTAACTTTATATGTACATAATTAATATTTCTGGTTTTGTAAAGATGCACAAACAGATTTTAAGCTTTATATATTACATCTAGCAGAAATTATTTTTTTCACTTTAATCCAGATAGATTCCTATTGATCTTTCAGTGAATTGTGAACCCGGCTATAGATTCAATAGCACCTCAGATACATGTGTTCCTTGTCCAATTGGAACTTACCAAAATAAGACTGGTGATCATCCCTGCGAGACTTGTCCTGAAAATTACATAACTGATACAGAAGGAGTTAGCAATATATCTGATTGTTCTGTTTGTAAGTATAGTTCCTCACTTTTCTTTGTTGAAACCAAGTTTGGCATGAAGTCAATTTTAAGGACAACTCTAGACAACTTTCTTTTTACAATATTATTTGGTCTCATGCATCATTCCTGGTTTTCAAATTGCTCAATCAACTTGAATGTAAATATTGGTATACACAGTGTAGTCGGTAAATTATCACCATTTTATTTTATTTTTTTTCTATTTGCACTTGGACATTGTGTGTTTTTGATTTAGTCTGCTGTGGCTTACGCCCAATACTACCTGCTGCATGGTCAGGTTATAGGCTATTAAACTGGTTCCCCCACCAGGTTTTTTAGGTGACAAGAGCAGTTTGAGATTCAGCAGGATTTTCAAAAAACATGTTTCATAAAATTGAAGATGACTCATGTCATGGGAAAAATAACATTTTGGAACACATTTAGAAATAACTGTGTTGTTTTCCTGGCAAACATTAATAGATTATCTCTTTTCTCATTCTGTCTCAGTTTATTTATATCTACCTCTCTTCTCATAGTGTCTCTCTCTGTTTCTTTATGTCTATTCATTCTCTCTCTCTCTCTCTCTGTTTCTTTAATGTATACTCATTCTTTCTCTCTCTTTCTTCATCTTTACTCATTATCTCTGTCTTTTTGTGTTTACTCATTCGGTTTTTCTCTTTGAGTCTACTCGTTCTCACTCTTTTTGAGTCTACTCGTTCTCACTCTTTTTGAGTCTACTCGTTCTCACTCTTTTTGAGTCTACTCGTTCTCACTCTTTTTGAGTCTACTCGTTCTCACTCTTTTTGAGTCTACTCATTCTCACTCTCTCTCTCTCTGCTTTAGTTTACTCATTCTCTCACTCTTTTTCGGTCTACTCGTTCTCTCTCTTTCTTTGGGACTACACATTCTCTCTCTCACTCTCTATCTTTAGGTCAACATTCTCTCTCTCTTTTTGTGTCTACTCATTTTCTCTCTCTTTGTCTATACATTCTCTGTCACTTTTGGTCTAATCATTCTATCTCTTTTTCTTTGTCTGCACATTTTCTCTCTCTCTCTCTCTCTCTCTCTCCATGTCTATCCATTCTCTTTTTCTTTGAATCTACTTATACACTCACTTTTTGGGTTGTTATTCTCTCTCTTATTGAACCTCCTCATTCCCTCTCTTTCTCTCTGCTTCTGCTCATTTCCAGTCTGTTTCATTTTGTTTATGTCTACTCCATATATCTCTCTGTCTACTCATTTTATTTCCTTCTTTCTCTCTCTGTCTATTCAAAGCCCCTCTCTCTCTATTTGTCTCCACTCAGTTTTTATCTCAGTCTTTGTGCTTCTTCAATCTCTCCTTCTTGTTTCTAGTAAATCTCTTTCGTTTCATTTCTACTTAATCTCTCTCTCTCTCATTTCTTTTTTACTCAATCTCTCTCTCGTTTTGCTTCTATTCAATCTCTTTTTCATTTCGTTTCTATTCAATCTCTTTTTCCTTTCTTTCCTACTCAGTCTTTCTTTCTCTCTCCTTCCTTTCGTTTCTACTCAATCTCTCTCTCTCCCCGTTTAATTTTTACTCAATCTCTCTTTCATTTCTTCCCTAATCTCTCTCTCTCTCTCTCTCTTTCATTTCTGCTCAATCTCTCTCCCTCTCCTTTCGTTTCTACTTAATCTCTCTATCTCCTCCTTTAGTTTCTACTCAGTCTCTCTCTCTTTCGTTTCTACTCAATCTCTCTCTCTCTCTCCTTCCTTTCATTTCTACTCAATCTCTCTCACTTTTTCCTTTTGTTTTTATTCAGTCTTTTTCTCATTCCTCCCTTTCGTTTGTATTCAATCTTTCTCCTTCCTTTCATTTCTGCTTAATCTCGCTTTCTCTCTTCTTCATTTTGTTTCTACTCAATCTCTCTCTCTCTTCTTTTTTCGCTTCTACTCAGTCTTTCTTTTCTTCCTTTCGTCTCTACTCAATCTCTTTCTCTTTCTTTCCTTTCGTTTCTACTCAATCTCTCTCTCTCTCCTTCCTTTCGTTTCTACACAATCTCTCTCTCCTTCCTTTCATTTCAACTCAATCTCTTTCTCCTTCCTTTTATCTGCTCTGTTGGTGGGGCATCAGTATACGCCAACTTTCCACTGCAGAGGGCAAAAGTCCCTCAATGGGGCCACCTATTGGCTGTGGGTAGTGGCCCGTAATGTCTGGGAGTGGGATCCTGGTGGTTGAGCAGTTTGTGACCCAAGTGTAAGGCGATTATAACCCTGCAACACACCACTTTGGCCCTTACCTGAGCTAGACGGGCAGTCGAAGATGCCCAATTCAATCAGTCGGCTAGTCATGTCAAGCTCGAACACTTACACTTGCAAATGTTGACCACAACATCCAAGAATAAGACCCAAATATACTACAACATCTCTTTACTCTTACCACAAATACAACAGACAAACCAAGTAAGTGTTAGAAGGCAGTCGCCAGGGTCAATCAATTATTGAGACAAAACCATGTGACTGTTCTTTATCCGATGTTTCTATAAAACTGGAAAGACGAAACCAAAGGAAGAATCAGAAAATGACAGTAGAAACTTAACTGAGTATACCTTTTTGTATCCCTGAGGTGAGAGGGCGAATGGGTTTCCCACCTAACATCTCCCACATTTGGGCTCCAAGGAGGGTGGGGAGCAAGAAAGATGAAAAAAATCAAACATATTTACATGGAAACTGAAAACCCCAATAAAAATCCCAGAAAACAGATAAAGAACAGTGGAAAAACTAAAAGAACGCACTCTGATATCTCCAACTCAGACAGTGAGCGTGAGTCCAAATCAGAGAAAAACCATTCTTCTGAATATATAGAAAGGAAAAACTTCCCAAGATTCATAGTGTTATGGATATAAGCCAACAATAAATACCCACCCCCTTCCCATATCACACACAAGCTAGCAACAGATACACACCCACCTCCAATATCATACATAAGCAATATGTGCATAGGTGAAAGCAACAGCAGCAGCAGCAGACAAAAGAATCAAAGCAATTAGCTAAAGATAACAATCAGCAAGTCGGAAAATTTTAGCTCAAAATAAGCTGACCACGAGGTGGACTTCAAAAATAGTCATTAGCCGGTTGAATCTCGACAGGTTAAGTCAGACTAATTAGACAAGACCTTACATTCCCTGAGGTAGAAAACAAGTCACATTGTTCCAGTTGCCGAGAATATAATAAAGATAGTCTATTTCAGAATATAGCCATTGCACTCAAGGATTTCTGAAGAAAGAAGAAAGCCTGATGCCAGAAAATATAATTCCCAGAGGGAAGGAAGATGAGAGCTGAAGCTATTCATTAAAGTATAAAAAAAAAGAAAGATAAAAGAAAGAGAGAAAAGAAGAGACTATTAGATAAGTCATTACATCCGCGTCCCCCCCCCTGCATTTTAGCATTAGCCTATAATCACCACAAGAATATTACATTCCTGCAAACACCTTTACAAATGTTGAAATAGAATATAATCATATGATATATGTTGCTTTGTTGGTTTTGCTCTGTTCACTGTTTAATGACTTATCATTGATTAAGAAGAATATCATATTCATTCCCCACTTCCATATTTATGATTCAACCCCCTTTTTTTTGTTCATTAAATTGTTATAATTTATGTTTGGTGTTTGTTCACTCATTCATGGTCAACGGTTGGTTGAATGTGTTAATGAATGGGGATCCAGAAACATTATTTTATTTTTTTTAATCTTTGTCTATTCCACCAACAAGCTTTTAATTTAAGGGAGAGAACCCTAGCACTTTAGTGAAATATTAAAGTTCAAAGATAAAAGATTTGTCGTTGTGGCATATTCGATCCATACTAAGTAGGGATCTATGACAATAATTATTTAAATCTTCGAAGAAAAAAAATTAGTGAACTATCTCCATTTTTAATTGAAAAAATTCTGTTCCAAAATAGTAACCCCACAAAAATGAAAAACAGAAACCTTCTAGTCGAAGTAGACAATTACAGAGATGCTCAAAATCTCTTAGGAATGAAAACATTTCACACATACCAATGTAAGGTCTTTGCTCATGAAAAATAAAACACGTCAAAAGGCATCATAAGAAGTCACAAACTAACCTTGGCCACAACCAAAGAAATTAAAATTGCTTTAAGAAAACAAGGAGTAATAGATCACGTCCGGATCAACATAAAAAGGAATGGTCAAATCATACCAACAAATACTTATATCCTAACATTTAATACCCCCACAATGCCTAAAGAAATTAAAATTGGATGCATAATACAAAAAGTCGACCAATACATGCCAGCTCCTCTGAGATGCTTTAAGTGCCATAAATTTGGGCACCTCAGGGAAGCTTGTAGAGGGTAACAGAATTTGTGGAAAATGTGGTGTAAAGGAACCCAATCATACTGAAGATTAATGCCCAAATGAATCAGAGTGTCCAAATTGCTATGAAAATCATCCAGCCTAATCTAGAATATGTAAAAATTTTAAAAAGGCAAAAGAAGTCATGGAAGTGAAATACAGAAAAAAAACGTATCCTTCCCAGAGGCGAGGAGAATAGTAGATTCTTATCAAAAATCAAACACCTATGCAGAAATCACCCAAAAATCAAACCAAGATAACCAAGCAAACAACCAAGACCTACTCAACAAACTAGTCTCTGAACTCAAAAATCTCATTGAAACTTTAAAAAAAACTCAAAAAGAAACTAATAAAAATCAAATAACAGCATCTACTAAAATCCAGATAAATGACCAAAGCCAGAAACATATCCCTAAAAACAAATTAGAACCAGACCAAATCAATCAAAATATACAAATAAATCAACAAATTCCCCTCTACAACAAATATAACATATTAGAAACAGAAGATTTTGAAAGCTCCCATAATAAAGCAAGTTCTTCAATCCCCCACAAAAGCCTAAATATAAAATCAAGTAATAACAACAAATACAAAAACAAAGATATAAAAAAAACATCCTCTGAGTAAACCAAAACAACAAATGAGAAAAATTCTCCAACAAAAATCAACCCCATAAAAACCAAGCCAAGGTCCCAATCAACCTCTAGTAACAGAGATAAGTCAAACATAAATCTAACAAACCAACAACCCAAACCAAGGAATTGGAAGATATGGGAATAGAAACCAAATTTACCAGCAAACAAGCAGATCTGAAGCAATAGTAAACAGGGGACAGAAATCTCAAATGAAACAATGGGCATTGAAGAACAAATCACCAAAAATCTAAAAATATGGCAAACAAAATAATCCAATGAAACATAAGAGGTATAAAAGCTAACTTGGATGAACTAATACTCCTCATTTCAAATCAACTCACTAATGTTGTTTGCTTGCAGGAAACTTTCCTGAGAAACACAGTAAACATTAAAAATTACACCTCATATAACTACATAAACAAACAGGTTGATAAAGCCTCAGGTGGTGCAACTATTAGGTTGGTGCAAAAATAATGTTATTTTTTGACGTTCAACTTCAAAAGATCATAACTCCTTTCATAATAAACTTTATTAATCGAAATAAGAACCATTAGAATCGACACGTTTTTGCCAACGAGAAACAAGTTTATTTATCTCATTAGCATAGAAATCCAGAGTTCTGGAAGTGATGAAGTCATTGAAGGCCGATTCAGCATCATCTCAGCTTTTGAAGCATTTTTCGCGCAGGAATTTGTCAAGATGCTTGAAAAGGTGATAATCGGTGGGTGAGAGGTCCAGTGAATATGGCAGCTGAGGCAGAGTCTCGTAGCCCAATTCGTTCAGCTTTTGCAAGGTCAGTTGAGCAACATGCAGGCGAGCGTTGTCATAGAGGAGAATTGGTCCCTTGATATTGACCAATCTTGGGCGTATACATTGGAGCTTCTGGTGCATTTCGTCAATTTGTCAGTAGTACTCCGCCGTAATCGTTTTGCCCGGATTCAAGAAGCTGTGATGGATGAGACCGGCTGCAGACCACCAAACAGTCACAATAACCTTTTTTTGGGGCAATTTCGGCTTCGGGAAGTGTTGTGGAGCTTCTCCGGCATCCAACCACTGTGCTGAACGTCGCCGGTTGTCATAGAGGATCCACTTCTCATCACATGTCACAATCAATCAACTCGAGAAATGGGTCATTTTTGTTTTGCAGAAGGAGCGTAGAAGACACCACAAAACGACGATTTTTTGATTTTCATTCAATTCATGCGGCACCCATTTATCCAACTTTTTTGACTTCCCTATTTGCTTTAAATGGCGAATGACTGTTGAGTGGTCGACCTTGAGTTCAACAGCAACTTCTCGTGTGGTTTTGCGAGGATAAGCTTCAATTAAGGCTTTCAAATGTTCGTTATCAACCGCACTCGGCCGGCCACGACCGTCTTCATCTTCAAGGCTCTCGTCACCATTGCGAAATTTCTTGAATCATCGTCGTGCCACACGTTCGTTAGTGGTTCCTGTGCCAAACGCATCATTGATATCACCAGCTGTCTCAGCAGCTTTTCGGCCTAGTTTGAACTGGAACAAGAAAATCGTGCGGATTTGAATTTTGTCCATGCTGTTGAAAAGCCTGCAAAAAATGAATGAAGAGATTGAGAACAGTAACGAATAACACGATTCGATAGAGCAAAAAACACACTTCAAAATGATATATAACATGGCTATATATATCAATGAATTAATTCAGAAATCATAGATGAAAGTAACATATGTGAGAAAACGACATTATTTTTGCACCAACCTAATATAATCATTAATAACAAAATAGCACACAAAGAAATGAAGTTACAAACAAACGTGCAAACAATAGCAGTATCAGTAACTCTTCATAAGAAAATAACTCTATGCTCTCTCTACATATCTTCTAATGATATGATAAAAGTGGAAGAACTAAAGCAACTTATCAAGCAACTTCCAAACCCATTCATTCTGATGGGAGACTTTAATAGTCATTATGAGATATGGAGTAGTAGAGAAACAAACCAAAAAGGCAAAATCATAGAATCTATAATTGAAGAAAAACAGTAGTGCCTAATTAACAAGAAACAACACGTATATCTTCATCCAGGAACAGGTACTTACACTTCTATAGACCTCATGATTTGTGAACCTACCATACTACCTGATTCTGACTGGAATGTTTATGAAGATAACTGTCGAAGTGACCACTTCCCTATAATGTTGGGGAATCATACATCCCAACCTGAAGTACAACCATTACGTTGGAATTTTAAAAAAGCTAACTGGGAAAAATTCCGGCAGCTATGCCAGATCAAATTAATCTCTAAGATAAACAACCAAAAAATGGACCCCACTACATTTTTTACAGAAACATTACTTGCAATAGCAAATGAAAGTATACCCAAATTGTCACCTTCCATAAAGAAAAGTAAGCCTTGGTTTGATACTGAATGCAAAAAAGCTGTAAGGATACAACGAGCAGCTTTAAAAACATTTCAAAACAACCTACAAAAGAAAACTTAAACACATTCAAGAACTGCAGAGGTAAAGTTCGCCAAATATTTAAAGAAGCCAAAAGAAGTTGGAGACAATACATATCCAAAATAAACATTTGCACAAAAAGCAAAATTATATTGGAAATGATAAAGAAAATATCTGGCAAATATCTCTCATACATAATAACCAAAAGGCTACAAACAAAAAAGAAATAGCAAATCTTTTGGCAGAGATTTTTTAAGTATATTCATCCTCCAAAAACACTCACTACGAATTTCAGAAAATCAAAGAAAGAGAAGAAAAAAACCAAATCAATTTCCAAACAAATAATTCCCAGGATTATAATCAGCTCTTCAAAATGAATGAACTTCAAGATTCCATATCGAAGGCCCATAACACAGACGTAGGCCCAGATGAATTTTTTTTTTTTTATCGTATCACCTCAAGCAAGGCGGTAATGCCACTGATGTGCAGGGGGCTACATAAGTGTAAAAAGATTAATTAGAAGAGAGTGAAGAGGAAGACGAGCCAGTTAGAAAGGAGCAATAGAAAGATGAGAATGCAGGTGTGATGACAGTTTGAAAGGTGGAGAGAAAGGAAAGGATATACAGGGTGGGGAAAGAACTAGAGTCAAATGGTTAATAGATGAGTATTGATCTTGCATTTAAATTCCTGGAGGTTGTAGCCATCAGAAAAGCAAGAATATGAGAGCGAGTTCCACAGGCGGGAAGTGCAAGAGAAGAAGCTGAAGGAGTAGAATTATCGTCTGCATTTGGCTAATCTAACAGTGAATGGGTGGGACCCAGTTGCCAATCTGGTTGCACGAGTAAACACCTGTTGAGGAGGCACCAGTGACTTAAGTTCGTTCGAGCAGAAGCCATGAAAGTATTTATAAAACAGACAAAGGGAGGCCACATTTCGTCAGTGGGGAAGTGGCTGTAGTCGAGCCGCCAAGTCAGTACCTATCACATTACTGATTCTCCTTTGTAGCCTGTCGAGAACACTGAGATGAACGGCAGGGGCGCCTGACCATATATGGCAGCAGTATTCCATGCATGGACGAATGGTTGATTTGTATATATGCAGGATGGATTAAAGCGGAAAAAACATCCTGGCCCGACACAGTGACCCAACCTTCTTAGCAGTGGATTTAGTTATGGACTCAATGTAGTGGTTCCATTTGAGATCAGAAGAGAGGGTAAGGCCGAGGAGGCGCAGTGTATTGCTCTCAGGGAGAATCGCTTGGTCCATGCTTATGGGAGGCAGGAGAGGTTACCTGTGATGATTGACAGACAACAGCTTGGTCTTAGACACATTGAAATTGACAAGCCACTTCTTGCTCCAATTCACCACAGAGTGTAGATCCCGTTCAAGGTCAGCAGCGAGATTATGTTTGTCCGCCACGATGGGTTTCTTACTGATGCGGGAGTAAGTTTCTTACTGATGCAGGAGTAACGAACTGCTAAAAAACCTCCCCAAAATATCAAGGGAGTATCTACTATCCATCTATAATGATATATGGACAACAGGCAATATCCCCAAAATATGGAAACAGGCTATCATAGTTCCCAAAGCCAAAAACCAAAACTGCTCAGACCCAAAAACACTACAGACCTATCGCCCTGACAAATTGTACCCGTAAAATCCTGGAAAGAATGATAAATGATAGACTAACATGGTACCTGGAAAAAAACAAATTAATTACAAATATTCAATCTGGGTTCCAGAAAAACAGAAGTGCAATCAACCAACTAGTCCAGCTGGAAACCTTCATCCGAGATGCCTTTATCAAAAAAGAACATCTAACTGCCATTTTCTTTGACCTTGAGAAGGCATATGATACAACTTGGTGATATGGCATAATGAAAGATCTCGCGGTGGTCCAATGAAAAACATACTCAGGTGCCGACTGCGGAAGTGACCACATCCCAGTCATCTGCAAACTAAGGGTGAAACTCCGAAGACTGAAGAAGCCCAGCACATCAACAAGGCTACAATACGACATGCTAGAGAATGACCTCACCCTGCAGAAAGAATACAATAACAGTGTGAGAAAGAAATATGAAGAACATATTGGAAAAGAGCACTCAAAATGGGAGTCCCTAAAAGAAGCGATGGTGACCTCAGCGAATAACATAGCCCCAAAGGAAATTAGACGCAGAAGAAAAAACGAGTGGATGACCGAAGAGCTCCTCCACATGATGCAAAGGAGACAAAAAATAACGCGAAGACATGGAGCAGATTACAAGAAACTCCACAGGGAGATAAGGAACAAATGCAGACAAGCCAAAGAGGAATGGCTCAACAACAAATGCGAAGAAGTAGAGAGACTGAGCAGGAACAACAAAGCAGAGATGCATAAAGAGATAAGAGAACTAACAGGACAAAAAAACTGCTCCTCAACAGGGTGCATAAAATACAAGGATGGAACAATCATATTAGAGAAGGAGGAAATACTCCAGCAATGGGAAGAATATATAAAGGATCTTTTTTGCGATAAGTGAGAACAACCGAGAATACACAAGGTGATGAATGGAACGGAAATACTAAAATCCTAAGTGGAAGCTGCAATGGCCAAAATGAACAGAAACAAAGCAGCTGGTCCAGATGGCATAGTGATAGAGCTGCTGACAGCCTTAGAAGAATATGGCATAGAAAAAATTACCGACATGATAAACAATTTATAGCAGTGGAATAATACCAGACGACCTATGCAAGTCAATATTTATAGCACTGCCGAAGAAACCAGGCGCAAACGCGTGTGAACTACACAGAACTATCATCTTAATAAGCCACATTACCAAACTGATGGTCAGAATCCTGATGAATAGAGCGAGAAGCAAAATCAGGCCAGAGATAGGGCAAGAACAGTGTGAGTTGGTCAAAGACACAGGAACAAGGAACGCCATATTCATGATTAGGATGCTCTCCGAAAGGGCAATACAAATGAAGAAAGATTTGTACCTATATTTCATTGACTATGCGAAGGCATTTGACAAGATACGACACAAAGAACTGATGGAGATGCTCAGCAGCCTCGACATTTTCGGCAAAGACATAAGAGTAATCAAGAATCTCTACTGGCAGCAAATAGCCTGCATACGGACAGGCAACAATCTCAGTAGATTTACAAAGATAGATAGAGGCGTAAGACAAGAATGTGTCTTTTCACCGGATTTGTTCAACCTGTACAGCGAGAATATCTTGAGGACCCTAAATGACACGCCAGGATTTGTTGTTGGAGAACACAACTTGAACAACATACGGTACGCAGACGATACAGTGCTGATTGTGGACACAGAAAGTAAACTACAAGACCTCATACAGAAGGTAGTGGTGGAGAGCGACAAAAAAGGACTACAAATAAACTTTAAGAAAACTTAGTGCATGGTCATCAGCAAAAGGTACATCCCAAAATGCCAAATAAATGTGGGAGATACCAGAATCAAGCAAGTACAAAAATTTA
The DNA here is from genome assembly GCA_037127315.1 of Ascarosepion bandense. NCBI lineage: Eukaryota > Metazoa > Mollusca > Cephalopoda > Sepiida > Sepiidae > Ascarosepion > Ascarosepion bandense. Next base: position 1,892,611 of record JBBBDQ010001648.1, read on the forward strand.
AATACCTAGGAAGTGTCCTAACTGAAGATGGAAAGTGCGACACGGAGAATTGGCATGGCAAAGGACGCATTCCAGAAGCTGAGCAAAATACTAACACACAAGAAAATCTCACTGGAAACAAAGAAAAGAGTGCTGGACTGCTACGTGATGTCAGTTCTTCAATACGGCAGCAAATGCTGGACAATATCATCGAAAATGAGGACAAAACTGGAAGCAGTGGAAATGTGGTTCTACAGAAGGATGCTGCGGATATCATGGACTGAGCATGCAAGCAACGATGAGGTGTTGGAAAGAATGGCAACAAAGAGGAAATTGATACTGAGCATCAGGAAGAGATAACTGAAGTTTCTGGGACACGCAATGAGGAAGGAGAGCCTGGAGAACCTGATACTGACTGGCCAGATAGAAGGAAAGAGAGACAGAAGAAGGCAGCGGATAACATATTTGCAGGGCCTGATCAGGTGGTTGATGGAACAGGGGTTGACAGGAGTAACGGGAACAAACATTCTAGGAGCCACAAGGGATAGGGAGACGTGGAGAACCATGATCGCCTCCGTCCTGAAAGGACAGGGCACATAGAAGAAGAAGAAAATCACTTGGATTGAAAGGAAGATTACCCCAATTCATAAACAACTTCCTAACAGGCAGGAATTTCAAAACACGGATAGGTAACACACTCTTGGACACAAAGATCCAGAAGATGGGTGTCCCTCAAGGAAGCATATTATCCATAACACTGTTTAGTATAAAAATTAATGATATTGTAAAATCCCTCAAACCTGGCATTGAAGAATCCTTATATGTGGATGACTTCTTGATCTGTTATTCATACAAATACATCCAAATACATGTACATAATCAAACAACAATTACAACAGTGCCTTAATAAAACAAGTCAGTGGACAGTTGAGAATGGATTTAAAATATCTCAGACCAAAACTAAATGCATGCATTTTTGCCAAATGCAAAAAAGGCATTGTGACCCAGTTTTAAAATTAGACGGCATAGAAATTCCTGTATACAGCGACATAAATTCCTTGGACTTCTTTTTGATTCCAATTAACATTTTTTCCCCATATAAAGCAACTAAGTAAAATGCAATAAAGCCATTCAATTACAGTGGTTGCGCACACTGATTGAGGCGCAGATAAAAGTACATTATTAAAATTATACAGAACATTAGTTCGATCCAAATTAAACTGTTGTTGCTTCATTTATGGATCAATCAAAAATCATATAAAAAATAATAGAAACAATACACCATCAAAGACTACGATTGGCACTGGATATCTTTCCAATATCTTCACTAGAAAGTTTGTATGTAGAAGCGAATGAACCTTCTTTAGCTCTACGAAGGCAGAAATTGGCGCTACAATTCTATATGAAACTAAAATCATGCCCATTAAACCCAGCTCACAATATAATATTTAAAACAAAGTACAAATAATTATTTCAAAGAATAGAAAATGTGATAAGATCTTTTGGACTTTGAATGGAAAGCATAATTAAAGAAGCTTACATTCCTCTCTAAAACATACAGGACACCATCAAACCAACTATTACACCTTGCGGAATAAAACAACAAAAAGTTGAACTCAAACTAAGTAAATAAAATAAAAAAAACAAAAGTGGAACTGAAACTAAGTAACCTCAACAAAAGCACCACACACCCACACATCTTTAAGGAAGCTCTAAATAAAATTCTGAACAATTATCCCAAATATAACACAATATTTACAGATGGATATTAGGATAAGTACACAACTGGATGTGCAGTTGTTTATGAGAATCAAGTGATTCAAAAACATCTTCCAAAGGAAGCATCTATTTTTAGTGCTGAATCAAAAGCCATTGATTTGGCATTTAACATCATCTCCCAAAGCAAAAGGAAAAAGTTACAGGTTTTTTCAGATTCTCTATCATTACTGACAACTCCACAAAATAAAAAATTAGAAAACCCACTGATCATGAAACTATTGTGCAAATTAACATAATTGTCAGATGCAAAAGAAATTATCCTTTGTTGGATTCCAAGTCACGTGGGAATCTGAGGAAATGATAAGGCTGACACAGCTGCCAAAAATGCACATAAAGAGCCCATTGATCATCTATATAAGATTCCATAAACAGATTTAAAAGTAAAAATAAAATCATATATCCAAAATAAATGGCAAATCCACTGGAACAACTGCAATTTAAATAAATTACTGACAATAAACCCACTCTAGGTGAATGAATACAGGGTTACAGGGAATCATGAAGTGAGGAAGTTATCCTTTCTCGCCTCCATATTGGACATACTAAAATAACTCATCTTTTCTTACTGGAAAAAAAGAAACCGCCAGAGCTTGTCATTCCCCATACACTGTAAGACACTTCATGATTGACTGCACTGACTTTTCATCTGTACGAAAAAAGTATTACAACACAAAAACAAAAAAAGAACTATTTGAACACACCAAGATAGACCATTTAATGACATATTAAAAAAAATAGGACTCTACAATAAAATTTGATTAAAATAAAAATGTATCGAATCTAATGTGTACAACCACTCTAATGCATTCGTTTCTACTTAATCTCTTTCTCTCTCCTTCCTTTCGTTTCTATCCAATATCTCCTTCTCATTTTTTCGTTTTTACTCAATCTCTCTGCCATTCATTTCGTTTCTACTCATTCTCTCTGTCTCCTTCCTTTCGTTTTTACTCAATCTCTCTTTCTCATTTTTTTGTTTCTACTCAATCTCTCTCTCCTTCTTTTTGTTTCTACTCAATATCTATCTCCTTCCTTTCATTTCTACTCATTCTCTCTGTCTCCTTCCTTTCGTTTCTACTTAATCTCTTTCTCTCTTCTTCCTTTCGTTAATACTCATTCCCTTTCTCTCTCTTCCTTTCATTTCTATTCAATCTCTCTTTCTCATTTTTTGTTTCTACTCAATCTGTCTTCTTCCTTTCATTTCTACTCAATATCTATCTCCTTTGTTTCATTTCTAATCAATCTCTCTCTCTCTCTCTCTCTCTTTCTTTTCGTTTCTACTCATTCTCTCTGTCTCCTTCCTTTCATTTCTACTCAATATCTATCTCCTTTGTTTCATTTCTAATCAATCTCTCTCTCTCTCTCTTTCTTTTCATTTCTACTCCATCTATCTTAGCTACTTAATTTTTCTCTCTCTCTTTTCCTTTTTACTCAATTTCTATTTCTCTTTTCTTTTCTTCTCAATCGTTCTCTCTTTCCTTTTGTTTCAACTCAATTTCATTCTCTTTCTATTCATTTTTACTCATTCTTTCTCTTTTGTTTCATTTCTACTCAATTTCTCACTGTTTATTCGTTTATAGTCAATCTCTTTTTTTCCTTTTCGGTTCTACTCAATCCCTCTCACCCGTTTCATTTCAAACACTTTCTCATTCTCTATTTGTTTTTGTCTACTGCTCTTTTCTCTGTGTTTACAACTCTCTCTCTCTCTCTTTATATATATATATATATATATATATATATATATATCTGATTGTGCCTACTGATGCTCTTTCTCTTGTGTCTTCTTATTCTCTCGCTCTGTCTATTCATATCCTCTACTCTTTTTTCAGTTTGTTGATATCTATCTTATCATTCCCTTTAGCATTTTCACTCTCTTTCTTCACATCTTCCTCTCTTTCCATTTTCTCTGCCTTTCATTCATCAACCAATCAATGACTGATTCTTTTCCTTTCATTTGCAGTGCATTGCTTACCAGGTTCTTACAATCAGAGTGAATCATTGTGCAAACCTTGTGAAAAAGGAACATTCAAGGCTCAATCTGGAAATACTCCATGTATAAGTTGTCCTAACACAGCCTACACAACACCATTAACCGGCAGTACAAGTGTCGTTAATTGTACTGTTGGTAAGTAGAACATACCAGAATTTTTGCTTTATCTTCATTCATTCATACAAAATGAGGTGAAACTTTATTTTTTGACACAGACAAAATTATTTGTTTTAACTTAAATTAAATCATGTCAAATTTGTTTAATTAACAAATGGTGATGATGGCTCATTCTAATGTAAACTTCATTACTTATATAGAAGATTTACTAATCTTTCAGATTTATAAAAATAATAGATTATGTAAGATATGTCATAACAATCTATTCTCTCAAATAAATTTCAGTTAGATTGATGTAGTGAAACATCTCCATGAATAAAGGTTAGTTGAAAAAATAAGACACTTATTAGAATATATAAATGATAAAAGCCAATAATATTGGCATGCGCACACACATAGAAATCATTAATTAACTTTATATGTACATAATTAATATTTCTGGTTTTGTAAATATGCACAAACAGATTTTAAGTTTTATATATTACATCAAGCAGGAATTATTTTTTTCACTTTAATCCAGATACATTTCTTATTGATCTTTCAGTGAATTGTGAACCCGGCTATAGATTCAATAGCACCTCAGATACATGTGTTCCGTGTCCAATTGGAACTTACCAAAATAAGACTGGTGATCATCCCTGCGAGACTTGTCCTGAAAATTACATAACTGATACAGAAGGAGTTAGCAATATATCTGATTGTTCTGTTTGTAAGTACAGTTCCTCACTTTTCTTTGTTGAAACCAAGTTTGGCATGAAGACAATTTTAAGGACATCTCTAGATAACTTTGCTTTTACAATATTATTTGGTCTCATGCATCATTCCTGGTTTTCAAATTGCTCAATCAACTTGAATGTAAATATTGGTATACACAGTGTAGTCAGTAAATTGTCACCATTTTTTTTTTTTTTTTCTATTTTGCACTTGGACATTGTGTGTTTTTGATTTAGTAGATTGGCTCAGTCGGATGCCATCTATGAGAAAAAGAGCACCATGATGCAATTCACCCTAGCAGAAACTTGGAAACAGCCAACTGTTACTGCTTGGCATTCCTTTTGGAAACTCTGATATGAATCTTTTAAATTCCTTGGGGTTTTTCCTATAAATTCTTCTTTCTTACAGGTAATAATGTAAAGTCTTCCTTCAAGTTTTAAATTATTCTCTTTCATAATTTAGTCTGCTGTGGCTTACGCCCAGTACTACCTGCTGCATGGCCAGGTTATAGGCTATTAAACTGGTTCCCCCACCAGGTTTTTTTTAGGTGAGAAGAGCAGTTTGAAATTCAGCAGGATTTTCAAAAAACATGTTTCATAAAATTGAAGATGACTCATGTCATGGGAAAAATAACATTTTGGAACAAATTTAGAAATAACTGTGTTGTTTTCCTGGCAAACATTAATAGATTATCTCTTTTCTCATTCTGTCTCAGTTTATTTATATCTACCTCTCTTCTCATAGTGTCTCTCTCTCTCTCTCTCTCTCTGTTTCTTCATGTCTATTCATTCTTTCTCTCTCTCTTTCTGTTTCCTCATATTTAATCATTCTCTGTCTCTCTTTTTTGTCTACTAATTCTCTTGCTGTCTTTTTGTGTCAACTGATTCTCTCTCTCTCTCTCTCTCTTTCTCTACTCATTTTATCTTCCTCTTTCTCTCTGTGTTTACTCAACGTGTCTCTCTTTCAGTTTGTCTCAACTCAATTTTTCTCGCCATCTTTGTGTCTCTTAAATCTGTCTCCCTGTTCTTGTCTACGGCTCTTCTCTCTCTGATTGTGTCTACTGATGCTCTGTCTCTTGTGTCTTTATATTCTCTCTCTCGATCTGTTCAGATCTACTCCTTCTCACTCTCTCTGTCTATTCACATCCTCTACTCCTTATTTTAATTTGATCATATCTATTTTGTCATTTTCTCTATCATCTTCCACTCTTTCCATTTTCTCTGCGTTTCATTCATCAACCAATCAATGACTGATTCTTTTCCTTCCATTTGCAGTGCATTGCTCACCAGGTTCTTACAATCAGAGTGAATCATTGTGCAAACCGTGTGAAAAAGGAACATTCAAGACTCAATCTGGAAATACTCCATGCATAAGTTGTCCTAACACGGCCTACACAACATCATTAAAAGGCAGTACCAGTGCCATTAATTGTACTGTTGGTAAGTAGACTATACCAGAAATTCCTGCTTTGTCTTCATTCATTAATAACAAATGAGGTAAAAGTTTATTTTTTTACACGGTAAAACTGTTTGCTTTAAGTTAAATTAAATCATTTCAAATTTGTTTAATTAACAAGTGGTGATGATGGCTTATTCTGATGTAAACTTAATTTCTTATATAGAAGATTTACTAACCTTTCAGATTTTTAAAAATAATAGATTATATAAGACTAGCAGTATAGCCCAGTATTGCTCGAGTATAATGAAAACTTTAAAACTAATCCATGGTCCTGGAGCTCAAACTCAGCCTAAAGAATATTTCTGTGAAGTTTGGTGAGAATCGGATAAAAATTGTGGATTTGTATAAAGGACATGCAGACATAAACAGACACACACACAAACATCTTGCCTTTTATATAAAACTATATATTATTGATTTTCTGCACTATTGTAAGAACTGCAACCTTGAAATTCCTGAATATTGTTTCTTGTGTCTTTGTCTATGAGTGTATCAAATTTGATTAAAATCGAACCACTCATTCTGTAACCCTATTTTTCCGATTATCGATTTTCAGTATTTATTGGGGGTACCATGATACAAAACGGAGCTAAGAACACTCGCAGACGCTTATAGTACAACTGTAAATTTTCAAGGATATCGGTTCAGCCGTTTTGGAGTCTATAGGTAACGAACATACAGACAAAGACAAATTTCCATTTATAAATAAGTTTAGATATGTCATGACAATCTGTTCCACTAAGACTGAGATATTGAAACATCTCCATGAATAAAGAGTTAGCTGGAAAAAATAAGACACATGTTAGAAGATATAAATGATAAAAACCAGTACTATTGACATGCGCACACACATAGAAATCATTAATTAACTTTATATGTACATAATTAATATTTCTGGTTTTGTAAAGATGTACAAACAGATTTTAAGCTTTATATATTACATCAAGCAGGAATTATTTTTTTCACTTTAATCCAGATACATTTCTTATTGATCTTTCAGTGAATTGTGAACCCGGCTATAGATTCAATAGCACCTCAGATACATGTGTTCCGTGTCCAATTGGAACTTACCAAAATAAGACTGGTGATCATCCCTGCAAGAGACTTGTCCTGAAAATTACATAACTGATACAAGGAGGAAGTTAGCAATATATCTGATTGTTCTGTTTGTAAGTACAGTTCCTCACTTTTCTTTGTTGAAACCAAGTTTGGCATATGAAGACAATTTTAAGGACATCTCTAGATAACTTTGCTTTTACAATATTATTTGGTCTCCATGCATCATTCCTGGTTTTCAAATTGCTCAATCAACTTGAATGTAAATATTAGGTATACACAGTGTGTCAGTAAATTGTCACCATTTTTTTTTTTTTTTTTTCTATTTTGCACTTGGACATTGTGCTGTTTTTGATTTAGTAGGATTGGCTCAGTCGGATGCCATCTATGAGAAAAAGAGCACCATGATGCAATTCACCCTAGCAGAAACTTGGAAACAGCCAACTGTTTACTGCTTGGCATTCCTTTCGGAAACTCTGATATGAATCTTTTAAATTCCTTGGGGTTTTTCCTATAAATTCTTCTTTCTTACAGGTAATAATGTAAAGTCTTCCTTCAAGTTTTAAATTATTCTCTTTCATAATTTAGTCTGCTGTGGCTTACGCCCAGTACTACCTGCTGCATGGCCAGGTTATAGGCTATTAAACTGGTTCCCCCACCAGGTTTTTTTAGGTGAGAAGAGCAGTTTGAAATTCAGCAGGATTTTCAAAAACATGTTTCATAAAATTGAAGATGACTCATGTCATGGGAAAAATAACATTTTGGAACAAATTTAGAAATAACTGTGTTGTTTTCCTGGCAAGGATTAATAGATTATCTCTCTTTCTCATTCTGTCTTAGTTTTTTTTTTTTTTATATCTACCTCCTCTTCTCTCATGGTGTCTCTCTCTCTCTCTCTCTCTGTTTCTTCATGTCTATTCATTCTTTCTCTCTCTCTTTCTGTTTCCTCATTATTTAATCATTCTCGCTCTCTCTTTTTTGTCTACTAATTCTCTTGCTGTCTTTTTGTGTCAACTGATTCTCTCTCTCTCTCTCTTTCTCTACTCATTTTATCTTCCTTTCTTTCTCTGTGTTTACTCTGAACTTAAGTGTCTCTCTTTCAGTTTGTCTTCTCAACTCAATTTTTCTCGCCATCTTTGTGTCTCTTAAATCTGTCTCCCTGTTCTTCTTGTTCTTGTCTCTGTTTCTCTCTGTATTTACTCTTTCTCTCTCTGATTGTGTCTACTGATGCTCTGTCTCTTGTGTCTTTATATTCTCTCTCTCTCGATCTGTTCAGATCTACTCCTTCTCACTCTCTCTGTCTATTCACATCCTCTACTCCTTATTTTAATTTGATCATATCTATTTTGTCATTTTCTCTATCATCTTCCACTCTTTCCATTTTCTCTGCGTTTCATTCATCAACCAATCAATGACTGATTCTTTTCCTTCCATTTGCAGTTGCATTGCTCACCAGGTTCTTACAATCAGAGTGAATCATTGTGCAAACAGTGTGAAAAAGGAACATTCAAGACTCAATCTGGAAATACTCCATGCATAAGTTGTCCTAACACGGCCTACACAACATCATTAAAAGGCAGTACCAGTGCCATTAATTGTACTGTTGGTAAGTAGACTATACCAGAAATTCCTGCTATGTCTTCATTCATTTCTACTAAATGAGGTAAAAGTTATTTTTTACACAAATAAAATATTTTTCTTTAACTTAAATCATTTCAAATTTGTTTAACTAACAAGTGGTGAAAATGGCTCATTTTGATGTAAACTTAATTTCTTCTATAGAAGATTTATTAACTTTTCAGATTTATAAAAATAATAGATTATATAAGATATATCATGACAATCTATTCTCTCAAAAAAATTTAATTTAGATTGAGATATTGGAGGAAAGAGTTAGTTGAAAAAAATAAGACACATGTTGGAAGATATAAATGATAAAAACCAGTAATATTGACATGCGCACAAACACAGAAATCATCAACTAACTTTATATGTACATAATTAATATTTCTGGTTTTGTAAAGGTGCACAGACAAACTTTAAGCTTTATATATTACATCTAGCAGAAATTATTTTTTCAGTTTAATCCAGATACATTTCTTATTGATCTTTCAGTGAATTGTGAACCCGGCTATAGATTCAATAGCACCTCAGATACATGTGTTCTGTGTCCAATTGGAACTTACCAAAATAAGTCTGGTGATCATCCCTGCGAGACTTGTCCTGAAAATTACATAACTGATACAGAAGGAGTTAGCAATATATCTGATTGTTCTGTTTGTAAGTACAGTTCCTCACTTTTCTTTGTTGAAACCAGGTTTGGCATGAGGTCAGTTTTAAAGAAAACTCTAGATAACTTTGCTTTTACAATATTATTTGTTCTCATGCATCATTCCTGGTTTTCAAATTGCTCAATCAACCTGAATGTAAATATTGGTATACACAGTGTAGTCAGTAAATTGTCACCATTTTATTTTATTTTTTCTATTTTGCACTTGGACATTGTGTGTTTTTTTATTTAGTCAACAGCACAGTAAATTAGCTCAGTTGGATGCCATCTATGATAAAAAGAGTACCATGATGCAATTCACTCTAGCAAAAACTTGGAAACAGCCTACTGTTACTACTTGGCATTCACTTTGGAAGCTCCAATATGAACATTTCAGAGTGTTTAGTTGTCAATTTGAGGACAGTGCAGTGGATTCACTAAGAGTTGGCTGGATCTAATGGAGATTACAAAGGTATAGCAGCTCAAAAAACTCAGATATGAGTTTTAGAGAAAAATCTGAAGGAGTGAACGTGCTTTAAAGGCAATTGAACAAATGCAAATCTGCCTGAGCAGGCATCTGCAACAGGGATTGATTAGCTGTTTTAGTAGACAGCATACTTGGAAACAAGCAGTCAGCTATAATATATATATATATATATATATATCAGAAAAATTAATAACAAAGTAGAAAAAACTTTTTGTTCAATGCATTTTGTCCTTTAGGACTTCATCAGACCAAAGTGATGTTTACGTTGATGTAACTGTAATGATCACACCACATGCAGTTTATATTTCACTGGTTTATTATAGTTGCTGAAAAACACACTATAATGGCCGCTACGCTTTGCATTCTGGGAACAAACACATGTATACATTTATTTATACGTGTGGTGCAAGGGACGCTGTCTGAATATAAATATTCTTACTTAATTGTTCATGTACTACTTCCCTTCACTTATAGTTAACACATTCACGATTGTTCACGTGAGATAATCTTTTAATTATTTTGGTGTCATTTTCATCCTTGCACTGATCTGCATGTTTTCCCTGACAGGGGTCTCAGACAAGGTATCCCCCATTTCCTTTGAACATTTCTCTGCTTGATAAGGGTTCACCGAGTCTGTATCCCACTTCTGATCTTCCCACTCTGGAGCTGTTTTTTCCCTTTCAAATCTTGATTTGAATCTGCTGCCACCCATTTTTTATGTCATCCACATGTCACCTTACGACTTTTGCCAACTCTAGTGTCTGGCTCTTGACCAGTCCACCTTTCCATTTTGGACCTGTATAAAAATTCTTTGGCCATACCAATTCTCCTTCTCAAAACTACCGTTTTTTAATTGAGTTATCGTGGTATTTTTTCTGGCTTTCCTGTTATTTCCACACCATAGTTTTTTGCGAAATGACCCAATCTAAGACGCTTCTTATTTTTCGATTCCTTAATAATTCCGCTGGTGTCATACCAGTGACTGTTTGTGGTGTGGAATTATATGATAATAAGAACCGGCTCAGTTTTGAATTCAAGGAATCTTTCTCTTGACTCATTTTCTTCATCCCTTCCTTGAAAATGTGCACATATTTCTCTGCCAACCGGTTTGAAGAGGGATGTTTCAGAGATGTTGTGATGTTTCTAATTAATTCTCTTGACATAAAAGCCTGGAATTCCTCACCCGCAAAAACAGCCACATTGTCTGATACAATTTTTTTTGGTAATCCATGGGCTGCAAAACATTTTTGTCAATTTTTCAGAGTGGCATTTGTGGTTGAAGAGTTGAAGATGTTGTGTTGCTTCATTTTGGTATAATTAGAAGATAACACAAACTTGAATTATTGATGTTTATTTTTGGTATAAAACTTTAGGTTTTTACATCAAGTTACAACTTTTAAATTTTGTGTGGATACAAGAGCAGACTAGCTAAATTCTCTTCACTGTGGGATGCTATTAGTAAACGAGCCTATCCCTTCTGGACTCTAGTGGTCAACTGACTAGCGTCTTCCTCTCTTCAAATCTCCTACACAAAACTACTGTTTTTAACTCCTACTTCTTATTTCTACTTTTACCAAAAGAAATGGTTCCTTATTTTGCCACCCAATTTTGAATTCTTGGCGTCAGTGTGTCTATCTTTTTCTATTTTAAGAACACTCGCCATTTCATAAACCATAACATTGTGTATATCCAGCCAGCCCGGTTCACACTCCACCCACGTCTATTGAACAGGTGAAGAGGCTCATCCCTTGTTTCCTGTTTAGAATGTGGTTTCCGGCTTTCTCTTTTCCAATCTTTTTACTCTTATGTAGCCCCTTGCTCATCAGTGGCGTTATCGCCTTGCTTGGGGTGATATGATTAAAAACAAAAAAAAAAATTTACTGAAAGCATCCACTATTACCAAGAATATATTTCCTTTAAACAGGCCTGCATAATCTATGTGCAGTCTGGACCATACCTCTTCAGGGATTTCCCAAGAATGTAAGGGTGCCAGCGTTTGGTTGTGTAATTGACACTCGTTGCAATTTCTCACCTTGAATTCAATTTCCTTGTCCAGTTGTAGCCACCAAAAATAGTTTCTGCTCAAACTTTTAATTTTTAAAATTCCTGGGTGTTCCTCATATAGAGCCTTCAGTAGTTTCCCCATCCTCGTGTGTGGGCAGTATCTCTAATCTTCCCCACAATAAACTCTCCTCCACAATTCCCTGTTCATATCTCCTTGTGAAGTAAGGATGACCTTCCTCTGAATTCATACCACTGTCTGGCCATCCATTTTTGACATAGTATAGCACCTGTTTTAGGAGTTTGTCTTTTTTTGTCCACCTGGCTATTTCCTGATAGGTAATTGGAGTTTGGTCCTGATATTCCAGCAGCATGATGTTTTTTCAGGTATGGGAACCTCCTCAAGTTTTGTGGGCTGTGGCAACTTACTCAACCCATCTGCATTTCCATTCTTGCTTTTTGCATGGTATATCTGGAATCTTTTTATTTTCTTTAAAATATCCCAAAAGCAGTTTATGGTCCATGTACATTGTAAATGGCCTTTCATACAAATTTTGGTTAAATTTTTTCAGTGCAGAAACCACTGCCAATGCCTCCTTTTCAATTTGCGAATGTTTTTTTTCAGCTGATGTGAGGGTCCTTGATACAAAAGCAAGCTGACGCAAAGTTTGTTCGTCGTCCAATGGAAAGGCCAGAATCACATCCAGAAGTAAATTCCCAAATGACCTTTTCAAGCCCCCACAAACAATAAAAGACAGGCATGGTCGCCTGTCACGAGAGAGAAAAAAACGCGTGTATTAACACGTCCCTTGACAAATGTCAAGCGATCACTATTATCTCTATCTTTCTCCCTCACCTCATTCCTTTTCACCGTTCACCCGTCTGTCTCTTTTTATACTTGATAAACGAACAAAACACTTTAAGATTGAGCAATTACTACAAAGACATTCCTACCTAACAATAATGCACATACATACATGTTCTTTCCTACATACACATAAACTTATTCTTGCAAGGACTACTAGGAACATTTAAATGACAAAATACATTAATTTTCAAGTAAAATACATTAATTTTATTTGTAAAAACCTTAATTGATTTATATGTATATAAATTTATTGTTTCAATATAAAATTTTGATTTTCTTGTTTTATACCCCTTTTATGGTGGGTTATCTAACAAGGCCAAGTCTAAATAATTTATTTCAACACACACTTCACTATAACTGATAACTTACTATAAAGTACTCATTTAAAATGGTGATCTTACCATAAAATAAGACAACCCATGCTGATGGATTGTCGAGGTTAATCCCAAGAATAAATGAACCACTCAAAGAGATAGTGATTGCTTCATTAAGTTTCAAATTGGAAATGAATTATATGTCCTGTATAATACAAGTATATCTTGCATGAAAGCGCTCATGAAAAGCTATGTATATTGGAATGGTATGGAAAAATAAGGATATAGAAAATCTGGTTAAAACATGCAACACTTGCATGTAGGCTGCAAAGGCACCACCTGTGAAATTTAATCCCTGCCCTAAAACTAACAAACCATGCTCGAGACTTCTTATTGACCATGCTGGACCAATAAAGGAGATTTACTACTTTATTGTAGTAGGAATTTTCTCAAAGTGGTCTGTTGTTTTCAGGTACACGATGCCAACTACAAAGTTACATTAGAATTTTTGCATGAGTTATTTGCGAGATTTAGAATACCGGACACTATGTCTGATAACAGGATTCAATTTTCGTCAAAAAATTTTACAGATTTCTGTAAACTTCATTCAGTTACTCTTCTAACATCCTCACCCTACCACACAAGTTCAAATGGGCAGGTAGAAAGTTTTATTGGTGTATTCAAGAACGATAAAGAAGGTGAGCGAGATAGAAACCATGAATGAAGAACTACAAAATTTCTTGTCGATTTACCAAATAAGGCCAAACATTAACACGAGTTCAAGTATGTCTCCAAAGGAACTAATGTTTGCGAGAAAAATCAGGTCAGTTTTTGATAAACTGAGACAGACAAAAGAAAAAATGGACGACAACAAAATTTGATGGTAAGCATTTCAACCCAGGCGACAAAATTTATCTAAAAAAATTACAAATTAGGAAAATCGTCATAGGAGAAAGGTACCATCAGCAAAAGAATTGTATGTTGTACCTTATCAAAAACCTAACATGAGTAATTAAGAGGTATGTTAACCAAATTAAAATAAAGGGGATACACCCAACGTAGAGCAAGAACCCATGTCAGTGATCTATAACATGTTTGATATACCAATGCCTCAACTGGTGCAACAAAATCGTGCAGGAAAGAATAAAAGACCAACGAGTACAATAGAAATAGACCCAAAAAGAAGAAAATATATCATTTGAGGGACGTAAAATTTCAGTGTGGAAATGTTATAGAGTGGCTGACACCCCTGCAGCAATCTCGGTGGTAGAATGGCCCATAGGCTGAAATGGTCTTTTTAAGTAAAGAATAGTAGCATTCGAGGTGTAATATTCAAGTGTCATTCCAATAATATTTAGACATTACTTTGGCAACTATTGTAATCTAAACCCCTCCTCTCTGTAAGTTCTGCCTTGTCTGTCATTGTAACTATTGTACTGTTCTGTGTATATCTGTTTAGCACCAAATATTGTGTTGAATAATACCACAGCACACTTTCTCTGTGTATTGTATCCACATCAACAATACAACACCTAGCAATTCAAATGGTTTCTTGTCCTGTACCTTGTCAAAGATGTTTGTGTAATCTATAAATATAAGTGCAGGTCACTCTCCATTAGTATTACTCTTTCTGATACCATTCTGATCGTCAAGATTCACATCATTAGTTTGGTTATGTGGCTCATTAAACTGATTTTCTAATGGCGCTCTCATTCATTTGTACCTGGTTACTTAGGTAATGTTATGAAGATAGTTTTAGCAAGATCCTCCACTGTGTCACCTCTGTATATTTCATTTATTACTTTATTTACTATATTTATATTTGGAACATTATTCTCATCGTTGTTGTAGTTATCACTACATTTTAGCCATTGTACCCTCTAGTCTTCCTCAAGTCTATATCAATCTGAGTAATTTACAAGGAATTGTTTAACCTAATTATTGTTTCACTGCTCATATCTAGGGATATCATCTAATTCTTAATTTTATTCAGTGTTGTTCATTGCCAATTTCCACTACCTGACAGAAGGATTTACTATGTCACCAAATTCAAAAACCAAATTTTATCCATTAGGCTGTAGTAAACTTAGAGCCTTAAACCTAACTTAGTTGCTGATTAGGTTGCAACTGCATTCAGTATTATTTTCCATTCCTTGGCATAGTTTTTTGTCATCTTGTGGGAGAATGAAATTAATAAGTAAAAAAATAAAGAATTTCATTTCCCCATAATGCCAAAGTTAACCAAGAAGGATTTCCAGTTACGTGTGAAGTTTATGACCCCACTTTTGTAAAGGATATGATCATTCTCATCTTACTTCCTAATCATTGAGTTTGAATGTGTTTGGTAGCCATCCCAGTCAAAGGGATATTCAACCACCCTCGTTCAACAACAGGCCGACTTGAGGTTGACTATTTTCTATACTTTCACATCTTTGTACCCATATGTGTAAATAAACATTAGCAATTGATTTTTCTATTGAAGTTTTCATTTTTTGTTTATTGCAGTCCTTTGACATTCATCATCTGTTAGTGACACAAAGTCAAATACAACACTCCACAATGTCTAGAATTTCTATTTGTCATTTATCTGTTCCTTGCTTGTCTAGTTTTCATCAGTTGTGTTTCTCTCAGTACATTCCACTTTCACTTTATATTCTCCTTCTGGTAACCTTCATTGACAACAGTTTTCAATGCCTTTTTGCAACTTGGATCCTTCAAGAGGTTTAGTCATCTTTAGTTTCCTCAGTTTTACTCAGATATAGCACACAACTAGAAATTAGTCACTCCTACAGTCAGCACTTGAGTATGTCTTGCAGTGTAAAACTGAGTTTATATGATTAATACTTTTCTACTTTTCAGTGCATTGCTTACCAGGTTATTACAATCAAAGTGAATCATTGTGCAAACCGTGTGAAAAAGGAACATTCAAAACTCAATCTGGAAATACTCCATGTAAAAGTTGTCCTAACACAGCCTACACAACACCATTAACAGGCAGTACTAGTGACAGTAATTGTACTGTAGGTAAGTAGAATATATCAGGAATACCTGCTATTTTTTCATTCACTTTGTTGATTTCTGCCAAATGAGGTATGCTTTCGGCCATATCACATTGATACACCAGTTCTTGTGCAATCACCAAAGATAAGCAACATCAAATATGGTCAGTATCTAGATAGGTGAACACTTTGGAATACCAAGTGCTGTAAACTTGAGTATGCAAGAGATGTAATGAATAACAGCTTCGAGTTGGGAATCTAGAAGCTGAGTTCCAATTCCAGTTTGGTTTGTTATATATAAATCAGTCAAGTATCATACGTGATACACATTTGGGTGATCATGTCTTAAAAAGACATGCCTGACTGGGAAGAAGATATTCCCTTCAGTAGGTTGCCATTACTTTCTGCAATACAACTCAATATAGAACTCAATCTGTCCTACTATTTAACCCATAGCTGGAGGTAGAAGAGACGGTTTAGTACCTTTCCTAAGGGTATTAGCATATAAGTGAATGTAAGAAATTCATCTGCAATTTGAACTCAACACTATGATTTCTCATTCCGAGCTAATATCTACTGCACCACAACACACATTTGTTTGTTATATATACATGTGCTCAAATACTCTTGGGAAAGATATGAATCCACATCTTTTCCCCACCAGCTATGGGCTAATTAATTTGCATCACAAAAAATTTCCTGAAATAAAATTCTTACAATGTAAAAATCTTTTCTGGTTTTAAATGACTTGCAATGGACTGATAAGCCATAGAAAACTTCTAAAATATCTAATTCATTGAAAATAATTTTTCATAAACCTGTGTATATCTAGAATGAATAACAGATAAACAACAAATTTAAAGTTTTTTTTTATTTTATGTGCATTTCAAAGGATCATACAATCTTTTTACAGCTAGGGGTCATGGAGAGAAAAAGGTTGAGAATGCCTGTGGTATTTCATCACCTCTGTTAAGTAAGGACTAGCAATTTAGGCATGGTACAAATTGCATTCTGGTAGATATAAATTAGAAACATGCCTTTTTACCATTAAAATTTTACATCTTACCTACACATATACACAAAGTTAACAACTACTATATCTATCTATCTCTTTATATATATATATATATATATAATTTTTATAATAATTCTGTAACTCAAAAGCTATCAATTTTTTCATCAGGCAATAAAGGTGGTTCAGTGACAGGGTCATATATATATTGATAAGGAAATTTAATATTTGTTTATATTTCTGAGAGGAGGTAGTATTTACAGTATTTACATTATTCAGACTATTGTCTTCATCTTTGTTGCCATTTGTACAACATTTCGGCTGTTGTATGCTCCAGCCTTCTTCAGGTGGTAGGAATTTTGAACCAAACCTTTTATTACAATCACTGGGCTACAGCAGAGGCATTACTTTGCAAGGGATGAAAATGATATACCCCAGTGATTGTAATAAAGGGTTCAGTTTGAAATTCCTAGCACCTGGAGAAAGCTGGAGCATTCACTGGCCAAAACGTCATACAGATAGCAACAAAGATAAGGACAATAGTCTGAATAATGTAAATACTGTAAAGGAAATTTAAATTTAAAATAAAAAATCCCACCATATTAGTTGAATATAGTGGAGTAGGAGGTTATTATAACTTAAAAGATTTGTAGGTGTAGACCAGTATTGAGACATTATAGTGTAGTGATGTGTTGACAGGAGGAAAGGTAGTGTCAGTTGTTTCAGCTTTAATAAGGATGGAACAAATATGTAGCCAGTATATTATTTTATCTATGACAAGATTGTAATTAAAACAATGAAATATTTGTCTTAAAGAGTGTTGTTAATATAAAAACACAATTTTAATATATGGAAATAGACAAAGCTATATAGTTAAATATTAATGGTGGAATTACTTGATTTTAAAGTGGTAGTAAAAGTAAGTGTAAACAGCAATGAAACAGTTAATGGTTAGGTTTAAGGTATATATAATTAACTAAAAGGGGTAGGATTATAGATTATAGCATATAGTAAACAGTTTGAGATAATTTTTATTTATTTAAGAGTGTGAATAATCTAATGGTAGCAGTAAGTAGTTATTTCATAACATTAGTTTAATAAGTTAGTTTTCAGGAATTTAATTATTTGGATTTTTTCTTGTAAGCAAAAAAAACATTTTTCATGTAATGATTTGAGTTCTAGTTTTTGTTAATATCTTTTATTTTACTATAGATGTTTTATTTGCATCTTTCAATTGCCAATAGTATTTGGAAAGTGAAGTTGAGTTACTATAGATTTTACTATTAAAGGATAGCTTATGCTGATAAAATTGTGACTTAAGTGTTTTTAGTACTTCCATTATAATGTTAGATAAAATTTGGATTTTCAGTAGTGAAAATAATAGCTTGGTAGACTGTAGAATCTGTAAGGCATCTATTTTGCAGAGGACATTCGTTTGGGTTATGATAATTGCAAGTATTATTATTGTTATAATAGTGATATATATATATATATAAAACAATTTTTTCAGGATTCTAACAGATATACACACAAACTTTGAGCTTTATATATTAGATTAGAGATAATAATAAAAAGATTTTCAGTTTAATTCAGCTATGTTTCTTATAGATCTTTCAGTGAATTATCAATTCAGCTGTATATCCAATATCACCACTGTAAAGATGTTGATGTTTTAAGGCATGGTAAATTGCAACAGAGACATCGTTACATGAATTGAGATTTATTTGACATATATTTACATAAACAGGATATACATATTGTTCTAAGGCATGCTAGGCGTGAAGAGAAAGTGTTACTTGTCAATTCCTACACCAAGGAGTTAGATGTAAATTGCGTGTAGGAAAATAGTTCCATGATATTACTACATCCCCCTTACCAGATAGAAAAGAAAGACATTGTTCAGATGTTTGTTATGTGCAGTAGTACATTTGTTGTTCGTATCTTTTTGGCCTATGTATTTCGCGGCCACTTCTTGTTGTGTTGTATGTTGATTGTTTTGGGGTTAATTAGTGTGAGATGTTGTTTGCGTTAGTGTGTCCAGTTTGTGATGAGGTGATGTGATCATTAAAATGAACTTGTTTATGGATGGATGTTCCTGCTGTTATCTGGACTCTGTTTCGTCTTTTTGTAGATCCATCTGGTAGTTGAAGGATGTACGATCTTGGTTCTGCACATTTACTCAGAACCGTTGCTGGTTTCCATTTCCCCATTTGGTTATCCAGCATACGTATATCTTGTCCAGGGACAAGTGCTGGTAAATCATGAGCTGTTCTATCATGATACACTTTCTACATATCATGTCTGTGTTTCAGTTGTTCATGGATATGGTCAGGGTTGGGAAATCTTAAGTTTGGAACTTTCGCAGTTATGTTCGATCTCATAATGCGATTATTTAAGAGTTCAGCTGGACTTGGGAGGTTGTGGTTGATTGGTGTTGTTCATAGGCATAGCATTGCTAATTTAGGATCTACCTGCTTGCTTTGCCTTAGTTAATGTTCTTTTGACTGTTTGAATTTGTCGTTCAATAAAACCATTCAATTTTGGGAACTTTGGTGATGATGTTATGTGATCGAATTGCCATTGTTTGGCAAATTCTTTGAATGCTTCACCTGAATATTGTGGCCCATTGTCACTAACAACTCTAGTGGGAATACCACTTTCAGATAATATCTGCTTCATTGCTGAGATTACCATATTGCTTGTAGTCAGGCCAGTCATTTTCCATATAATTGGAAATTTGCTGTAGTAATCAGCAATTATTAGGTATTCCTGATCATTTCAGTGGAACAAATCAGTGCCGACAACTTCCCATGCTCTGCTGGGGATGTCATGTGGCTGTAAAGTTTCCTTTGGTTGCGCTGGGAGATTTTCCTGGCATATTGAGCATTTCTTGATCATGTTCTCAATATCAGCATTAATCCGCTCCCAGAATACAGCATCTCTGGCTTGAAGACATGTTTTTTCAATACCTTGCTGGCTGTAATGCAGCTGGTCCAAGATGATTTTCTGTTGGGTTTCAGGGATGGTAATCCTTGACCCTTTCATGATGATACCATCGTTGACAGATAGTTCATGTCTATATGGCCAGTATGACTGTATTGCTGGCGGTAGCTCCTTAATTGAGTCTGGCCATCCTGTTGTTATGATTTCTTGTAGTTGATCAAGTATTGGATCAGCCTTGGTTTCCTTTCTTATCTCATTCAGGCGCTCACTCCTGAATCTCACCAAGTCAACTCGAACATCTAGGTCAATCATATCGATGTTTTCAGTGCTGGGGAGATGGCTTAGAGTATCAGCTAGAGTCATTTCCTGTCTTGGTATGTACTCTATTTGCAACTGGTATCCCTGTAACTTGATTATCATTCGTTGTAGTCTAGAAGGTGCACTAGTCAGTGGCTTCTGTAGTATCATGATGAGTGGCTTATGGTCGGTGAGTACTTTAAATTTACGCCCATATAGATATGTATGAAATCTTTGGACACCAAATACAAGTGCAAGAAGTTCTCTTTCTATGCATGTGTACTGCTTCTCAGTGTCTGTTAGAGACTTTGATGCATATGCGATGGGTTTTTTGTTTTGCATTAATGCAGCTCCAAGTCCTTTCAAACTTGCATCGGTTGGTAGTACTAGTATTTCAGCTGTGTTAAAATATGTCAATGTAGAATCTTGGC
Source organism: Ascarosepion bandense (assembly GCA_037127315.1). Classification (NCBI taxonomy): domain Eukaryota; kingdom Metazoa; phylum Mollusca; class Cephalopoda; order Sepiida; family Sepiidae; genus Ascarosepion; species Ascarosepion bandense. The sequence continues at coordinate 1,913,322 of JBBBDQ010001648.1, forward strand.
TGATTACTGTTTTGAGTTTTTCACAACATACCTTTTCAGGTTCTTCCCAAAGAAAGGGTGTGTCCTTCTTTAACAGTCCTCTTAGTGTATGTGTCCTGTCAGCCAGGTTAGGAATGAATGGTGATAAGTATGTGATAAGACCTAAGAATTCTTGTAGCTCTTTCTTACAAGTTGGGTAAGGCATGTTTTGTAGGTCCTTGAGCTTTTCTGGGTCTGGGCTGACACCATTTTCACTATAGATCATCCCGAAGAAAGATATGCTTTTTGACTTGATTTTGCATTTTGTTGAATTAAACACGAGACCATTATCAGCAGCTTGCATGAGCCTGTGTAGAATCTTGTCGTCTTCTTCTGTTTTGCTATAGACAACAACATCATCAGTGATTCCTATTGCACCATCAACTTGTTCAAGTATCTGGTCCATCTTCATTTGAAAAGTATCTTGTGATACACTCAATCCAAATGGTAATCTCTGAAAACAGTAACTGCCATAAGGAGATTGGAATGTTGTTAGTAGTTGAGATTCGCTGTCCAGGTGTATAGACCAATAACCAACTTTAGCATCAAGTTTAGAAAATAGCTTGGCACATGCGAAATGGTGTGTTAGCTCTTCTGCTGTAGGGGTTGCATGGTGTGGTCTTTTGAGCGCTGTGTTCAGGTGTCTTGGGTCTAAACAGATTCTTAGACTCCCATCTTTTTTATGTGAGTATGCTAAGCTTGAAACCCAGTCTGTTGGTTCTGTCACCTTCCTGATAATATTGTTTTTGACCATGTTGTCAAGTTCCTTTTTTATGCTGTCTCACAGACCCTGGCATGGAGCCAATTTTATCAAACTGGTCTGGATACATCTGCATCAGGTCTTTGGTTGCATTGATTGATGTTACTGCAGGAGTTTGGTGTGCATCTTTTTTGACTGTGCAGTGAAGCATAATTATTTTCAGCTGTTCTGGTGAGGGTAGTCCTAGAATTGTTAGCCCTTGTACATCTACAATGTAGAAAGTGCTGTTATGCCAGTCTGATTTGTTGTATTTACATGGTATATTAATGCTACCATAACATTTTATTGGGGTGCTGTTGTATGCTACCAGTTTCTTGTCCTTTGTTTGGATTTCTTTGTTGTTTGGGAAACCATCCGCATCTAGTTTTTCTGGGAACATTCTACGAAATGTAGAGACTGGTAGTGTGTTTCCTTGGGCTCCTGCGTTGATTTTCAATCACAATCTGTGGATTCCACTTCTTTTTGTCAATTTGATGTTTACATAAACAAAAGCTTCATCTCTCTGAGTGATAGAGAATGCTTTGATGCTATTGAATGTTATACCTTCAAGTTGTTCCTCTAATCCTTGGGTGTTGAATACTGCATCTGTTTGGATGGATTGCCTTTTCTTGGACTGGTTTCTTCGATGTTGTGGTTGATGCTCTGATTTCGATTTTTTATGGTCTCTGCTTTGTGACCTTGATCTTTGTTTTGGCTTGTTTGATAAATAGTGGTTAGCTCTACCACATGCGTTGCATTTTGATCCAAATGCTGAGCAGGCTTCACGGCGAAATTCATGGCTTCTACCACAATTGAGGCAGTTGCTTGATTTCTTAGAGTGTGTTGGCATTCTTATAGCTTCAATAGTGGTGCTTTTATCCTTGTTATTGTTTAGCACGACCCTAAGTTGTTTTAGGTGTAAGCTAGAAGCTTCATATGTTTTGCCAATACAAACAGTTTCTTCCAGTGTTAGAGTATCGTCTTTTCTTAGTAACTATTTTTGAAGATCTGGAATTGGCGCGCTGGCAGTAATAAGTTCAATTATCCGCTGCTGTTGTTCGGATTCAGATAACGAACATCTCTGTGTGAGTCGTCTACATCTATTTACAAAATCATCTAACGACTCTTCTTGTTTCTGTTTGCACAACATTAGTTTTAAACGATTGACTCTGAAATTTTCTTTTTGTTCTAGCTGCTCTATGAATCTATTAAAAATAATTTCAGGAGAACGTTTTTCCTCCTCTGTCAATGACCACGTGTTGAACCTTTTCAGTCCTTCATTATCAATTTGCAGTAAAATGTAGTTTACTTGCTGTTCTGTTTTTATTTTGTTAAGAATAAAATACAGTTCCAAACGTTTGAATAATTTAAAAGTTTCGGCCAGATTTGGAGTTTCCCAATCCATTAATGGAATATCGTTACGAGACATTGTAGAGATAGAAAGTAAACATGTTGTGAGTCAGGTTGTTATGAAAAGAGAGTGGTAGTAGCAGATTCAAGATAGCGGTCAATTGAGCACAAAAAGATCACACGTGGAGAGTTAAAAAAAAGGGTTGAATTAAATACCTTAGCAATGTTTGCGTATTCTGTGAAAGACAACTTTTTTTTCCTTTGCTTCATTGTTATTTCCAGTGCGGTTTTTTGTTGTTGTTGTTGTTGTTTTGTTCAGTTTCTGTTCAAAGTGTTTTTTGCCTGTTATTGCAAATAATGGAAGTTGATTTTTTTCGTTGCTGAAAAAGTTACCTAATGTCGTTTCATTGTTTTACATCCCAAGCTGCCACCATGTAAAGATGTTGATGTTTTAAGGCATGGTAAATTGCAACAGAGACATCGTTACATGAATTGAGATTTATTTGACATATATTTACATAAACAGGATATACGTATTGTTCTAAGGCATGCTAGGTGTGAAGAGAAAGTGTTACTTGTCAATTCCTACGCCAAGGAGTTAGATGTAAATTGCGTGTAGGAAAATAGTTCCATGATATTACTACAACCACAACATTCATTTTTAACAGAACTAGGCGATTTTGTTGACATACTTTTTTTTTTTACATTTTAGCATTAATTTGTCAATTTTTTATTTGTGCCTCTTCATAGCATCATTTGTTCAGTCAGTGAAAGACTTTCCTTAAAGTTTTAAGATTAACATCTAGTTTTTGGCAAATTGTGGCAATTATGTTTTGGATTTAATCCAGATATATTTTTCTTATTGATCTTTCAGTGAATTGTCAACCTGGCGATAGATTCAATAGCACCTCAGATACATGTGTTCCTTGTCCAATTGGAACTTACCAAAATAAGACTGGTGATCATCGCTGCGAGACTTGTCCTGAAAATTTCAAAACTGCTACAGAAGGGGTTAGCAATATATCTGATTGTTCTGTTTGTAAGTACAGTTCCTCACTTGTCTTTCTTGAAAGCAAGTTTGACATGTGGTCAATTTTAAGGTGCTCTCTAAATAATTTTGCTTTTACAATATATTAGGCTCCCTTGCATCACTCCTGGTTTTCAAATTGCTCAATCCACCTGAACATAAAAATATGTATATGCAGTGCAGTCGATAAATTGTCACTATTTTATATTTTTGTTAGCACCCTTGCACAGTGCTGCCTTTCATGTGTATGTATGACAAACTTCCATACATACATCTTTGTTTTATTTTTTTAATTATTTCATCTTTTTTCATTTTTTTAAAATTATTTCATTTATTTCACTCAATATATCTGATTTTTTTCACATGATGTATCCATTATGTAGACGTTTTTTGCATTAGAGACACTTAATTTGATAAATTCCATCATTTAAATTGATGTTTGGTATCTTTTTTTTAAAATGTGTAAACTTTTCTTTTCAGTGTATTGCCCAATAGGTTACTACGATCAGAGTGCAATATTGTGCACACCCTGTGAAAAAGGAACATTCAAGAATCAATCTGGTAATGCTCCATGTAAAAGTTGTCCTAACACAGCCTACACAACACCATTAACCGGCAGTACCAGTGCTGCTAATTGTACTGTTGGTAAGTAAACTATGTCAAGAATTCTTGCAATTTCTCATATTGCATAAAAAAGTTTTGAAAATTTATGACATTTGAAATAATAAATTTAAACAAATTTATTAAAATTCAGGTTTTATATTTATTAAATGTGTTTTTGTAATAAAATCGCTATAGCATTCCATTCACACTGTAAGAATTGAAGTCAGATCACGTCACCTGTGTATTAAGCTGCAAAGTAATTTTACTAAAAATTATGCTAGCATATGAATTTTCAAATGTTGTTAAAACTATTGATCTCATTCTTGTAGTTTAAGATGTATTCTGTCATTATCATTGCAAAAGTTTTTCATTGTTGCTTTCCTTCTTTTTTTATGAGATACTGTTGTTGTGCATGAATATATATATATTATTGATTTTATTCACAAAATGTATAATTACACACATAAACATGTAAAAAAAAGTTCAAATAAGCTCTAAAAGTCTCTATACAGAAAAACTTGAAAAAAAAATATGCATATATATATATATCTTTATATCTAAAATGTTCATTACAGACTTGCTATCTAAAATAAACTATAAAGTTTGTTCTTTATCTTATATTGATTGACATGAGCCTGAATATGTATGTCTTTCTAATTTGACTTTCCAGGAACAAAAGAGAAAGATTGACTTTCCCACCTAACGATATCGTTACTGTGTCTTATCAGATCATGTGACTATTTTCTATTTTTAGCTTTTTAAAGGGAGACAAATTTTTCTCTCTTGCAACACCATCTATCATTTTGAGAAAAGTCATGATCAATGCTAGTGTTCTTTGTTTCAAAATTCCTAGCACCCAAAGGCCAGAGTTTACAACAGCTGAAACGTCATAAGCATGGCAGTAAAGATAAGGATGGAAGTTTGAATAATGCAAATACTACCTCATCTCAGAAGTATAGACAAATGGGTTTTTTTCTATTGTTCATGCCTGACTATGGTAGCTTCTTTACCATGATTCTGACTCTTACATATCTTAAGTTTGTTCTCTTTTGTTGCTACATGAAGAGTAAAACCGCATCCACTATATATGCTTCTTAAAATCAACAAATACTTTATTTAAATAAAGAGTTAATAATATTTTTCCTATTTCAAATTTACATTCATCTTCATTTCACAAGTATTTTCATTGCTGAGGCATTGCATTTCAAATGACACATTTTTTGTCAGGATTAATGGTACATAATGCTGGGTGTCCCATGAGTTGAGGTACATACTTTGGGTTATGACAATTCAAGTCATTGTAAATGTACTCTCTAAACATATGTGCTCTTTATTTTACTAGAAACTGTGGTTTAAATGTGTGCCATGGCATGTTGCTGGAGTGGCTCTCCTCTGCTGCTGGCAAAGCAGCCACTAAAAGTACATGATTTTTACCCTCTTCAAACAAATTATGTGTGTATAGTATGGCTTCCAATTTTTGGCATAAAAAAACTGATCATAAAACTTGCACTATACTTGAGTATTTATCGTAAACTTAAAATTTCAGGTATTGTGTTTCGTCACTACAGAGACCAGGTTTTTTTTTTTACCTAAACTCCCATTCTTTCTTTTTTTTTTATTAGACATGTGAAAGTTTTGTTTTTTGTTTATCATTCAAAACCCCAGCAAGGTGGGGCTGCCACTAGTATGCAAGGGTTTACAGTGAAAGTAAAGACTGACAAGAGGGGAGCAGGGACGAAAGGATAAAAGATGAATGCAATTGAAGAAAATAAAAGATGGCAACTGACATTGGGCTTAAATTTTTGGAGATTGTAGCTATCAGGGAAGCAAGTAAATTGAAGGGAGTTTCACAGGCGAGAAGTGCAAAAAAAGAATTTTTTGGAGTAAAAGTGGCAGTTACAATTAACAGTATTTTTAACAGTTACAAGAAAAAACTCATCAGAGCAGTTGTCATGAAAATATTTGTAGTAAAGTAAACATTCGAGCAATGGAGAAATTATATCAGGGTGGGTGGAGATCATCAATTTTGGCTGATTATTGTTGGACTGTGGCCAGAGATGATCCTTTCACAGTTTACCAAATACAAACTAAGAAGTGATGTGTGGTTGCTGAATAACTGTACACACACACACACACACACACACACATATAGCAATAAGAAGGTTAGAACTATTTTAAAAAGTTTAGGCCTATTTTAATTTTCATGATTAAAAAAAAAATATAGCAACAAATAAAACAAACACAGCCAACCAGTTTCACCCTCCCTCAACAGAAGGATGGAGGGATGAGGGATTATATATTGCAAGAAAATAATAACGATATGGAATATTAATAAAGGTGGAATGCAATTTAAATTAAAATCACTTTTAGTCCTCACAGACATTTCTTCTCTTTGTAAGGAGGGCTGACTGGACTGAATGTAAACTGTTTCCAACATCTTTATCTGCAATATAGGGCGAGCACAACTGAAGAGGATAAACAACTCAATGCTGAAGTTAGCAGCACAATTTAGGCTTTTAATAAGATGCTTTGCAATGAAGGAAGCATATGTGTTGTTAAGAACATTCTTTGGTTAGAATGTTCCATCCGTGATTTTTCTAGTTATATGTTGCTGTATTCTAGCATCTATATGTTGGGTTGTTCTACCTAATGTAGTTTGGCACTACAACTACATTTAAAATGATAAATAACATTATTGATATGGAGAATGTTCTAACCACTCGGCCACATGCACATGTGTATGCACGTGGCCGAGTGGTGAGAACGTTTGCCTTCTCACTTCTTGATATTATCAGTCTAGAGAAGGTAATCTCAGCATAAGGCTTGTGAGTGAAATTAGGTAGAAAGCTTCCTTTGAGAAGCAGTCGATGGTTGTGCTAGCTCAAAGTCACAAGCCTTGTTCAGACTAGATAACACACTTTTACTCAGAAACTGTAACTAATGTCCACTCAGCATAGCTGTAGTATAAACCTCAGTTGTATTGAGCACTTTTTAAAAAAGTAAATGCCAGAGAACTCTGGATTCTAAACCTGTTAGTTCTTTCCATCTGTAGATATATATATATATATATATATATATATATATATATATATATACATTTAGTCATATTTTTTTTTAGTAAACAAATTTTTTGCCATTTTTTGGGCATTTCTATATTGTATAATGTTTAGCAAGCTTGTCTCACAAGATCACTTGATAGTGGGTTTGGCCTTCCACCACATCTAATCTACATTTAGAAAATCAGCATATATTGGCATCTTGATGTGATGTGCATTGCTCTGGTTGACTACATAGAAAAGAACATCATCAAAGCAGTTTATTTTCAAAGCTACATTGTTTTTCTAGGAGTCATTCAGTGTATTTATGTGTATGATATATTTAACTAAATATTTTTAAATCGAGTGCTAATCATCTAATTTGAAGTTCATTTTTTAATTCAACATGCTAAAATACATAAGAATTGGCACATTTCATTTATGAACTATTTAGACTGCAGACAAGAGTTATCTAATGCTGAATTCTGTTGTGAATTACATAGGTTGAAATAGGTTTTTTTTTTGTTTCTTTTTAATCATTTCACCTCGAGCAAGGCAGAAATGAAATGCCACTGATGAGCGGGGGGGAGGCTACATAACTGTAAAAAGATAAATTAGAAAAGAGTGAGGAGTACAAACTAGTTAGAAAGGAGCAATAGAAAGCTGAGAATGCAGGTGCGATGACAGATACATAGGTGGAGAGAAAGGGAAGGATATACATGGTTGGGGAGAGAGCTAGAGTCCAGTGGTTAATAGATGAGTATTGACATTGCATTTAAATTTCTGGAGGTTGTAGCCGTCAGGAAAGCAAGAATATGGGAGCGAATTCCACAGGCGGGAAGTGCAAGAGAAGAAGCTGCAGGAGTAGAATTGTCGTCTGCATTTGGTTAACCTGACTGTTAATGAGTGGGATCCAGTTGCCAGTCTGTTTGTACGAGTAAACACCTGTTGAGGAGGCACCAGTGACTTAAGTTCGTCCGAGCAGAAGCCATGAAAGTATTTATAGAACAGACAAAGGGAGGCCACATTTCGACGGTGGGGAAGTGGCTGCAGTCGAGCTGCCAGATCAGTACCTATCACATTACAGACTCTCCTTTGGAGCCTGTCGAGAACACTGAGGAGAACGGCAGGGGCGCCTGACCAGAAATGGCAGCAGTACTCCATGCACGGATGGATGGTTGACTTGTATATATACAGGATGGATTCCGGTGGAAAAACATTCTGGATCGACATAGTGACCCAACCTTCTTAGCAGTAGATTTAGCTATGGATTCAACATAGTGGTTCCATTTGAGGTCTGAGGAGAGGGTAAGGCTGAGGAGGCATAGTGTGTTGCTCTCAGGGAGACTCGCTTGGTCCATGCTTCTGGGAGGCAGGAGAGGTTGCCTGTGATGGTTGACAGACAACAGCTTGGTCTTAGACGCATCTTTTTGTTGAAGCTTTATCAATCTGTATAGAAATGCGGTTAGTGTATTTTTGACCCAAGTCAACTGGATAGAAACAGAATTAGATATTACTATCATTTTTTCTTTTTGAGTTAGGACAATATGATTCAGGATGATGAGACATCAGTTAATGACAGACATTTTACTTGCATTGACAACACAAATGAAACTCATTGCATCTATCTGAAATGGACGTCAATGCATCAGATTAGAATGTCTCTTTGAAGAATTTAGAAGTAAAATCGTAAATGCTCAATTTGGTTAATGATATAAATTTTTTCTGGCACATTTTTATTTGAATCATTTCACCCCAAACAAGGCAATAAAGCCACAATACGCTTGGCCTGAGAATTGTGTTGAAGTATAAAACAAACTGTCAGCACTTGGTACTGACCTCCATGTATGCTTTTTATATTTATATTTACATACACATATTCTCCTTTGCTATTGGGCACTTTTACCAATAATGTAGCATACATTAAATCTGTACTTTTATCACAAATTTAGCAACAATATTCATTCCAAAATCTAAACAGAGTATTGAAAAATTTTGATGGAAACAAAGAAGAGAGTCCTGGACTGTGACATGATATCTGTCCTCCTATATGACAGGGAATACTGGACGATCTACTCAAAGATGGAAAGATTCTAAACAACAAAAATGTGGTTCTACAAACGTGTGAGTTTTTGGAGAGAATAGAAATGAAAGGGAAAACTAATATCAGGAAGAGAGCTGAAATTTCTGGGACAGGTAATTAGAAAGGAGAGTTTAGAGAATCTGATACTCACAGGGCAGATAGAGAAAAGAGACAAAGGAAGGCAGCATGACGTACTTGATGGGTTCAAGCAAATTGATAGTAGAAAAAGCTTTGGGAGAAATAACAAAAAACAAAACAATGTATTAAGAGCAACAGGAAACAGGAAGATGTGGTGGGCTATGGTTGCCTATGTTTTGAAGAGCCATGGCACATAAAAAAGAATTATTTCAAACATATTTGACTGAATAATATTGATAAATTTTATCAATTTTTTTATTACTAAATTTTTCAAATTTCCAAATGAGCTGTTTTATCATTAAATTTGCCAGAGTTGTTTTTTCTATAAACAGAATTTATTGAAATTATTTAACCAAAAATGTTTGAAAAATATCTATATTTACTAAGAATAAGGATATATTTGTTCCTTACTGTGACTGACAATATGTAATTCTTCTTAGTATAAATTTAGCTCTATTACCAGATTCAAATACATACATGAATTTAAATATCTGGTAAGTGTTTTAACAAGGGATAGAAAGTGATATCAAGATATCAAAAGGTGGATTGGGATAGCAAAAGACATCTTCCAAAAGCTATGCAAAATATCAAGAAACAGGAAAATATTTTTAAAAACAAAGGAATACAAAACTGTCATGCAATATCAGTCCTTTTAGAAGAGTGAATGGAGGTCAATCTTCCTACTGATGAATAAGAAACTTGAAGTAATAGAAATGTAGTTCTACAGAAGGATGCTGAGAATACTATGGACTGTGACATGTTAGCAATGATGAAGTTTTAGAGGAAATGGAAACAGAAAGAACACTTATACTTAACACCAGAAAAATACAGTTGAAATTTCTAGAATTTTCTAAAGCATTTGATGAGAAAAGAGTGCTTAGAAAATTACAGTACAGATTCAGTTATTGGAACAAAAAATCAAACGAGTTTGATTAAATGAACGATGGAATGGTTTAGAAGAGATAACAAATTGACCAAATTTATTATTAGCTGTCAAAGGACAGAAAATTGCAGAGAGCCATGATCAACAACATCTTGAAGGGACATGGCACATAGAAATATTAGGTTGTCCCAAAAATTCGTAAACACTTGTGAAAAATTGAATTTTTATGCAATTTTGCATTTATATTGTTATAGTGATCTTCATCTTTGTATTCCAGATGGCAATTGATAAAATTAAGCTTCGAGTTTTGATTCATTACTGCTGGAAGTGAGGTTTTCAACCAGAAAAGCTGCAGAAGAGATTTGTGCTGCCGAAGGTGAAGGAACAATTGCATATGTGGCAATCTCAAAGTGATACAAGCGTTTCGATTCTGGCAACATGATTCTTGAGATAAGCCTTGTTCAGGATGGTCATTAAAGTTGGATGATGGAGACTTGCAAACCGGGTTGGACATTGCGCCTTCATCAAGCACTCAAGAATTGGCTGATGAGCTTGGAGTTGGCAAATCGACAATTCACCGACATTTGAAGCAACTTGATTTTGTTCACTAAAAGCCGTGCCAAGATCCACATGAACTCACTGAAGCACAAGCCAACAGACGAGTTGAAATTTGCCGTCAATTGCTCAGCAATCCATTGGACAAGCGTTTTTGGAAGCGCATTGTGACATCCAACGAGAAATGGGTCTATCTGGTTCAGCACAATCGAGACAAGCGATGGGTTCAGAAAGGGCAAGAGACACCGTCAGTTTCAAAACAAGATCGATTCGGCAAGAAAGTCATGTTGTGCATTTGGTGGAACTTTGAAGGAATCATGCATTTTGAGTTGGTTCCGAATGGTCGTGCCATCAGTGCCGAACTTTACTGTCAGCAACTTGAGCAGGTCTACGAAAGCAAAAGTACCCGGCTCTGATCAATCAAAAGTGCGCTTTGATGCAGCAGGACAATGTCAAGCCACACAACAAGTTTGAAGAGCTGGACAGTGTTGAGCTTCTGCTACATCCAGCCTACACTCCTGACTGTGCTTCATCAGATTACCGCCTTTTTCCGCTCAATGCAACACTTACTGAAAGGCCGCGGATTCGACTTGTTTGATGAAGTAAAGGAAGCGTGTCAAGAATTCTTTGATTCAAAGCCAGCTGAATGGTACTTTGACCAGATCCAAAAGCTTGCAGATTGATGGCAGAAAGTCTTGGAAAATGATGGTCTTAATTTTGAGCAATAATTTTTGTTGTTTTGCGAGTAAAATTTCAGTTTTTTGCAAGTGTTTATGAACTTTTTGGACAGCCTAATAATACAAATAACATTAATAAAGTTCCATAATTTACTAGAAAACCATGGAGGGGAAGATTTTTAAAATCTCAAATGTATGCTTGGTTCTACTGCGTGAGCTGACTGTGCAGCTGATGTTCTACTTGCAGGTGTCTTGTTACCTTGAAGGGTTTTCTTTTTCTTTTTTTTTTTTGTTTTAATGATGATCATCATCTGTTGGTGTGTATCTGGACCATTCACCTTTCATGAGTTTGGATCAGTGCTGGAGACAGCAAAGGATCTTTCTTGATGCTACATAAATGGTAGGGATTGAAGTTACAATATTGTTTTTGTTTTTCAGTTAATTGCTCACCTGGTTATGAATTTGATGAGAGCAAAAATCAATGTATTAAATGTCCTAAAGGAACATACCAACCAAACATTGGCAATACGACTTGTATCCCTTGTAGAACAAACTTCACAACTTTTCAAGATGCATCTACAGCAAATTCTGATTGCAAATTGCGTAAGTATAAAAGCATCTAGGATTAGTTCTAGTTTCACTTTCACAATTTCTTTTTCTTTTCTTTCAGTTTTTCTTTCTTTCTTTCTTATTTGTTCTCTCTTTCTTCTTTTTCTCATCTGACTCCATTTTTCTTCTCGTCACCCTATTTATTTTCATTTCAATTTCATCTTTCCCTCTTTTTATTTCCACTTCATTTGCTTTCCATTTTCTTCCTTTTAGTGTTTTTTAAAAGTAAAACAAGCAAACGTAATTTTATTTTTATATATTATTATTATTAGTAGTAGTAGTAATATTAATATAGGTATCTCCACAGACTTGTAATAACTAAGGTTTAAAATTAATTTGTAAAAATGAGAAATCTTTGTTAAAGCATTTATTTTAGTTTAATTTCAGGTTAATAGATTAAATTTAATGTTTCTAATAAGCTAAATACTTTGCTGTATTTCAAAACTATTTTAAATTAACTAGGAGTGTTTTTTGGGGGGGGGATTTTTGCTAAAAAATCTGATTTCAGTGTCATTTTTAATCCTTGTTTATTGCAAATTGCAATGTAATTCTCATTATCAAAAACTCTTTCAAAAATATACTATTCTGAAACTTTATTTGAGGAATATTACCTGATTTAAAGTATAATTAATCTTATTTGAAACAAATATTGACTTTAATTTTGAAATATCACTGCAATGCATTTTTTAACACAGCAGCAGCTGTTTAGTTACAATGTTGACAGCTTGATGTTTATCTAATGCTTTTTTTTTATGGGATCTTTATCTGTAAAAAATAATTGAAGAATATGTCGTGAGGGCCTTTTTTCAGTAATATTAAAAATTTAGGAAAATATTCTCCATAATCTAACACTTTATTGAATTTTAGATACTTTAGCTTTAAATTTACTATAATTATCGCTCTTTTTTTTCTGATATTGTCATGTATGGATGTCCGTATCTACAAAAAACATTTTTTTCATGTCATTCTTTTTTACTTTTTTAATCCAGCTGTGTGCCAACCTGGTAAAGAGCCTGCATCTGATTTCAAGTCCTGCGTAGAATGTGGTTTAGGTTATTACAAGGAAAAGAACGGCAGTGATTTTTGCTTTAAATGCATGGCAGGTAAAACAACACTGCAGGCTGGTTCCACAAGTGACTCTCAGTGTGTCAAGAATATAGGTTAGTTAACATCTTCATTATGATTACCTTACTGTCCTGAATACAACAATTATTAAATAAATTCCAGTATAGCAAAGCCTCTGATCAGGAGATTAGAGGTTTTCAGGAGCATAGGACCACTTCTTAATTGCTGTTGTTTCCCAGAGTGGTAGGGTCCCAACCATATGTAAATAGTGAATCCTCAAACCAAAATCAGCAGTATATTTTTATATTAAAAGTACCAGCAATTTATTTTTATGCCAAAATAAAAATCAATACAACACTAAAAAAAATATAACAGTACATTTTTGTAGTGAAATTACCAACAATATGTATTTTTTAAATTACCAACAATACATTTTATCCTCTACAGTCTATATATCTAAAAAAGCATATGTTTGCCCTGAATGTATCAAATTATGTACAAAATATATGTAGTTGAAGACTTTTTCTTTTTAATAATCATTTCGTCCTAAGCAAGTCAGTACTTCTGCTAGTATGCAGGGGGTTACAGTGAGAGGAAAGGGAAGACAGAAAAGAAAAAAAATGATGTGGGGGATGTTGAAGAAATGGTAAGAGAGAGGTGGGAGTCAAGGAGAGAGAAAATAGCAATTGATGTTGCATTTAAACTGTAATTGTAGTTATCAGAGAAGCAAGCATGGAGAAAGGAGTTCACAAGCAGGAAGTGTGAGGAAAAAAACTACTAGAGGTGACGTGGCAGTTACATTTGCCTATTTTAATGGTAAAAAGGTGGGACCTAGTTGCCAATCTAGTTTCACTTTCGAGACATGACTGACAAAGCAGAAGATTTTTTCACAAAAAAATCCAGTAGCCGAGCCTGTGCAGGCAGAAAGAGCACTTCCTTCACTCCTTGCAATTACTGGAGAATTTGTGAGTGTAACATTTTTTCTCTTTTATTTCACTCTTGTGGAATTATATGTATACACCCCCCTTATATTTTAATATTTTTTTTTCATTAAAGTTTACTTTTAAACGAGTTCCATCTTCTCCCAGTATTGTGAGTATTCCCTTTTGGTTTTGTCCTTTTTCATGACCCTTTACAATTTAAGCCAACGAAACCCTTGATAAGTGTTGGCCGAAAGGTTCCTCGGGTTTTGGGATAATTATGACATCTATTCTTTTTAAAGGTATATATATATATATATATATATATATATATATATAATAAAAGAAAACAAACTGCAAAATATAATTAGGTAACTCCCTACACCATTTATATTACTCAGGGATTTCAACTGCCATAGTCCAATTCGGGATTGCAGAGATACAAACCAAAAGGGCAAAAATATGCAAAGACTCATAAACAACAATAGCTTATGTATTCTCAATAACAAATGCCTAATGCACATACGCTCGTACAAAGGCAAATACTCTGCAATAAACCTGACCCTATGTGATCCATCCATTCTTATGGATTTCACCTGGTCAACATACAACGATACCTGCAGAAGTGACCACTTCCCCTTAATCTTAGAAAGTCTAAGCCCATATCTAGAAGACAAAACACTCAACTGGAACTTATAAAAGGCAAACTGGGAAAAATTCAAAACAATGTGCTCTATTAAACTAACCTCAAACTCAAACATCAAAAAGGAAGACCAGTTTACATTCTTTACCAAAACAATAATCTCCATAGCAGAAAAATACATACTTAAATTCTCCAAGCCTACTAAACACTACTATCCCTGGTTCAACGAAGAATGCAGGAAAGCAATCAGATCTCACAGAAAATTTAAACACCTTCAATGCATAGCTAAAGTGCGACAAATTATCGAGCAATCAAAATGTTCTACATGGAGAGAATTTCTATCCAAAATCAACTCCAACACAAAAGCAAAAACTGTATGGAACATGATCAGAAAGATCTCTGGCAAGAACATAAACATTCCTTTTAAGCATCTCTCCAATTACAGTAGAAAAATAACTGATCCTAAAAAAATAGCCAATACATTTGCACAAAACTTTGCACAAAACTTCTCTGCTACAAATCACAGTAAAAGATTCCAGAACATCAAGAGAAATGATGAAAAAGAAACAATCAACTTCCACTCCAAAAATACAGAAGAATACAACCAGCCTTTTTCACTAACTGAACTGTTAGACTCCCTCACCTGACAATGTACATTACGAACTTCTTAAACAATTGCCAGATCCTTCTATAGAACACCTATTAGACATCTTTAACAATATCTGGCTCAGTGGAAATGTACCTGATCTCTGGAAACAAACAATATCATTCCAGTACCAAAAACTGGAAAAGACATCTAACCCCTCCAATTACAGACCTAACCAGTTGTCTCTGTAAGACCCTAGAGAGAATGGTCAACAACTGACTGACCTGGATACTTGAAACCAACAATCTACTTACTAATTTTTAATCTGGCTACAGAAAAGTGTGAAGCACAATAAACCATTTAGTTTGCTTCAAAACTCTCATTAGAAATGCCTTCATCAGAAAAGAACACTTAACAGCAATCTTTTTTCATCTTGAGAAAGCATTCGACACCATGTGGAAACATGGTATAATGCAGGACTTGGATAACTTTGGTCTCAAAAGTACACTGCCAACTTTCATCCAAGATTTCTTATCCAATCACCTCTTCAAAGTTACTTATGGTAAAACTCTTTCTGAAATCCATAAACAGGAAATGGGCATTCCACAGGGGAGCATGCTATCGGCCACTCTATTTAACATAAAAATGAATATTGTGAAAAATTTCAATCCTGAAGTTGACCCCCTTTTATACAACGATGACTTTCTGATCTGCTACAGATCAAAACACACCTACACCATTGAATGCCAACTGCAACATTGTCTCAACAAAATCAGTAAATGAGCCACAAGAAACAGCTTTAAATTCTCCCAAATAAAAACCAAATGGGTAAACTTCTGCCAACAACAAAAACTACATCTAAACCCTTCCCTCAAACTCAATAACACAAAAATACCAATAGTTACAGAACATAAATTCTGAGGTATTATTTTTGACAAAAAACTAACCTACATACCACACATAATATCTCTCAAAATCAAATGCAACAAAACAATCCAACTTATGAGAGTGATTGCCAACATTAACTGGGGAGTAGATCAACAAGTCTTAATAAAACTTTATAGAGCATTAATTCGATCAAAATTGGATTATAGCTGCTTCATCTATGGATCTACCAGAAAGTCCTATTTAAGAGAGAAAATCAAGGGTTGAGATTAGTATTAGAAGTTTTCAACACCTAACCTGTAAATAGTCTATATGCAGAGGCCCATGAATGCCCACTCCCCCAAGATGAAAAAAACTAGCACTCTAATATTGCATCAAACTTTATTCATGTCCTACCAATCCTACCATCAACTGTGTCTTCCATCCTGAAAACAAAACTCTATTTGACAGGGAAAAAAAACGCCATAAAAATATTCAGACTACAAATGGAACACTCCTTTGCAGACTGTCTAATTGACAAAAGCAGTATTCACACATCTAAACTCCTTGAACACCCACCTTGGCTACTAAAACAACCAGAAATCATTTTAGAATTAACAAAATACTCCAAATCTAATACACATCCTACAACTTATATCGATAATTTAAATAACATCCTAGAACAACATCCAAACTGGACACAAATATACACAGACGGCTCTAAAGACAGGAATAAAGTTGGAAGTGCAGCTATCTCTAATGACACCACACTCCAAAAATGCCTACTAGACAATACATCAATTTTCAGTGCTAAAGCTACAGCCATAAACTTAGCTTTAAACCTCATCCTCGAACTTAATCTCAACAAATATATAATATATTCAGACTCATTATCAGTGCTAATGGTACTAAAAAGCAAAAATCTAAATAACACTCTACAAAATTAAACCCATCCTCAAAGAATGGATAGAAATTAAAATTTCTGATAGGAAAATGTCAAGAAGAGAAGTAGTAGTAATGACTAGACTTCAAATAGGCCACACCGCTGTTACTCCTTCACACCTATTAAAAGATGAGGAAGCACCAATTTGAATTCCATGCCAAGAGCTCTACACAGTGAAACATCTTCTAACAAGCTGCATAGATCTTGAACAAATGCGATTAAGATACTATCAAGAAAACAATCTGAAATCAACAAAACTGACCCAAATGACCTTTTAAAAAGGTTACAGATCTTACCGATGATACTCAGAATATTGAATATATTTTAAGGGTTTGCATGCTGGATCGATTATAGTACTTCACTAGAAGCGAGTCTGAGCCAAAAGGGGTCAGACAGACATGGGTCTTAAAAACTAGGGGTCACTTAGGAAGACAAATGATGGGAACTATACTAATGCAGGACAGAACAGCTACTCAGTTTTTTATTCTCTTTCACCTCCTGTTAACCCCCCCCCCCCCCACACACACACACACACATTTGTGTCCTAGTGGCTTTATCACCTTTCTCGGGATAAAATTATTCCCATCCTCTCCCTGACACCCCTTGTATCTTATTCTTCTCTCTTTCCACTCTACTCCTGCGCATCACACTTCACACCAGTGTTCCCATCCTTCTCTTGCACATTCTCTGACACCCTTTGTGACCTGTTCTTCCTTCTCCTCACTACCTTCACATGTAATCCCCTGTGCACCAGTGGCAGTACTGCCTTGCTTAAGATGAAATGATTAAAATAAATTAAACAAATAAAAATTAAAATGACCTTCAATGTTTCATCTGATAAAAAGTAAAGTTAATATATTATCACATTTAGGTTTGTTTTACTATTTCATATGAAGACTTTTTTTGTTTATTTTCCAGCAACTAGTAATGCTGTCAGTGTGGTAGTTGTCGTCACACTTGTTTATTCATTTTCCGACTGTGAAAGCAACAAGAAGTTTTACAAGGATGAAATTAACAAAAGAATGCAGGAGAGGGTGAAAATAATGTCTGTAACATGGCAGTTATGTGTAGGAACATGCAAAATTTCAGTTACCATAAGATGTTCTTCATCCAATCGAAAGAAACGTGCAGTCACAAATGATCAGGCTCAAATTGAAATCCTAAATGCAAAGTAAGGAATAATTTACTTTATGAAATAGTTACCATATTTGATGGCATATAAGATGCAACTTTTGTTTTACTGAAAATATCTTTTAAAATTCTCTTGCATCTTGTATGGCATATGTAGGCTTAAAATTTGTGATAGTCAGCCAAAATTAGCTACCTGGCAACTCCTATTGGCTTAGACTTTAGAGTAACCTTCATATACTTATTGCCATTATTTAAAAGGCTATAATGCAGATTAAAAGTGATAATATTCATTACATTAATTTCATCACATTTAATATTAGTACTTTGTTTCACTACAATTATATGCAAGAAATTCAAAGTTTATATTTGTAAAATATGTTTGTTTCGTTAATATTTTTCTTGTGATAACTTCCAGTTGCATTGGTATAAATACAATAAAAAATTTTATATCCTAATGAATCCAATCTTTTCTGTTTCAATATTTATGCTACATAGTCTTCCTCACTGTAAGTCAGCCACATTGTTATAGAATAAATTAAGAGATCAATGTTACAGTCTTCTTTGCTATATGTCGGCCACATTGTTATAGAATAAATTAAGGATGCAGTGCTATACAGACGTCTTCACTATATGTTGGTCACATTGTTATTGAGTACAGCCATCTCTTAATTAATGCGTTTTCAATTAGTGTAGTAAAACATTCTTCAGTTTAACCACGGTAATTGAAAGTTGCTTTTTTTATAGTTACCAATGTACACATTAGCTGCACTAAACAAAGGAAGTTTGTGAATTAAGAAGTTGATGCCACTCAATATTCTTTTCTATAAGTCAACTACACTGTTATAGAATAATTTGTGAGAAAAGCCTATGCTACGCATTCTTCACTATAAGTCTAAAAGCTTCTCCCCATCTTATGGGGAATTGTTTTTCATCCATAACCCCTTTCTCACAGACAAAATGTCACAACCCTCTTGCTGCTTTATCACTATTTCCATAAAAAATGTTCAAAGGAACTGAATTCCTTAGTTATAACAGTTCTAACCTTCTCAGTTAAGACCTTCACAGCCACACAAATTGTAGCTAATCACCTTCATTCCCTTCACCATCCTGGGTATGACAGTAAACTAAATCTGGTAACCATACCTCTGACGGAGAGATTTTAAGGAGCATGGAACTACCTCTTAATCCCTGTTGTTCCACAATCCACTCTGATTCAGAGCACCTGTTAGGGTCCCATCTAATGGGAAAACCCCTTAAACTGGGGTTAAAACATGAAAATATAAAAAACCATTATGAATGATTACCAGCAATATATTTTTGGGAAAAACTGAATTATCAAAGCTTACAAGAGAATAATATTTTGGCATTAAATGACCCATGAGGAGTTGATATGCCATTCTTCCCAGCTTCTTCCCATAAATTACTGTTTTGTGGAACCAATTCCCAAGAGAATGCTTCCCCAATCACTTAACCTGTTCAAGTTTTGAATTAATTGTTATCTTCCCCACCTATCATCATAATTTCAAGTTGTAAAAGTTTTTCTTTTGTAAATTTTTAACTAATAGTTTCTGTGTATATTTATCATTCAAACATTTTCAGCAACAATAATGAAAATTCCTTTCTGTATATTTGACAATAATCTTATACTATTTACATTGTTCGAACTGTTGTCCTCATCTTTGTTGCCATATTCACCTTCAACATCAGTCTATATTTCTGAGATGAGGTATTGTAATTATTTAAACTATTTATATTCTTCAGACTGTTGTCCTCATCTTTGTTGCCATATTCACCTTCAGTATATATCTATATTTTTGAGATTAGGTATTGTAATTATTTACACTATTTACACTGTTCCATATTCATGATGCTTTGGCTGTTGTGCACTCCAACCTTCTTCAGACGATTGAACACATGGCCCAGTGGGTAAAAATATTGGTTGGATCCAGTGACTTGACCCAAAGGATTGTGAGTTCAGGACCTGGCTACAGCTGTGGTGAACAAAATACTTAGAGAGATGAGTTAATTGAAGAGATCTGGACGACATCAAAAAGTGGCATGACTTATGGAATGAGAACAATCTTACTGCCATGTTTATGATGTTTCAACCATTGTACGCTTCGGCCTTCTTCAGGTGCTAGGAATTTTGAACTGAACCCTTTATTACGATCACTGGTGTGTATCATTCTCATTTCATATGCAATGCCATTTCTAGTAAAAATGCAGACAATAGTCCGAACAGTGTAAATAGTATTTTGCATTCCAAGCTGATATCCACTGCACTGCAGTGGGTGTGCATTATGGTGCAGTGACTATCAGCTCAAAAGGAGAAATTAGAGAGCTGAGTTTGAATTCCAGTTGAATTTGTTGCATTTACTTATGCATAAATACCCTTGGGAAAGGAATTAATCCATCACTTCTTCCTCTAGCTATAGGTTAAATAGCAAGAAAGATTGTATTCTATAGCCTTGGTTGGCAACTAGTCTACCACAGAAGGTAATGACAACCTACTGCAGAAAATATCTTCTGCCCAGTCAGTTATGTCTCTTTCATGACATAATTGCTCAAATGTGTATCCATTTTGGAACTCAGTGAAGCAATAACTGTCTCTTCTAATGGCTCCCTTATTTTTGGAATTAACTTAGACAAGCCATCAGCTTGTGCTATTAGATGATAAAAACTCTATTTTGAAAGAGTAATTTAACAAGATGGTACCTCATCTTTATAGGCAGTTAGCTGAATGTGTAGGAATTTCTTCTTGTATGCCAATAGTTGTGGGTGTTGATCAGTTTGGAGAGTGAACTGTCTTCCATGTATGTGTTCGACAATTTTTTTAACTGCAAATATCAGACCTAATCCTTCTTTTTCAATTTGTCAATAATTAGTTTCTGGAAACGTCTTGGAAACATGGTGTGCAGCCTTTAACTGGCCATCTTTTTCTTTGAGTAAGCATATGGCCTCTAAACCCAGATTACTAGCATCACTTTCAACATAAATTTCCTTATTAGGGTTGTAGTGTGTGAGAGTTAAGTCCAGTGTTAATGCTGCTTTTAAGTTATCAGAAGCCTTTTGACAATCGACTAACCAGTTTCACTTTACTTTTTTTTTAAAGAGTTTATTTAATCATGCTCTTAATGTGTTCACATCTGGAATGTAATTGCTGTAATAATTTGCTAAACGTAAAAATGATTGTAGGGACAATGCCTTTGTTGGAGCAGGCATGTTCTTTGTTGCATTCATACATCTAGAATTAGGCCTTCTATGATTTTTGTCTATAATCTGTCTAAAATACTTTATTTTTGGGAAGAAAGATTTGCATTTCTCAATACTCAGCTTAAATCCATACTCTTTTATTTTTTGAAAACCTTTTTTACATGTCTTGCATGTTATTCTCGGGTTTTACTTTTTATTAATATATCATTATGCAACTGAAAAATCTAGCTCACTGAGCATGGTGTCCATCACCTACTGGAATACTGCTGGAGCTACCTTTATTTCAAAAGATAATCTATTAAATCTGTAGAGCCTTTTCAGTGTGTGTGTTAATAGTATTTCAGCCCATTTTTCATCGTCCAATATTTGCAGATAAGCCTCCGATAAATCCAACTTTGAAAATATCCAACCTTTATTTAATTTCATGAAAATTTTGTCTGCCAATAAGAGAGCATAATTAGTTCATTTCAAACCGTCATTTAGTCCTGTTGAATAATCTGAACAAACCTTTATCTTGTTTTTCTTTTTTTTACATATAAGGTCTAGCTTGCCCATGGACTATAATCATTTTTTTTTCGATTACCCCCAATTTCTCCAACTGTTCAAGTTCTTTATCAATGCCGCAAAAGATACTTGCTTTTTTGGTTGAAATATTGGTGTTGCATTTTCTTTTAATTCAAATTTTGCTTTTACTTGTGAACAAAATTCATAACTATCTGATGAAAATTTAAGTTCTCTTTTTAATTTTTTGGTGTTGGTTGACAATCTATCTACATTATTACAAAACGTGCTTAGTGGTACATCGAACAAGTCAAATGATTCCATCCAGTCTACTCCAAATAGATTCTGTGATTGATCCATGACAAATGCTTTCAATTTTTTTCATTCCCTGAAAAAAAAATGTCTATGACAATTTTGCCCAAGAATTTTAATTTTCTATTTGTTACCTTTCTGGCAATTTGTTTTTAAAGTGATTGATTTTGGTCTGTTGATTCTTTCCAGGTTTCAGCATTTATTATTAAGTCTGAACCCATGTGTAATTGAAATTTGACTGTTTTATTATTTATTCAAACATTTATGTATTTTCTTTTCATTGTCTAGACAGCTTTTCTTTTTTTTTTTTTTCAATAAAATGGAGAAAAATTTTATTTTTTGTTTTACTTTTGGGTTTCTTTATACAATGAGAAAATTTATGTCTTTTGTTCCCATAATTTTGGCACTCTTTGTTTTTAAAAGATCAATTTTTAAATAAATGTAGTTTACCACAGCTGAAACAAGAATTCATTTTAAAAGAAGTTTTTTTTTCCTACCTTGTGGCTTTTTTTTTGACTGCGTGAATATGGGACGCATCTCATTCTTCAATTTTTGCCATGTCTGCCCTTAAATTAAAAATACATTGACACTTTTCTGCAAGATTTTGAAGTGTTTTGGTCTTGTTCTAATTTTATTAGCAATCCCAATCTTATTTCTACATCTCTTGGTGCAGTCATTCCTTGAACAAAAATTAGGCATTGAAACATATCTGGTGTTTTTTGTTCAGTCTGAATTTTTCATATTCTCTGTTGACAAAACTGGCAAAAGTTGTGCAGTCTTCAATTTTTTTCTTTGTATGATTCTGTTATGTTGCATGTAACAGAATTATTGAGCAAATACGACAATGGAATTGTAGTAAATTGGTATATTACCAGGAAGAGTAGTATTTACAAAAGAGGTCATTAGTAGAATACAGGAACAAAGGTTTGGCAGAACGTATTGTCATGAGACATGAGAGTCTGGCCAATAGCACACTTCCGGTTCACTACCGGAAATACTCGACTGACTTGTTACTCAGCTGACTTCTGTGGTCTTCCCCGAGGTCTCATCACTACTACACTCAAACACTCCCCTCCTAAGATATTTTTTTTTTTCATAGTCAGTCCTAATATCTTTTTCTTTTTGGATCTACAATTAGTTGGTGGGCCGCCTTTCTTTCTCTGGTGGACTTTCTTTCTTTTACATCTTCTTGAGGCATTTGCAGCTCAAAAGTGTCATACAACTCCTCTACATTTTCATCTTCCCTTCACAGCATGTCTGTAGTTTCTTCTGTCAGCCTTTTTTTTATTTGATTTAAATGCCGCCTATGCATCTTTTTATCATGTACAACATGTTGGATTCAAACACTGCCAATGTGTATTGAAAAGTGAACTCCCCTTATCAAATATTTTTGTTAATATTTGTATGGTTTCCTGGAATTAAATTTCTCCAGGATATCTTGGGAGTATAAAATTAGCGTACTTTTCATGTTCCATTGACAAAAATTTACCCAGCAATAGTTGCACCTTTTTTTTCATCTGACCATGTTGCACAGTCTTTTTGGAATATTTCTTATCTCCAAAAATGTGCCCCCAAATGTGACTTGTTTGTCTGATTTGTAAAAGTTTCACAAATTAAGTTGATTATGGAATCCTGAGAAAAAATATTAGAGCTGCTTGGATCATTTTCTCTTCTCGAGAAAGTTTCCAGAAATTTTGCAAACCTTTTTTCTTGTTGTTCAAGTTCTTCTCAGTGCCTTTCTACTTATCGTTCAAGTTCTTCTCAATGCCTTTTTAAGTCTTCTTGTCATTCCTGTTTCAATTTCTTACAGCTTAAAAAATTCCAGCATGCAAGTTTTTAAATCCAATAATTTACATAAGTTAATTTACTTCCAGTGAATGTTTCTGCATGTTTGTTCATCCTTTGTTGATATTGTTGACTGCAGTATTTTTTTTTTTGTTACAGTTTCATTTGATATTTTCTTTGTCGTAATTCATAGTCACCAATCTATTGTTTCAATTGTGATTTCTCAAATCCATTGTCCCCAATCTGTTGTATTGTCGAGATGAATGATACAACGAGAAGAATGAGTGCTTACTATATTTCTTCAGCACAGTATTTGGTGTTAACAGATACATACAAAAAATAAAGAACAATAAGTTACAAACAATTACCAAGACAAGCTTAAGAGCAAAAGAGGAGGGTCTAAATGGTGAATAGATGACAAAGTAAATCAGTCTGAATATTAATCTGCTTGTCACAACATTAAAATGACCTTTTAAATACATACGTATGGACTCTTTAAGTCTATGAGCCAGTCCATTAGTTAGAGTGCTGAAGGTGTGCTAGCTACTCTGTAACAGTAACTTTGTACTTTGTGGAATTAA
Source organism: Ascarosepion bandense (assembly GCA_037127315.1). Taxonomy (NCBI): domain Eukaryota; kingdom Metazoa; phylum Mollusca; class Cephalopoda; order Sepiida; family Sepiidae; genus Ascarosepion; species Ascarosepion bandense. The sequence continues at coordinate 1,937,583 of JBBBDQ010001648.1, forward strand.
TTTAAATCCTCCTATCACTACCAATGAAATCTCTGTTCCAGACTATCATCTTCTTTGTCAAAAAGATTCTAGGATACATAGAGAGTCTGGTCAAAAAGTATTGCAACTCTTTTGATGTTAATAGAACTAAAGTATGCAGAATTAAACGTTTTAACACTGACTGAACTTGAACACCATTGTGCGTCCACACACAGTTAATAACATTCTCACTCACTTCCATTGTTAAAAGCAGTGTTTGGAAGAAAGTGCGCAGAATGTGGTCATCTCATCACACCACAGAGGCTCCATCATTGTAACAATTTTTGGCCAAAATAATATTTCCCAGGTTCAACAACCACTATACTTTTCTGTATCTCATATGTTGCTGCTTTTTTCTTTTTTAAAAACAAATCTGGTCCTGGATATGATGGTAAACTGCATCCAGCAGCAAGTCCTCTGATTGGAAGGAATATAGAACAACCTTTTAATTGCTGTTGTTCCCCTTACCCAGAGTGGTAGCACCTGTTAGGGTTCCAGTGATGGGCAAATAGTTAACCCCCAAACTAGGGTCAAAAAACTATGAAAGTATAAAAATAGACTTTTATAGAAAAATATACATTTTTGAAGGAAAACAATTATTACCAGCAATATGTTTTTGAATACAAAACTAAAAGACATCTTCAGTTTTCTAAAATAAAAAAAAATCATCAAAATCTGACGAAATCAAACTTCTCACTCTAATCAAACATTTAAAAAAATACCCGAAAATCTCAGCTTTTTAGCATTAAATAACCCACAGAGTTTGATATGCTGTTAAACAAAACTCAAACTGAAAAATCAACTCACATTCAAAGGAAACAAAATTTCAAGAAATCAAGGAAATTCAAAGAAAATATGATGAAACAACTGCTCACTATCCCCCGAAAAAAAAGAGTTCAAGGAGGGCTTTTATCAATGGAAATGATGCTTAATAAAGTACCTCGCTCCAGAAGATGGCTACTTGGAAGGTGATTAAATGTCTATGTTGTAGTTTTCATTTTATAGCACCAGTCCCAATTATTTTTGCTTAGATCTCATGTGCATTGGTATTTCTATCCAGAAAAATCTCCTAAGTGCAAGAGAATTGTCTGTCGAGTCCCCAGATGATTCTTTCATGTGCTTTCAACTTTCATTATATACTGACAGAATGCACAAACCTTGCACAAAAATTCGAAGAAAGTTCTACAACATTAGAAGCACAAAGGAACTATTTACAAAAATTGATCCAAGTCATATAATAAACTTCCTGAAAAGAATTGGTCTCTTATCAAGGATGTAGACTGATGTGTAATCAATATATGCTACCTTTTCACATTGTGCAAACAAATTGCCTATACTAAATGGAAATCCTTGTTTTAGACAGTAATACCTGGAATTATTTTGCAGTGTGCAAGCAAGTAAGCTCTATCTTACAGGTATATACAAGTCCTATATAATTAGTATATATATATATATGTATATAAAAACTAAATTTGGCATTAAATGACCCACAGTGGTTGATATACCATAAAATCCAACCAACCAACCAGATGAATCTTTCATGTGTTTTCAACTTTCGTTATTTCAGTCTATTATCTATCTCTTTTTCTTTTATCACTCCTTTCTTTATCAGGAGTTAAGTATCCTACGCTTATTTTCAAATACATGTGCATGGGTTGGTTTACCTGCATATATTTCGAGTGGCCAACCCTGAGGCCACATTATGCATTTTTTGTAGCCATATTCCAGCCAGCTTATATTGCCCTACCTGATGAATCATGATTATTATTTTGGCATTTTTTCCTTATTTTTATTTTTAAAACAAAAGCCTTTCATGTCAGATACAATGGAAAAAATATGAATAAACCAGGAAACAAAAAATCACCTACCCACCCCTCCAGCCTTTCTTTCTCTAATAATTGTGTTATCTCTTCATGAAGAATGTTTACTCTTGAAACAACTTCCAGGTATCGTTGCATTTAATGAAAGTCATTTAAATATTATCACTCCAACAAATTCTCTGTCTCAAGGTATCTTCCTTTTTACTAAGAAGATTCTAACATACATATGCATGTCCTCGGTGTCTATATCTATGAAAATCTTCCAATGGCAGGAGAATTGTCTCTTGAGTCCCCAGATGTTTCTTTCATGTGCTTTCAGTTTTTGTTATTCTCCTCTGTTAGCTATCTCTTCTTTCTTTATCACTCCCCTTCTTCTCAGGACTGCAATATATTTGAGAAAATGTCTAGCAGTATAGAAATAGATCTCTCTCTACATTTATCTACAGAGATCTTTTTGCTTGGCAATTTTAAAGGTCATCCCATTAAGTGGCTTAAGAATTCTAATGTTACTAATGTTCAGACTTTCAATTTTCCTGTTGCTTAGTCTCTTAATCTAATAGTGGATTTTCTTCTTGTTTCCTTAATAAATCAACTTTTTTACTTGTTTTTTACCTTATCTCCTAACTCTGCTCAAGTATCATTGAAGCCGTCACTGATGTTTTTGTACCTTTCTTAGAAATACCAAGTAACGTCATAATGTTCTACACGGTTCAAACCAGCTGCTATAGCTCACAGGAATCACTTTTTTCGGATATACTGTCATAACAGTTCCAATCCCAACAGATTCTTATTTGTATCTGCTCGTAACAGTTGTAAACGTAAACTCTGTTTGAGGCACCATATAGTCTCTGATAACGTTTATTCTCATGATCACTGACGATGCTTAAATAAGAGTAAATCTTCTATCTCTACCCTCTTCACTCAATTTAAGGTTTTAATATCTTCTACCGAAAAAGCAAAATGTTTTGTTCTTAATTCTCTTTGAATTCTACTCTTAACTCAGCATAAACTTTGAGCTGAGTCTCTGTTGAGTGATATGCATACAATTCTGTCTCTGGTTTCTGCTGTCATCTGTAATGCGGATATGATAGTATCCTTGTAATAGTTTTTACAAAATGTGCTCCTTAATGAACTCTTCTTTTATACATGTCTCAAAAGTAAAACTGATAGATTCAATCGGGTCAAATTGGCAGCTGATCTCAAAAATGACATACAATCTGTTGCTAACTGGAGAAAGGAATGCCTTGTTAATTTTAACACCTGCAAAATGAAATTGCTCTCTATTAATCATCTGAGAGAATCCTTTCTGCCTTCCATCAGTATGGCTGATGCTAACCTTCAGGAGAGTGATTCATTGCTCCTTCTCTGTCTAATGTTCATTGCTAATATAAAGTAGAAAGATTATATGAAATCAGTTGCTAGATTTACTGTTAGAAAAGTTGTTGACTATGTCATGCTACACAATGTTTTGCTCCAGAATACATCTATATTAATAAGTTTACTATTCATCCAGGCTTAGAATATTGCTTCCACCTATGGCCTGGGACTCTAGTTATATCTTATCATGTATGTACTTATGGATAGTAATGGGTATGTTCCAATCCTTATATAATACGTTGGACTCCATAGAGAGGGTGTGGTGTTCTCTTACTGTCTAGCAGTTTTCTACTAGCAGTGGTTATTTACTTCACGCAACTTGAGAGTCTTGTATTTGGTGATATTATAAATATTATTATCTACTTTGAACCTCCATTTGGGTTATTACTGATGCAGTAATCTTTCAGGAGGATTATGTCCAACTTTTGCATTTTCTTAGCAATTTTTATGTTATGCTTCGTTAGATCAGGATCTTCCTGGTTGATCATTGGTTTTGAAAGTAAGTTTTTTGGATGATGGATTTTGTAGCTAAGTGTAACCGTCCTTCAAAAAGGAGTGATAAATTTATCTCGGTCATCTCTTCAGAAATTTTACTTAATGTTTTCTTTAGTAACAGCGGAACTGTTATGTTCTATTAGTGGCTTTAGAGTAAATTTTTTTTATCTGAAAGAGTGTAACCATCCTTCAGAAAGGAGTGATATGTTCAGCTTTGTGATCTCTTCAGAAAGTTTAAGAAATGCTGATTTGATTCAGTATGCTACTTTGCTTGATTTTTGGTAAAGGTCAGGCGTCAATGGTTATTGCTGTACAGAGGAGGGTTTCCTTGTTTGCCATTGAATTATATCCCACCTGTGAATGAGAGTTGAAGTCTCCACATTTGTTTTGTACTTTGGAAATGACATAAATGTTTGTTTTTTTTTGTGGGTGGGGTTATTTGTGTGTGTGTGTGAGAGAGAGAAAGAAAGAAAGAAAGACTCATTGTCACCAAAAGTATGCTTGGATTCTTTTGCATGTCAAATGCTATGGAGAATATAATATTTTTTTATACATGTCAGCAGTCATGAAATCTCTGGTTTTATTTGTGGGGAAGGTAACACAATTATTTTTGTGTTTATATATATATATATATATATATATATATATATATATATATATATAAAAATTTGTATAAACTGTTTTGGGTTGGGATTGCCTTTATTTTTTTTATTTTTTTTTTATGGGAGTAAAATATTGGGTTATTGAAATGTTGCATTTCCAGCATAATCCATTAGTTTTGGTGTGTGGCTACAGTAGTCCACTTGACCTGTTGGGTAGTGGAATGAATTCCTTTTCCCTTTCTTTTCTCATTACTTGTGCTGGGAGTAAATTGGTGAGGTCAAAGATTGTGGATGATAAAAAATATACCTCAAGGTGATAGATGGAATTCTTATAATGCTGGGATTTTGAAAGTTGAAATATCCTTGTAGAAATTATGGATGTGACGGTTATTGTTGGGTTGGTTTTGGGGTTCTTTCACTTAAACACCCAGTATGTGTAGATTTGCTTTCATTGCTGAAAATAGGCAAAGGAAAAAGACGGAGACACTAGAGATATTTTTAGGACCGGCTTTATTCACAGGGGACTAACTTTTCAAGGGGAAAAATCTTCCTGAGCAAAACGTATATCTTGTCCCGTTGAAAATCCCAGCTTAAAAGGCCGAGATTTCTCGGTTTCTATTTAGTACCAGGATGTCCACTTTTTCTCATGCCTGCATGGACGGTATTTCCTGTCAAAAGCCTCCTAGGAAATTATTATTCTTTTTTTTTTTTTTTGGTCTTTTTATTTTATTTTGTGTTTTTATTATAATTCCTATAAATATATATATATAATTCTGTGAAAAGTAAAAATGAAGTTTTGCTGGAAATCTTAAATAAACAACAAGAACAGCAAAAACGTTCAGAACAAAAACTCAAAAACTTTGGTGAATTTTCTTAAAACAACAACAGAAAATGTTAACAAGTAACAGGAATGATGATTCAATATCACAATACTATCATAAAGATGATAGAGGAATTTAGGAAGACATAACATTTTTGGTGTATTTCCATAGATACAAAACGGACTGTTCAAATTGGTTCAGCCACAAAAAGAAAACTACGTACTGTCAAATCCACAAAGTTTATGAATTATATATTATCAAAGAAACCTAGTGACCTCTTGTTTAAAAAAACGGTTACTTTGTTTTCAGAAGTATTCAGTCCAAAGATGACATTGTTCCATAAAGATGGAAATGTATGAACTTAGTAAAAAATGACAATGAAGAACTGGCAGAATTCAGCCCTGACAGTTTTAAATGCTTAATATTTGTTCAAGGTTTGGTGCCAATGAGAGATGCTGAAATCAGAAAAATGGTTCTGAATAAACTCAAAAATGAGCCCAATCTCACTTTACAAACCCTAACTGAAGATTGTCAGAGATTTATAAATATTCAACGAGATGCTAAGGATATTGAAGTAAGCAGTGTGTTGTACATTAAAAAGATGTGTCAAAAAATAAAGTGAAAAAATAAAAAGACATTACTCCTAACCTCCACTACACATCTGGAGAACGACATTTTTATAATGTCTGTCATTTCAAAATAAAGAATGTTTTCGTTGCAAAAGAAAAATACATAAAAAACTCACTTTAAAACAAAGATAAAAAATAAGTGAGTAATTGCATTAAAGTAACTAACACAAATGAATCTTCCACTTCGAATACAAGAAAGTTTGTGCAGGTAAAATTCCTGAACAAAAATATCAAATTGCAAGTGGATAGCGGATCTAACTTCAGTATAATAAATTAATATACTTAGAGGAAAATTGGCAAACCAATGTTATTGGTTAACAAAAAAATAGCTCGTAGTGTGACGGAACAGAAAATAAAATTCAAAGAGATATTATTATTCTTACAAATGTGACTTTCAACAAAAAAAATGTTGCAGTTAACACTGTTTGTAATGAAAAATTCAAAAAGCTTTTTTGGGACAGATTGGATGGAGCAGTTTAAATTATGAAACAGTCTAATCAGTTAAAGAAAGAACTGAAAACTAAATTCCCAGGGGTATTTTCTGGTGGCCTAGGCAGGTATAATAAATTGAAAATGAAATTTGAGCTAAACAAAAATGTACAACCAGTTTTTCAAAAAGAAAAGGACTGTACCCTTTGCATTGGTAAAACAAATAAATGATGAGCTTGACAGACTCAAAAAAAAAAAAGTAGATATTTTGTTCAACGTTAACTATAGCAACTGGGCTTCACCTACAGGATACATAAAAAAAAAAAGTTGAAAGAGATGTGTGTTGGCACGGATTGTTTCAAAGATTTGAGTCCTCAAAAGCTATCATATCCCACCTCTGGGACCAGAAGAAGATTTTGCGCAACTTAGGGAAGGTCAGATATTTTCTAAAATAAACCTAAATGAAGTATATCTTCAGATTCAAGTAGATGATAAATGTTCAAGATTATTGACCATAAAGACACATCAAGAATTGTATAAATTCAATCATTTGCTGTTAGGCATAAAGGTTGCTCTAACTAGCAAGTAATGGACATGATGCTAAGTGGACTTGACTTTGCAGTTGCATATCTTGATGATATTCTGCTGAAAAGTGAAAACCCAACAGAACATTAGGAAAATATTTCTTTAAGTTTTTAAAAGAATTCAGGATTATGGATTCAAGCTAAAGAACAAAATTTTGAATTCTTGATGGACAAAATTAAATATTTGGGACAAATAATTGACAAGAATGACAGGAGACCAGATCCAGCATGAGTCAGTGCTATAAAAGACATGCCTGCTCCTGAAAATGTCAGTTCCCTACAAAGTTTCCTGGGATTATCAAGTTTTTAAAATGTTTTTTGTACCAAATAGGCATTGTTTGTGAGTTTTATTAAATTAACTATTGAAGAAAAACCCTAAATGTGTCTGGATGACGAAATGCCAGGAAGCATTCCCAAAATTAAAGAAATCCTAATGTCAGACTTGCTTTTGTCACATCACAAATCAAAAAAAAAGATAATTGTAGCAAGGGACACTAATGCACACAGTATAAAAGCCTACATTATGTAGGAATTTGAAGACGGCTCAATGAAACCTATTGCACATGCATCCAGGATGCACTTTTCAACTGAAAAAATTTATTCACTGAAAGAAAAGAAAAGTTTATGGATTGTCTTTGTATTGGAGGACAAGTTCATTATGGAAATAAAAGAAAAGCTAAAAGGAGTAAAACCAACTCAGTTTTATTCAATGTGTGATAACATTCTCATGTATAATGAAAGAGTAGCACTACAAAAATGAATCCCGAAAGAGTTCTATGCAGAACACCCTGGTATATCCAGAATGAGAAGATAGATATATGGGCAAAGCATGGATAGGGATATTGAAACATTGGTAAAGTCTTGCAAAGGCTGTTTTTTGGTAGATAAATCACCGGCAATAAAGTTGAACCCATGGCTGAAACTGGCCACCCATGGTCACGTCTTCATATTGACTTTGCTGGTCCACTTAATGGATCATATTTGATCGCCATAGACAATTTTTTCAAGTGGCCAGAAATATTCAGATGTAACAAGCCAACCTCACAAGTAGTAATTCAGTTTCTGCACGAACTGTTCACAAGGTTTAGAGTTCTAGATTTGATTGTTTTGGATAATGGCATGCAATTTACATCAAAAGAATTCAAAGAATTTTGCAAAATGCTTGTGGCAGAGCACATAACAATCATAACATCAGCACTGATGAGTGTCAAATACATTATTTCTAGTACCTCCCTCCATTGTGTCTTAGTGGCATTATTGCCTTGCTTGGTTTGAAATTATTTTTTAAAAAATCTTGACATGAACCTGATCATAACTTTGAAATATTTTTTCCAGATCCTATCCTGAATTTGTAAGAGTTCACTTTTTTTTTCTTTGATTTTTTTTCCAAATATCTGAAATTTCTTCCTTTTTTTCAGGCCTGATTCATTATTGAAAGCAAATAATCAATCAACAAAATCCCAAAATATATTCGCACAGGATTGCAACGTCAATTCTGATAAATATCAGGTGGTAAGTAAATCAAAAACAATTACTTCTGTTCACCTTAAACAAGGAAATAATATACACCATAATGTAGTGCATGAATTGATTCCTTTTGATATTTGGAAAATAAACGGTCATAAATCCCGGTCTTTAATACTTCCAGGTGTCCTATCAAATACGAGCAGAAAATTCCATCATGGGCATCAATGCAATATAGAAAAAGACAAAAGAATTAATAGATTTGAATAAGAGAGAAAAAAATAAATCCTATTCTTTATAGTTTTAAATAGTGGCCTATCCATTACTAGCAGGACCCATGGAAATTCCATCATGGGCATCTTTACAATTTAAGAATAGAACAAAAAAATTATACTTTGGATATTTCAAATTCAGTTTAACATTCAAATAAGGCTTCGTTGCTATATTCTTGTGGAAAATCAAATCTCATGTTAATCTTCAATGGCATTATTTATCTGCTACTCATTATTTACCAATCCTAGTTGCAGAATCATTTCATGTCATTTTTATGCTCAAATTTCAAATGCATCATATCATGGTTTCTGTATCATTTACTTTTAGTCTGGTACTTCAGTGGGTAGCTGCTCTGTTAAAACTGAATGTCCATATGCGCAGTTGGTTTTGGGACAGTGTGGTGAGTATGATTTAAAACAGGCTTTTACAGATCTGCATTACTAATGACTTTTTTTGATAAATAATTCTGTGTTCTGAAATAAAGGCAAGCATTACTGATAGAATAAGGCTGTTTTATATATATATATATATATATATATATATATATATATAAATACATTGCTAATGATTTTATTGTAGGAATTCATTGAAAATCAGGTAGAAAGGGATTGTCAGTGGTCAGGAATTTAGGAACGGGGCTATCATTTTTTTTTCATACTCTTTCCCCCTTTTCTTTTATTTAAATAATTCTGTTGAAAGGAATTCATACTTTGAATTCCTGGTCATGTGTAGATGTATATTTTGTTTTTATTACGTAGCCTTAGACCTTAAATGATTATTGTTATTCTGCATCATTTTAATGTTGAACCATTTAAAAGATTTTTACTAAATGTCTTCTTTGCTTATCTTTTTCCTCCTTCAGTGAAATGCCCAGCTGGTACTCGAGCCATTATTAGGGGGTGTGAGGATTGTCCAAATGGCACATATTCAGGTGTGGGCCAAAGAAACTGTACTGCATGCCCTTACCCCTTGAGCAGTAAACCAAAATCAACTTCCCAAAGCCAGTGTATGCGTAAGTAAATCAGGTTTTATTTATTGGTAGCAAAAGTGTTTTTAGTTTTTACAAACCAAACATATTCCTAGAGAATGGTACCATGTGGTATTTTTAATAGTATTACTAAAAAAAAATATTGGTATCTGTGATAATTTCACAATTTTTCTATTTTAATTTTCTGTTGATTCATAATTCCTGATTGTCAGTTCCATGACTATAAAATACCCATAAAATTTTTTTTTAATCATTTCATCCAAAGCAAACAAAAAATAGCTACTTGGGACGTGGAATGTCAGAACCATGAACAACCGTGGACAACTGGAAAATGTGAAGCAAGAAATGACAAGATTAAACAAACATTTTAGGCATATGTAAAACAAGATGATCAAACAATGAAGACTTCATCAGTGAAAACCACAGAATTATATGCGCAGGAAGCGAAAAAAAAATGAAAAAGGTGTTGGCATTATTATGGATAAAGCCACAAGGAAATGCATTATGGCATACTGCCAAATATCTGAAAGAATTCTAGTGGTTGAATTAAAAGGGAGGCCTCTCAATATATTGGTAATAGTGGGATGTGCACTGAAAACACAAAGTACAGAAGAGGAAATTTAGTCCTTCTGCTCCATGCTCGATTATGTCAAGGCACAGTGCAAATCACAAAACATCAGAATCATCATTGGAGATTTCAATGCCAAAGTTAGCCAAGGGAGAGAAGGTGAAATGGTTGGCAATTTCAGACTAGGACACCACAATGACTGGTGAGAGATGGCCAGATAATAACTAGCACCTGGTTCGAAGAGCACCCAAGAAGATTATGGACATGGAGAAGTCCAGAAGGAGAAATTAAGAACCAAATTGATTATGTTACTATCAACAAGAGATTTAGAAATGCAGTCCTTCACTGCAAAGCCTACCCAGGTACTGACTCCAAAAGTGACCACATACCAGTTTTAGGTAAACTAAGAATAAAACTAAGGCGATTCAAGCGACCTAACACAGCCCTAAGACTACGGTACAATAGACTCATGAATGACCCAAACCTATGTATATGGACAGTGTGAAAATGAAATGCAAAGAACAAATTGATAATGGAAGCTCAAAATCAGATGCACTAAGAGTGGCTCTAGTGATATTGATGAATGACATCATCCCAAAGGAAAAAGCACATCGGAAAAAAATGAGTGGATCACTGAAAAGATTCTTGATTTGATACAAAAAAGACAAAAAAACGATGCCAAGATATGGAACGGAATAAAGAGAAAATACACAAGGAAATAAAGAGAAAATACTAGAGACAGATGGTTCAACGACAACTGTGCCAAAGTAGAGAGACTGAGCATGACAAATAATGGTGATATGCATAAAAAAGATAAAGGAACTAACAGGACAAAAGACCGGCTCGGCAACAGGATGTATAAAAACAAAGGATGGTACACTCATACGAGAAAAAGAAAAATGTTTCAGAGATGGGATGAGTATATTGGTGATCTCTTCCATGTCAAGAGAGAGCAACCAACAATACACAAAAATACAGATGGACCAGAAATATTAAAAACAAAGAATTTATCTGTGCTTCATAGACTACACAAAGGCATTTGACAAATTATGCCACAAAGACTTGATAGAGATGCTCGATTTTTCTGAAAAGATGTTAGGATAATCAAGAATATATATTAGCAACAAAATGCTTGCATATGGATAAGAAGTGAATTCAGCTGATATACAAAATAGAAAAGGGCATAAGACAAGGATGTTTTTCTCACCGGATCTGTTCAATTTATGCAGTGAAAAAATTCTGAGAGAAATAAAATCCTTGCCAGGATTTGTCATTAGTGGCCACAATCTCAGCAATGTAAGATTCACTGCATCTCTATCACAAACATACGAGGTATCCGCACTAACTTTTACAGCGTCGAATCATTCCTTCAAACTAACTCACCAGATATCTTAGCCCTATGTGAAACCAACCTTGACCCTCCTATCACCTCTTATGAGTTTTACGTTCCTGGTTACATTCCCCTCTTCAGGAAGGACCCCAATGTCCATATGCATGGGCTTGGTGTTTATGTCAGTGAACACCTCCCCACTAGCTAGGGTGACATCTCTTGAATCCCTGGATCATTCTTTCATGTGCTGCCGTCTCTCACTTCTAAGCTCGGTTAGCTATCTCTTCTTTCTCTACTGCTCCTCCTCCTCTTCTGACTGTTCAGCACTTGATAACATCTCTAACAATATCAATAAGGCCATTTCTTCTCATCCATTTATTTGTGTTTGGTGACTTTAACGCCCACCACACCAAGTGGCTGGAGAACACTGTCACTGACCTTGCTGATGTCCACACCATGAATTTTTCAATCACCCGATCCCTTATGCAAGTGGTGGACTTCTTCACATGTTTCTCCAATAACCCTAACGGAAGGGACTCACTACTAGACCTCTGCTTCACTTCCATCCCAGACTCTTGCACTGCCAAGCAGCTCTGCCCTCTCGGAAACTCTGACCACGCCGTAGTTTCCGTCAACATCTCATTCCACTCCCACCCTACCCATGAAACCCAGACCAGCAGAATATCCTCCTGCTACCAAAGAGCAGACTGGAATTCATTCCGAGACTTCCTCTGTGACATCCCTTGGAATGTTTTTAATCTTCCCATCGAAGACTGGGCATCCGAGGTATCCTCCTGGATTAAGGCTAGCATCAATGCTTTCATTTCTGCCAGGAAATTTCAGCTTAAATCTCATTCGTCTCCCTGGTTCTCGCCCGCTTGCTCGGCCACCATTGCCCACCGGAATCATTTCTTACAGCTCTATCATAGCTATGCATCAGACCAAAACAGGCACCTTTTCACCTCAGCTTGTAATAAGTGTAAAAAGATACTTAACGAAGCTAAGATGTTGTTTGCTGCCAGAATAAAGCAACTCATAGCATCCTCTAAGTTTGGCACCAAAGACTACTGGCGACTCTGTAAAAGCATGCTTAATAAGAGTAAGTCCTCAATACCCCCGCTAATCAATGAATTTGAGGTCCTCACCTCCTCAGCAAACAAGGTTGAATGCTTTGCTCGCAGATTCTCGACCAATTCGAGACTGGATTCGTCTGGAGTTTCTACACTCGACATCCCACCTAGAACTGAGGCTCAACTGAATGACGTCCACATTACACCCTTGCTGTTTTCTAACATAATATCAAAACTTGACCCTCACAAAGCAAGCGGAGGGGACAGAATCCCAATCATAGTTTTGAAGAAATGTGCCCCTGAACTCTCCTCTGTCCTTTCTAAGCTCTACAACTTCTGCCTATCTGCTTTTTGCTTTCCTGCCTGTTGGAAGTCTTCCTCTGTAGTTCCTATATTTAAGAACACCGGAGAACCCTCGGATTTCACAAATTACCGCCCTATCAGCCTTCTTCTGATCTTTGGCAAAGTGTTCAAAGCCATTATCAATGCCGAGGTGGTTCAGCATCTCACAGTCCACAGGCTCCTTTCAGACAAACAGTATGGTTTCCGCTTCACCGGGTCTACTGCTGACATGCTAACAACCATCACCAAGTATATATACCAGGCTCTTGACAAGAATGGGGAAGCCTGAATCTTTGCCTCGGATATCTCTAAAGCGTTTGACAGAGTCTGGCACGCTGGCTTTCTACGCAAACTGCAGAGCTATGGTATAACTGGACATTTGTTTGACCTAATCCAATCTTTCCTCTCTAACCCCACACTGAAGGTGGTATTAAATGGACATGCCTCTCAGAACTACCATACGAACGCGGGTGTCCCTCAAGGCTCTATCCTAGGTCCTATGTTCTTTCTGATCTACATTAATGATCTCCCCAATGCCATAAGATCCCAAGTAGGCATATACTCTGATGACACCACAGTTTACTCTCGCCTCGATCAAAAATCTGGTGTGGGCGACAAAGTGAATCTCGTTGCCGAGCTTGAAAAGGACTTCTAATCCGTAGTGGACTGGGGTAAGAAATGGCTCATAGATTTTAATGCTTCCAAAACGAAGCTGCTATCAATTAATCATCATAGACAACCGCACATACCTCCCATTAGCATGGAACAGGCTTGCCTCCCAGTAAGTAAAATACTGTCTGCTTGGCCTCACACTCTCAGCAGACCTCAAGTGGAAAGACTATATCGAATCCATTGCTAAATCGGCTGCTATGAAAGTCGGTTCTCTATGCAGGGCCCAGAAGTTTTTTCCCATCTGAATCTATCCTGCCCATATATAAATCTACCAGTCGCCCGTGTATTGAATACTGCTGCCACATCTGGTCCGGTGCCCCTGCTATTCTCCTCGGGGTTCTTGACAAAATACAACGGAGAATCTGTAATGTGATCAATACTGACTTGGCAGACCGTCTGCAGTCACTCTCTCACCGGCATGACGTGGCTTCCCTATGCCTCTTCTATAAATACTTTCACGGGTTCTGCTCCGATGAACTTAGATCACTGGTGCCCACTAGATACGAAATTGCATGAGATACTAGATTAGCAACTAGGTCCCACCCTTTTACAGTGAAACCGATAAAATGTAACTGCAATTTCTCCTCCAACAACTTCTTTTCTCGCACTTCCCGCCTGTGGAATTCTCTTCCACATACTTTCTTCCCCTACAGCTACAATCTCCAGGAGTTTAAATGTAAGGTCAATAGACACCTCCTAACACACTAACATGCATCCATTCTCTCAAACACTCTTCCCATCTACATCCTTACCCGTTTATCACCCACCTTCTGACATTTCCTATATATAACCACTCTTTCTCACCACCTTCCCCTATGTAACCCCCTGCACAATAGTGGCAGTGGAATGCCTTGCTTGGGGTGAAATGATTAAAAAAAAAATGCACAGATGACACAGTGCTGATAGCAGACACAGAAAGAAAAATGCAGGACCTCCTACATAAAAAAGCAAGCGAAAGCAAAAAGAAAACAATGTATGGCCATCAGCAAAAAGAAAACCCCAAAATTCAAACTACTGGTCAGAGAAACTAAAATAAAACAAGTAAAGAAATTTAAATACCTGGAAAGTGTGCTGACAGAGGATGAAAAGTTCAATGTCAAGATCCAAAGACACATTGGCATGGCCAAGGACATATTTCAAAAGCTAACCAGAGTACTGAAAGGCAAGAAAATCTCATTAGAAACAGTTCTGGATTGCTATGTGATATCTGTCCTTTTGTATGGCAGTGAATGTTGGACAATCTTCTCAAGGATGAAGAAGAGGCTTGGGCAGAAGAAATGTGGTTTTACAAAAGAATGCTGAGGATGTCATGGACGGAGCACGTGACTAACAATCAGGTATTGGAGAGAATGGAAATGAAGAAAAAACTTATTCTTAACATAAAGAAGAGACAGATGAGGTTTCTAGGACATGTAATGAGGAAGGCGGGCCTAGAGAATTTAATACTCACAAGATAGATAGAGGGAAAGGGAGAAAGCAGTGTGAGACCTACTTGATAGGCCTGAGCAAATGGATGGTAGAGCGGGGTTTGGAAGAATTTTGGGAGTGACAGAGCCAAGTGGAAGTCAATGATCACCTACGTCCTGAAGAGATACGGCACATGAAGAAGAATAAGGCAATAATACCACTAAGATGCTAAGAGTTACCAAATGTGAAAGAATGAATGAAAAGAAAAACATTATCAAAGCATAAGAACAATAAAACAACAGGAATTAAATTTTCAAAGATCAAATTTGACAGGAAAGCAAGAAGTTGAAAGCGTTCCATGAGTGAGAAATGTAGAAGAAAAATCTATCAGCATTGAACTCACGATTACATCTCACCATTTCGGCTTTAAAATGATGAGATCTTACTGCCATTCTAGTCAGTCAATTAATTGCCATACATGATGCATGCTTGGGCGATCATGTCTCAAAAGAAACATGACTGGATTGAATTTTCTCACAGAAAGTGGCCATTATTTTCTGCGGCTTCCATCCAAGACTATAGAACCCAATCTGTCCTATTATTTTACCAATAGCTGGAGGGAGAAGAGATAGATTAAAGATTTTTTTTTACATCTCTTACCCTCATAACCACCACCACTTAATTTTACTAAATTTGGGGAAATTAAAATGTTGTCTTTTTCATATTAGCTAAAAGCAGGACTCCTTGAAGAATTTAAATCATCAATTTGTTTTTGTTTTTTCGTCCTCCTCTTCGCGAAAAATAAGGGAGGTAAGTAACATAATATAAAGCGATAATATCTATTAATAGTTACTTCCCTTGTTTAGTAATTGTAACAATTTCAAATGAAGGTCGTCTCCTTTTGATAATTTTGAGATTATTTTTTCTAGTTCTGAGAAACACGTGTTTCAACTGAAAATAATGTTTAAAACATATTTTAATTAAAAGAAGTATAATGAAGTGGAAAGAGTTTTCGTGTGGTGACACGTTTCGACACTATATTCAGTGTTTTGTGTCACAGTGATGCAACTGCACAGGCACACCAAACAAAGGTTGGGAGAATGCAGAGAATTCTAAATTTAATTTTTTTTTAAATTTAATACATGTTTTGCGGAATATAATCTAACCAATTTCATTTCAATTGTTTTTGTTTCTGTTTCCATCACTTTTATTATTATATATCCCACATTGTGATAATAGATCTGCTAAGGATTCTGAAACATAAGAACCTGGATGCAAATTTACTGTGGATATCATAGCAATTGTTTTTGTTTCTGTTTCCATCACTTTTATTATTATATATCCCACATTGTGATAACAGATCTCGCTGCTGATTCTGAAACATAAGAACTTAGATGCAAATTTAATGCGGATATCATAGCAATTGTTTTTGTTTCTGTTTCATCACTTTTATTATTATATATCCCACATTGTGATAATAGATCTGCCAAGGATTCTGAAACATAAGAACCTAGATGCAAATTTATCATGATATCATAGCAATTGTTTTTGTTTCTGTTTCCATCACTTTTATTATTATATATCCCACATTGTGATAATAGATTCAAGCTGGGCGATTCTGAAACATAAGAAATCTAGATGCAAATTTACTGTTGATATCATAGCAATTGTTTTTGTTTCTGTTTCCATCACTTTTATTATTATATATCCCATATTGTGATAATAGATCTTCGCCAAGGATTCTGATACATAAGAACCTAGATGCAAATTTACTGCGGATATCATAGCAATTGTTTTTTGTTTCTGTTTCCATCACTTTTATTATTATATATCCCACATTGTGATAATAGATCTACAAGGATTCTGAAACATAACTTAGATGCAAATTTATCATGATATCATAGCAATTGTTTTTGTTTCTGTTTCCATCACTTTTATTATTATATATCCCACATTGTGATAATAGATCTGCCAAGGATTCTGAAACATAAGAATCTAGATGCAAATTTACTGTTGATATCATAGCAACTTTTGTTTTCGTTTCTGTTTCATCAATTTTTTATTATTATATATCCCATATTGTGATAATAGATCTGCCAAGGATTCTGATACATAAGAACCTAGATGCAAATTTACTGCGATATCATAGCAATTGTTTTTGTTTCTAATAATTACCTTTATTATTATATATCCCATTGTGATAATAGATTCGCTAAGGATTCTGAAACATAAGAACCTAGATGCAAATTTACTGTTGATATCAATACAGGTACTTGTTTTTGTTTGTTTCCATCACTTTTATTATTATATATCCCATATTGTGATAATAGATCTGCCAAGGATTCTGATACATAAGAACCTAGATGCAATTACCGCGGATATCATAGCAATTGTTTTTGTTTCGTTTCCATCACTTTTATTATTATATCCCATATTGTGATAATAGATTCATATGATTCTGATACATAAGAACCTAGATGCAAATTTACCGTTGATATCATAGCAATTGTTTTACTTGTTTCATCACTTTTGTTATTATATCCCACATGTGATAATAGATTCGCTGGCGATTCTGAAACATAAGAACCTAGATGCAAATTTACCGCGGATATCATAGCAATTGTTTTTGTTTGTTTCATCACTTTGCTATTATATATCCCATATTGTGATAATAGATCTGCTAAGATTCGAAACATAAGAACCTAGATAAATTTACTGTTGATATCATAGTAATTGTTTTTGTTTCGTTTCATCACTTTTATTATATATCCATATTGTATAATATCCATGATTCTGATACATAAGAACCCAGATGCGCTATCATGGATATCATAGCAATTGTTTTTGTTTATGTTTCCATCACTTTTATTATTATATATCCCACATTGTGATAATAGATCTGACAAGGATCTTGATACATAAGAACCTAGATGCAAATTTAATTTTCATGATATCATAGCAATTGTTTTGCTTATGTTTCCACCACTTAATATTATATATCCTACATTAGATAATAGATCTGACAAGTGATTCTGATACATAAGAACCTAGATGCAATTTACTGGGCGGATATTTGTGCAATTGTTTTTTGTTTATGCTTCATCACTTTATTATATATCCCATATCAGGATAGATTCTGACAAGGATTCTGATACATAAGAACCTAGATGCAAATTTACCGCGGATATCATAGCAATTGTTTTTGTTTATGTTTCCATCACTTTTATTATTATATATCCCACATTGTGATAATAGATCTGACAAGGATTCTGATACATAAGAACCTAGATGCAAATTTACCGGGTGATATCATAGCAATTGTTTTTGTTTATATGTTTCCATCACTTTTATTATTATACATCCTACATTGTGATAATAATAGATCTGACAAGGATTCTGATACATAAGAACCTAGATGCAAATTTACTTATGGATATCATAGCAATTGTTTTTTGCTTATAAGCTCTATCACTTTTATTATTATATCCTGGCCATTGTGATAATAGATCTGACAAGGACTTATACAAGAACCTAGATGCAAATTCTACTGCTATCATAGCAATTGTTTTTGTTTATATTTCATCACTTTTATTATTATATATCCCACATTGTGATAATAGATCTGCTAAGGATTCTGATACATAAGAACCTAGATGTGCAAATTTACTATGGATATCATAGCAATTGTTTTTGTTTATGTTTCCATCACTTTTATTATTATATATCCCACATTGTGATAATAGACTTTATAAGGATTCTGATTATATAAGAACCTAGATGCAAATTTACTGCGGATATCATAGCAATTGTTTTGCTTGTTTCCATCACTTTATTATTATGGTTATCCCACATTGTGATAATAGATCTGACAAGGATTCTATACATAAGAACCTAGGGATGCAAATTTACTCGCGGATATCATAGCAATTGTTTTTGTTTATGTTTCCATCATTTTTTATTATTATATATCCTGGTTACTGCATAAATAGATTCTGTCATGATTCTGATACATAAGAACCTAGATGCAAATTTACTGCGGATATCATATTAATTGTTTTTGTTTATGTTTCCATCACTTTTATTATTATATATCCCACATTGTGATAATAGATCTGACAAGGATTCTGATACATATGAACTAGATGCAAAT
The DNA here is from genome assembly GCA_037127315.1 of Ascarosepion bandense. Classification (NCBI taxonomy): domain Eukaryota; kingdom Metazoa; phylum Mollusca; class Cephalopoda; order Sepiida; family Sepiidae; genus Ascarosepion; species Ascarosepion bandense. The sequence goes on from JBBBDQ010001648.1 coordinate 1,956,622, forward strand.
TTACTGTTGATATCATAGCAATTGTTTTTGTTTATGTTTCCATCACTTTTATTATTATATATCCCACATTGTGATAATAGATCTGACAAGGATTCTGATACATAAGCAGAACCTAGATGCAAAATTTACCGCGGATATCATAGCAATTGTTTTTGTTTATGTTTCCCCATCACTTTTATTATTATATATCCCACATTGTGATAATAGACTAGCAAGGACTTGATACATAAGAACTCTAGATGTACCCTTACTGGCGGATATCATAGCAATTGTTTAAGCTTATGTTTCCATCACTTTTATTATTATATATTCATTAATAGATAATAGACCTGAGCAAGCGATTCTGATACATAGTAACCTAGATGCAAATTCTACTTTCGCGGATATCATAGCAATTGTTTTTGTTTATGTTTCATCACTTTTATTATTATATATCCTACATTGTGATAATAGATCTGACAAGGATTCTGATACATAAGAACCTAGATGCAAATTTATTTATGATATCATAGCAATTGTTTTTGTTTATGTTTCATCATTTTTATTATTATATATCCCACATTGTGATAATAGATCTATGCGACCTTGATACATAAGAACCTAGATGCAAATTTACTCGCGGATATCATAGCAATTGTTTTGTTTATGTTTCCATCACTTTTATTATTATGATTCCACATTGTGATAATAGATCTGCCAAGACTTTGATACATAAGAACCTAGATGCAAATTTATCATGGATATCATAGCAATTGTTTTTGTTTATGTTTCCATCACTTTTATTATTATATATCCCACATTGTGATAATAGATCTGACAAGGATTTGATACATAAGAACCTAGATGCAAATTACTGCGGATATCATAGCAATTGTTTCGCTTATGTTTCCATCACTTTTATTATTATATATCTCACATTGTGATAATAGGATCTGACAAGGATTCTGATACATAAGAACCGATGCAAATTTACCGTATGATATCATAGCAATTGTTTTGCTTATGTTTCCATCACTTTTATTATTATATATCCCATAATAGATAATAGATCTGACAAGTGATTCTTGATACATAAGAACCTAGATGCAAATTTACTGGTGGATATCATACAATTGTTTTTGTTTATAAGCTTCATCACTTTATTATTATATATCGTACATTGTGATAATAGATCTGGAGCAAGGATTCTGATACATAAGAACCTAGATGCAAATTTACTGCGGATATCATGCGCCTGTTTTTGTTTATGTTTCCATCACTTTTATTATTATATATCCCACATTGTGATAATAGATCTGACAAGGACTTGATACATAAGAACTGCAGATGCAAATTCTATCATGATATCAGAAACAATTGTTTTTGTTTATAGCCTACTCACTTTTATTATTATATATCCATTGTGATAATAGATTCTGCCATGATTCTGATACAAGAACCTAGATGCAAATTTATCATGGATATCATAGCAATTATTTTTGTTTATGTTTCATCACTTTTTTTATTATTATATATCCCACATTGTGATAATAGATCTGACAAGGATTCTGATACATAAGAACCTAGATGCAAATTTATCATGGATATCATAGCAATTGTAGTTTTTGTTTATGTTTCCATCACTTTTATTATTATATATCCCACATTAGATAATAGATCTGACAAGGGATTCTGATACATAAGAACCTAGATGCAATTTACTGTTGATATCATAGCAATTGTTTTTGTTTATGTTTCCATCATTTTTATTATTATATATCCCACATTGTGATAATAGATCTGACAAGGATTCTGATACAAGGTAAGAACCTAGATGTAAATTTACTGCGGATAATATAGTAATTGTTTTTGTTTATAAGCTTCATCACTTTTATTATTATATATCCCACATTGTGATAATAGATCTGACAAGGATTCTGATACATAAGAACCTAGATGCAAATTCTTATCATGGATATCATAGCAATTGTTTTTGTTTATGTTTCCATCACTTTATTATTATATATCCCACATTGTGATAATGATCTGACAAGGATTCTGATACATAAGGTCTAGATAAAATTTACCGTGATATCATAGCAATGAGCTTTGTTTATGTTTCCATCACTTTTATTATTATATATCCTACATTGTGATAATAGATTCGCCACATTTCATACATAAGAACCTAGATGTAATGACGGATATCATAGCAATTGTTTTTGTTTATGTTTCCATCACTTTATTATTATATATCCCACACTGTGATAATAATAGGATTCGACAAGGATTCTGATACATAAAAACCTGATGCAAATTTACTGTTGGATATCATAGCAATTGTTTTGCTTTTATGTTTCCATCACTTTTATTATTATATATCCCACATTGTGATAATAGATCCGACAAGGATTCTGATACATAAGAACCTAGATGCAAATTTACTGCGATATCATATAATTGTTTTTGTTTATGTTTCCATCACTTTTTATTATTATATATCCTACATTGTGATAATAGATCTGACAATAGACTTGATACATAAGAACCATAGATGCAAATTTATCATGATACTATAGCAATTGTTTTTGTTTATGTTTCCATCACTTTTATTATTATATATCCCACATTGTGATAATAGATCTGACAAGGATTCTGATACATAAGAACCTAGATGCAAATTTACTGGCGGATATCATAGCAATTGTTTTTGTTTATGTTTCCATCACTTTATTATTATATATCCTGCATATTGTGATAATAGATCTGACAAGGATTCTGATACAAGAACCTAGATGCAACTACTATGGATATCATAGCAATTGTTTTTGTTTATGTTTCATCACTTTTATTATTATATATCCCACATTGTGATAATAGATCTGCCAAGGATTCTGATACATAAGAACCTAGATGCAAATTTACTGCGGATAATATGAAAGCAATTGTTTTTGTTTATGTTTCATCACTTTATTATATATTCCACATTGTGATAATAGATCTGATAAGGATTCTATTACATAAGAACCTAGATGCAAATTTACTGTGGATATCATAGCAATTGTTTTTGTTTCTGTTTCATCACTTTTATTATTATATATCCCATATTGTGATAATAGGATTCAAGGATTCTAAAACATAAGAACCTAGATGTAAATTTACTGGGGATATCATCGTAATTGCTTGCTTCGTTTCATCACTTTTATTATTATATATCCCATATTGTGATAATAGATCTGCCATATGATTCTGAAAACGTAAGAACCTAGATGCAAATTTACTGTGGATATCATCGCAATTGTTTTTGTTTCTGTTTCCATCACTTTTATTATTATATATCCCATATTGTGATAATAGATCTGCCAAGGATTCTGAAACATCAGAACCTAGATGCAAATTTACTGTGGATATCATCGTAATTGTTTTTGTTTCTGTTTCCATCACTTTTATTATTATATATCCCACATTGTGATAATAGATCTGCCAAGGATTCTGAAACATAAGAACCTAGATGCAAATTTACTGTGGATATCATCGTAATTGTTTTTGTTTATGTTTCCATCACTTTTATTATTATATATCCCACATTGTGATAATAGATCTGCCAAGGATTCTGAAACATAAGAACCTAGATGCAAATTTACTGTGGATATCATCGTAATTGTTTTTGTTTCTGTTTCCATCACTTTTATTATTATATATCCCACATTGTGATAATAGATCTGCCAAGGATTCTGAAACATAAGAACCTAGATGCAAATTTACTGTGGATATCATCGTAATTGTTTTTGTTTCTGTTTCCATCACTTTTATTATTATATATCCCACATTGTGATAATAGATCTGCCAAGAATTCTGAAACATAAGAACCTAGATGCAAATTTACTGTGGATATCATAGCAATTGTTTTTTTTATGTTTCCATCACTTTTATTATTATATATCCCACATTGTGATAATAGATCTGCCAAGGATTCTGAAACATAAGAACGTAGATGCAAATTTACTGTGGATATCATAGCAATTGTTTTTGTTTCTGTTTCCATCACTTTTATTATTATATATCCCACATTGTGATAATAGATCTGCCAAGGATTCTGAAACATAAGAACCTAGATACAAATTTACTGTGGATATCATCGTAATTGTTTTTTGTTTCTGTTTCCATCACTTTTATTATTATATATCCCACATTGTGATAATAGATCTGCCAAGGATTCTGAAACATAAGAACGTAGATGCAAATTTACTGTGGATATCATAGCAGCCTGTTTTTTTATGTTTCCATCACTTTTATTATTATATATCCCATATTGTGATAATAGATCTGCCAAGAATTCTGAAACACAAGAACCTAGATGCAAATTTACTGTGGATATCATAGCAATTGTTTTTTTTATGTTTCCATCACTTTTATTATTATATATCCCACATTGTGATAATAGATCTGCCAAGGATTCTGAAACATAAGAACGTAGATGCAAATTCTACTGTGGATATCATAGCACAATTGTTTTTGTTTCTGTTTCCATCACTTTTATTATTATATATCCCACATTGTGATAATAGATCTGCCAAGGATTCTGATACATAAGAACCTAGATGCAAATTTACTGTTGATATCATAGCAATTGTTTTTGTTTCTGCTCATCACTTTTGCCATTATATATCCTGAGTCAGACAATAGATCTCGCTGCTGACTGACAGACAAGAACCCAGATGCAAATTTACTGCGGATATCATAGCAATTGTTTTGTTTCCTGTTTCCCCATCACTTTTATTATTATATATCCCACATTGTGATAATAGATCTGCCAAGGACTTGGAACATAAGAACCTAGGATGCAAATTTACTGCGGATATCATAGCAATTGTTTTTGTTTCTGTTTCATCACTTTTATTATTATATATCCCACATTGTGATAATAGATCTGCCAAGGATTCTGAAACATAAGAACCCAGATGCAAATTTACTGTTGATATCATAGCAATTGTTTTTGTTTCTGTTTCCATCACTTTTATTATTATATATCCCATATTGTGATAATAGACTGCCAAGGATTCTGAAACATAAGAACCTAGATGCAAATTTTTATCATGGATATCATAGCAATTGTTTTTGTTTCTGTTTCCATCACTTTTATTATTATATATCCCACATTGTGATAATAGATCTGCCAAGGATTCTGAAACATAAGAACCTAGATGCAAATTTACTGTTGATATCATAGCAATTGTTTTTGTTTCTTGTTTCCATCACTTTATTATTATATATCCCATATTGTGATAATAGATCTGCCAAGGATTCCCATACATAAGAACCTAGATGCAAATTTACCATGGATATCATAGCAGCAATTGTTTTTGTTTCTGTTTCCATCACTTTTATTATTATATATCCTGTTGTGATAATAGATCTGCCAAGGATTCTGAAACATAAGAACCTAGATGCAAATTTACTGTTGATATCATAGCAATTGTTTTTGTTTCTGTTTCCATCACTTTTATTATTATATATCCCACATTGTGATAATAGATCTGCCAAGGATTCTGAAACATAAGAACCTAGATGCAAATTTACTGCGGATATCATAGCAATTGTTTTTGTTTATGTTTCCATCACTTTATTATTATATATCCCATATTGTGATAATAGATCTGCCAAGGATTCTGAAACATAAGAACCTAGATGCAAATTTACTGTTGATATCATAGCAATTGTTTTTGCTTCTGTTTCCATCACTTTTATTATTATATATCCCATATTGTGATAATAGATCTGCCAAGGATTCTGATACATAAGAACCTTGATGCAAATTTACTGCGGATATCATAGCAATTGTTTTTGTTTATGTTTCCATCACTTTTTATTATTATATATCCACATTGCGGAGAATAGATCTGTCATGACTTGATACATAAGAACCTAGATGCAAATTTACTGCGGATAACATAGCAATTGTTTTTGCTTATAGTTTCCATCACTTTTATTATTATATATCCCACATTGTGATAATAGATCTGACAAGGATTCTGATACATAAGAACCTAGATGCAAATTTACTCGCGGATATCATAGCAATTGTTTTTGTTTATGTTTCCAATCACTTCTTGTTTATTTGCATATCCTACATTTAGGATAATAGGATCTGACAAGGATTCTGATACATAAGAACCTAGATGCAAATTTATCATGGATATCATAGCAATTGTTTTTGTTGTTTCCATCACTTTTATTATTATATATCCCACATTGTGATAATAGATCTGACAAGGATTCTGATACATAAGAACCTAGATGCAAATTTACTGCGGATATCATAGCAATTGTTTTTGTTTATGTTTCCATCACTTTTATTATTATATATCCCACATTGTGATAATAGATCTGACAAGGATTCTGATACATAAGAACCTAGATGCAAATTTACTGTCATGGATATCATAGCAATTGTTTTTGTTTATGTTTCCATCACTTTTATTATTATATATCCCACATTGTGATAATAGATCTGACAAGGATTCTGATACATAAGAACCTAGATGCAAATTTACTCATGGATATCATAGCAATTGTTTTTGTTTATGTTTCCCCCATCACTTTTTATTATTATATATCCCACAGATATTGATTCCATAAGGATCTGATACATAAGAACCTAGATGCAAATTCTACTGCGGATATCATAGCAATTGTTTTTATTATGTCATCATTTTATTTATACAACCTACATTGTGGATAATAGATCTGACAAGGATTCTGATACATAAGAACCTAGATGCAAATTTACTCGTTGATATCATAGCAATTGTTTTTGTTTATGTTTCCATCACTTTTATTATTATATATCCCACATTGTGATAATAGATCTGACAAGGATTCTGATACATAAGAACCTAGATGCAAATTTACTGCGGATATCATAGCAATTGTTTTTGTTTATGTTTCCATCATTTTTATTATTATATATCCCACATTGTGATAATAGATCTGACAAGGATTCTGATACATAAGAACCTAGATGCAAATTTACTGCGGATATCATAGCAATTGTTTTTGTTTATGTTTCCATCACTTTATTATTATATATCCCACATTGTGCTAATAGATCTGACAAGGATTCTGATACATAAGAACCTAGATGCAAATTTACTGCGGATATCATAGCAATTGTTTTTGTTTATGTTTCCATCACTTTTATTATTTATATATCCCACATTGTGATAATAGATCTTTGACAAGGATTCTGATACATAAGAACTATAGATGCAAATTTACTGCGGATATCATAGCAATTGTTTTTGTTTATGTTTCCATCACTTTTATTATTATATATCCCACATTGTGGATAGATCTGCCAAGGATTCTGATACATAAGAACCTAGATACCACGGATATCATAGCAATTGTTTTTGTTTATGTTTCCATCACTTTTATTATTATATATCCCACATTGTGATAATAGATCTGACAAGGATTCCTGATACATAAGAACCTAGATGCAAATTTACTGCGGATATCATAGCAATTATTTTTGTTTATGTTTCCATCACTTTTATTATTATATATCCCACATTGTGATAATAGATCTGACAAGGATTCTGATACATAAGAACCTAGATGCAAATTTACTGCGGATATCATATAAATTGTTTTTGTTTATGTTTCCATCACTTTTATTATTATATATCCCACATTGTGATAATAGATCTGACAAGGATTCCGATACATAAGAACCTAGATGCAAATTTACTGCGGATATCATAGCAATTGTTTTTGTTTATGTTTCCATCACTTTTATTATTATATATCCCACATTGTGATAATAGATCTGACAAGGATTCTGATACATAAGAACCTAGATGCAAATTTACTGCGGATATCATAGCAATTGTTTTTGTTTATGTTTCCATCACTTTTATTATTATATATCCCACATTGTGATAATAGATCTGACAAGGATTCTGATACATAAGAACCTAGATGCAAATTTACTGCGGATATCATAGCAATTGTTTTTGTTTATGTTTCCATCACTTTTATTATTATATATCCCACATTGTGATAATAGATCTGCCAAGGATTCTGATACATAAGAACCTAGATGCAAATTTACTGCGGATATCATAGCAATTGTTTTTGTTTATGTTTCCATCACTTTTATTATTATATATCCCACATTGTGATAATAGATCTGACAAGGATTCTGATACATAAGAACCTAGATGCAAATTTACTGTGGATATCATAGCAATTGTTTTTGTTTCTGTTTCCATCACTTTTATTATTATATATCCCATATTGTGATAATAGATCTGCTAAGGATTCTGAAACATAAGAACCTAGATGCAAATTTACTGTGGATATCATCGTAATTGTTTTTGTTTCTGTTTCCATCACTTTTATTATTATATATCCCATATTGTGATAATAGATCTGCCAAGGATTCTGAAAACGTAAGAACCTAGATGCAAATTTACTGTGGATATCATCGCAATTGTTTTTGTTTCTGTTTCCATCACTTTTATTATTATATATCCCATATTGTGATAATAGATCTGCCAAGGATTCTGAAACATCAGAACCTAGATGCAAATTTACTGTGGATATCATCGTGAATGTTTTTGTTTCTGTTTCCATCACTTTTATTATTATATATCCCACATTGTGATAATAGATCTGCCAAGGATTCTGAACATAAGAACCTAGATGCAAATTTACTGTGGATATCATCGTAATTGTTTTTGTTTATGTTTCCATCACTTTTATTATTATATATCCCACATTGTGATAATAGATCTGCCAAGGATTCTGAAACAGGTAACAACCTAGATGCAAATTTACTGTGGATATCATCGTAATTGTTTTTACTTGCTTCATCACTTTTATTATTATATATCCCACATTGTGATAATAGATCTGCCAAGGATTCTGAAACATAAGAACCTAGATGCAAATTTACTGTGGATATCATCGTAATTGTTTTTGTTTCTGTTTCCATCACTTTTATTATTATATATCCCACATTGTGATAATAGATCTGCCAAGAATTCTGAAACATAAGAACCTAGATGCAAATTTACTGTGGATATCATCTTAATTGTTTTTGTTTATGTTTCCATCACTTTTATTATTATATATCCCACATTGTGATAATAGATCTGCCAAGGATTCTGAAACATAAGAACGTAGATGCAAATTTACTGTGGATATCATAGCAATTGTTTTTGTTTCTGTTTCCATCACTTTTATTATTATATATCCCACATTGTGATAATAGATCTGCTAAGGATTCTGAAACATAAGAACCTAGATGCAAATTTACTGTGGATATCATCGTAATTGTTTTTGCTTCTGTTTCCATCACTTTTATTATTATATATCCCACATTGTATAATAGATCTGCCAAGGATTCTGAAACATAAGAACGTAGATGCAAATTTACTGTGGATATCATAGCAATTGTTTTTTTATGTTTCCATCACTTTTTATTATTATATATCCCATATTGTGATAATAGATCTGCCAAGAATTCTGAAACATAAGAACCTAGATGCAAATTTACTTGTGGATATCATAGCAATTGTTTTTTTTATGTTTCATCACTTTTATTATTATATATCCCACATTGTGATAATAGATCTGCCAAGGATTCTGAAACATAAGAACGTAGATGCAAATTTACTGTGGATATCATAGCAATTGTTTTTGTTTCTGTTTCCATCACTTTTATTATTATATATCCCACATTGTGATAATAGATCTGCCAAGGATTCTGAAACATAAGAACGTAGATGCAAATTTACTGTGGATATCATAGCACTCGTTTTTGTTTCGTTTCCATCACTTTTATTATTATATATCCCACATTGTGATAATAGATCTGCCAAGGATTCTGAAACATAAGAACCTAGATACAAATTTACTGTGATATCATCTTAATTGTTTTTGTTTCTGTTTCCATCACTTTTATTATATATCCCACATTGTGATAATAGATCTGCCAAGGATCTTTTGAAACATAAGAACCTAGATGCAAATTTATCAGATATCATCGTAATTGTTTTTGTTTATGTTTCCATCACTTTTATTATAATATATCCCACATTGTGATAATAGATCTGCCAAGGATTCTGAAACATAAGAACCAGATGCAAATTTACTGTGGATATCATAGCAATTGTTTTTGTTTCTGTTTCCATCACTTTTATTATTATATATCCCACATTGTGATAATAGATCTTTACAAGGATTCTGGAAACATAAGAACCTAGATGCAAATACTGTGGATATCATCGTAATTGTTTTTGTTTATGTTTCCATCACTTTTATTATTATATATCCCACATTGTGATAATAGATCTGCCAAGGATTCTGATACATAAGAACCTAGATGCAAATTTACTGTGGATATCATCGTAATTGTTTTTGTTTCTGTTTCCATCACTTTTATTATTATATATCCCACATTGTGATAATAGATCTGCCAAGGATTCTGAAACATAAGAACCTAGATGCAAATTTACTGTGGATATCATCGTAATTGTTTTTGTTTATGTTTCCATCACTTTTATTATTATATATCCCACATTGTGATAATAGATCTGCCAAGGATTCTGAAACATAAGAACTGATGCAAATTTACTGTGGATATCATCGTAATTGTTTTTGTTTATGTTTCCATCACTTTTATTATTATATATCCCACATTGTGATAATAGATTCATATGATTCTGATACATAAGAACCTAGATGCAAATTTACTGTGGATATCATCGTAATTGTTTTTGTTTCTGTTTCCATCACTTTTATTATTATATATCCCACATTGTGATAATAGATCTGCTAAGGATCTTCTGAAACATAAGAACCTAGATGCAAATTTACTGTGGATATCATCGTAATTGTTTTAGTTTAGTGTTTCCATCACTTTTATTATTATATATCCTGCCATTCGTATAATAGATCTGCCAAGATTCTGATACATAAGAACCTAGATGCAAATTTACTGTGGATATCATCGTAATTGTTTTTGTTTCTGTTTCCATCACTTTTATTATTATATATCCCACATTGTGATAATAGATCTGCCAAGGATTCTGAAACATAAGAACCTAGATGCAAATTTACTGTTGATATCATAGTAGCAATTGTGCTTTTGTTTCTGTTTCCATCACTTTTATTATTATATATTCCACATTGTGATAATAGATCTGCCAAGGATTCTGAAACATAAGAACCTAGATGCAATTTACTGTGGATATCATAGCAATTGTTTTTGTTTATGTTTCCATCACTTTTATTATTATATATCCCACATTGTGATAATAGATCTGCCAAGGATCTGGAACATAAGAACCTGAAGGCAAATTTACTGTGGATACATCGTAATTGTTTTGTTTCTGTTTCCATCACTTTTATTATTATATATCCCACATTGTGATAATAGATCTGCCAAGGATTCTGAAACATAAGAACCTAGATGCAAATTTATTGTGGATATCATTGCGATTAAATCACTTTCTAAATATTTTTGTCTTAATAAATTGTTTTATCTATTTGGACTTTCACAGTCATTATCAGGAACCAATGTAGTGAATGTGTAGAAGTTAGAAATTTTTTGTCTGCATTTTGGTATTCTTTGGGGAGCTGGACATTTAAAATTGTTTAACATGACTTGTGTAACAGTTATTGGGAATGAGGCTACACAAAAATAATGTGATTTATTTATTTATTTTTTTAATACTAATGTAAATGCACATTAATTATATCATATGCACTTCAAGATACAATACCTTGCGGTAAATGATATCAGATTTCTGACAGCTTATCTGAAAATTGAAAAATATAGAAAAATTACACAACACAATTTTTATACTAATATATCTCAACACAGTAGCTCACTACCTCAAGTGGCTCTTTTGCCTTGTTTAAGGTGAACATTAGTTAAAAAAGAAATATATATATGTGTGTGTGTGAAGGAATGGCAAACCCATAAATACAAAGAGGATATTCCGAAAGATTATATTTAATTAATATAAAATATTACTTAGAGTAAAAATAGAGAGCTCAGAAGATATTACCCAGAGTAGTATATATATATATATATATATATATATATAAAATACGCACGCAAGTTTCATTAAATATAACTGACAAGTTACTGCAGTTAAGTTTTTTATTCAGTTTTTTGTGTTTTTATAATTTTCTTCTTTCTGGATATAATTTATGTAGAAATTGTCTGAATGTTTTGTAAGTCTGAGTGCTTTTGGCTATACTTTTAGCAATTATCAAGGATGAATTTTATTTTTACTTTTAGCTGAATGCATGGATTGTTTTATATATGTATCTAGAGTTATGGACCAGAAAAATTGCAAACAGAAATGGAAGTGGCACTGGCCAAATTGAACAGAAACAAAGTCTCAGGATCTGACGGTATTGTCATAGAGATGCTGATGTCCTTAGACAGCTTTGTTGTAGACAGGATCACAGAAATAATAAATGAAATCTACAACAGTGGCAAAATACCGGAGGACCTAAGCAGATCAATTTTCATAGTATTACCGAAAAAGTCAGGTGCAAAGGAATGTGAACTCCACCAAACCAGCAGTTAATGAGCCACTTAACAAAACTCATCATTTGGATTCTGATGAACATAACGCACAGAAAGATTGGCCCAGAGATAGGACAAGAACAGTTTTGTTAAAGATACTGGAACAAGGAACACAATATTCAGGCTCAGAATGAAATCTGAAAGAGAAATACAAACGTAGAAGGACCTTTATCTGTGCTTGAGAGACTAGACAAAGACATTTAACAAAGTACACCACAAAGACTTGTTTGAGATGCTCGGCAACCTCAAAATATTTTGAAAAGACATTAGGATATTCAAGAACCTATATTTGCAACAAACCATTTGCATATGGATAGGAAGTGAATTCAGCAGGTATACAAAAATAGAAAGGGACGTAGGACAAGGATGTGTTTTCTCACTGGATCTATTCAACTTATACAGTGAAACAATTCTGAGAGAAATTAAATCCTTGCCAAAATCATCATTGATAGCCACAATCTCAGCAATCTCAGGATGACACAGTGCTAAAAGCAGACTGTAGGGGCCTCAGCGATGCTTGTCAAATTGGCCTTGTGCCATACACAGCCAAAGTCCCCAAAATTTAAATATCAGAAGGTTGATACTGAGATGGATAAAATGTTTTGTTTGTACATTAAAGTAAAGATTTATTAACAGAATAAAAAAATTGTCAGAAGAAAACTATAAGTGAAATTTGTTAACTGAACACTATTGTATGAAGAAAAATAAAATGTTTATAGAGAAAATGCATGTAGTTAAAATTTTTCAGAGAGAACTGTAAGTATTTAAAATGTTTCACAGAAATTAAGAGTTGATGGTTGATAGTAGTAAGTAGCTAAGTATCCCTGGGCATATACTGATAGTAGCAGAATTTGAAGTCTTATGTTCCTTTCCCTGTTTTGGTAGGTTGGTGACAAGGAGAGAAAGAAGGTGAAACAAATAAGAAAATAATTATACTTATCACAGACAGTTGGAGTGTCTTTTTTTTTTTTTTGCATGACATGAAAATGAAAAAAGGAAAATTGGAAGAAGAGGTAGAATGAATATGTGATGCACCCTTATGTTCGGGTCGGCTTCCTGAAATTTCTTTTGTTACACTGTCACAAGGTTTGTCAGCTAAACACTCCCATGTCAGACTGTTTTGATCAGTCACGGAACATAGTTTAAGTAGAAAATTTATCATGTGACTAGCTCCAGCAGGCATTTTCATTCTTTAGGTGTTAAAAAAAAAATAACTGGTGTCATATATCAATTTTCTATTTCCTATCCAATCAGGATCCAGAATTTTACTTCTCACACTGACTTGTGAAATTTGCCTTGGTCTGGGTTTTTCCAAAATGCTTTTAGTCGTTTAGATCTGATTTTGTGGATGTGCAATTTTACTTGGTGTGTTTTAGTTAACTGTTGGATGATATGGGATTTGTATCCTGTAAGACAGTTGTGTTGTAGCTCGTACCATGTGATATCCAGTCGCCCATATGTATAAAAGACAATGTGTGCTTAGCACGTCAGTTGTCAGTATCGCAGACTGCTTGTGTGTTATTTTGACAAGCGAATTTTTACAGTTTTTCCTGTAAGTGTGTCATTTTGTTTGTTCACAGTTGTTACATTTGTCTTCTTTGTCTGTTGGATTTGATTTTGTGAACTTTTGTTTAAAAAATTTTTGTGCGTTGTGGGAAGACAAGTACAATTATGGCTCTGTCTCTCCAGTCTTTTACGTCATTAGCAGTGGTGACTCCTTCGCCGTCAGTATGGAACAAGACCCCAACCAAGAAAGATACAAACTACTACCTGCAAAATGCAGGAAAAGTATAAAGACTTTATTCCTGGGAATGAGTTGGTTGTCATCCCCAAAATAGTCGACGTAGCTGCAATGTAGACGATCTCCCTGCTGACTTCGGACCCAAAAACTCGAAAGTTTGTTGGTGTCAGCAGGGAAATCATGGAGTATGCCTTAAGAAGCCTTAATATCATACCTAATGTCCTGGCGAGGAGATCCTGAGCTATATGGGATGTGCTCCTGAGCTCTGAAGAGGAGGCCAAAAAGTTGGCCGGAACTACAATGAGTGCCAAGGGAATCCAACTCCAAATGGAAGAAATGGGGACTCTGAGGACCAGAGTTGTTGTTCATGGGGTGCTGCTTGAGATCTCCTGCGATCATGTTGGGGCATTCCCATGAAGGATGTTGCAGTGCAAGTCATTGTGGATTGTCCAAACTTCCTGAGAATGCCAGATATCCTGATATGCAGAGGCAGGAAGCTTTTTGTGGCTGTGGAGGGATGTAAGTCAGGTTTTTGAATGTGTGGAGCGGCAGGCTATTTGGTCAAGGCATACCCCACAAGGAGGCTGGACGGGGAGCAGGTGACACTGGCGACACCATCAGCACTGCCGGTGGTCAAAACATCAGTGGCAGGGATAAAAAAGACCATCCAAGCATCAACAAGAGAATGGCTAGAGGTGGTCAGGAGGTGGGGAAAAGTGGCTTCCATCCTCCTCAGCAGAACACCCCACCAACAAGGTTCTGTCGCTGTTGAAGAAGCAGCAGCCACAGTGTCAACCTGCTTCAAAAAGTGATGAGCAGATGGAGTGGGAGGAAATGCCTCCCCCGCATTCCTCATTGCTTAAAAGAGGACGAGAGGAGGAGGAAGTTCAGAAAAAAAGGAGTAATTGGATGGTGGCAAATGTGGTAGGGCAGAATGGGTCATGGTTTCCGCCAAAACCCAATCCACCCCTGCGTCACCCATAAAGGGGAGGAGTTATTCTGCCTCCCCAGTAAGACATGCATCTTCTCCTTCCCCCACACCCTCCTCCCAATCAGAAACACACTCCCACTAACCTGAAACTCCCTCCCCTAAAGCTATTCAGCCCACCTCCAAGTCTGAGAAAGAAAAACCCAAAAGTAAAAAAAAGTAAATCCATTTAAAAATACAAACGTATGCAAGGTAGATATACCTGCCTTAGAGAGGAACCTTTCCACACAGAGGAAGGCCCTCCTAAGGCCTCTTTTCAAAATGTCCATGGTGGACAGAAAATTCATTGAAGTTCCTGAGAACTTTCCAAACACCCCCAGGATGATCACACTGATCTGCAATATGGGGGGAAGCCTGAAAGTATGGGATCACCTCTTGGGGGCAAAGACATCTACCCAAACCTTAGAATGGCTCTAACAGAGTTAAAAGAACTTTAAAAAATGGCACAGTTCTGCGCAGGGAGTGTCCTGGTAATTCTCCACCCCTCCTTATACAGGTCTCTAAAATTAACTTATCTAATGGACATTGGCGGCATTGTCTTGGACTGGCGAATTCTGTCTGATACTGACATCGGGAGTCTAGGACAAACCGTTGAGGTTCTGACAGCCACAGATTTCCATCCAGTTTGTGCTTAAGGAATCAACTTGAAAATGTCTATCAAGCTAGCCAGCTTGAATGCAAGGGGCTTGAGGGATTGAGGTAAGGATGCCTGTCTGCTCCGTGATCTCTTGTCCTTCAGTGTGGATGTGGCTGCGATCCAGGAGACTCACTATTTTTGCAATGTTGATACCAGTGTGCTGTCTAGCAACTTTGTTGTTTATTCAGTATATGGGGACCAGTAGGCCAGAGGTGTTTTCTTGTTGGTTAAGCGTACCCTGGGTGCAACGGTGGACCTTATCCATGTCAGCATGGGGGTTGATCATGGCTGATATTGCTGTGTAAAGTAGATTGTTTCAGATTGTTGTGGTTTATATGCCCAATGACCAGGATGAGCAAGTTTCATTTTTTGTCAGTTGGGGCTGTCCCTGGTGGATTCTTCATGCCTAGTCTTAGTAGAGGCTGGAATGCCATCCTGGACTCCAAGCTAGATAGGGGCAGGGAGCTAGCTGGCAGTTGAGTGATTGTAACCTGGTTGATCTGATCGACAAGTTCGGTCTCATCGATAGATACCGGGTCGATCACCCTGGGAGGAAGATGTGGACATGGTCACTTAATTGGCTGTCTACCCAGGTAGCTAGCTACCTGGACAGAATGTTAGTGAGAAGAGTTGATATAGGCTTTTTAGATTGTCCCACATTTCACTGGTTAGGCTACTCGGAACCCAAACTTGTTTGTGCCTGGGTAACGTTAGATGGTAGGCCTTGGTTGGCTGGACACTGGAAATTCAACGTCTTTACTAGTCAAGTGGGGCTTCTGGTAACAACTAACTAGATTAGTGCAGTGGGGATTAGTAGGGGCAGTTATCGGGAATAGTTGGTGGAAGTGGTTTAAGGATAGCATTAAGTCTTTCAACTCTGATTATAGCCATCAATTCACCTTAGCTAAGGTTAATAAGGTTAAGACAAAGATAGATTCTTCCAGGTGGAGGCTGGGGGAATTGCTCCTAAAAATAGCGTTAGCAAGCGGTACCAGGGTCAGGTAATTAGACATAAGTTAAACAGGATGTCCAAGAAAACTGTGAACATGGGTGCAGAATTGCACAAGGAAGAAATCCATCAAGGTGGTGATCGATATTTTTAAGAGGTCAAGAACTCAGAGGGGCGTACTCTGAGGTCAGCCGACAATATGTGTGAGGTGTTTTGGCGGCATTTTGAGAGCCGGTTTATCAAGGAGCCTGGTCTTTGCAATCACGAGTTTTATAGCTATTTAACTGACTTTCCTTGGCTTGAACTGACTGAAGCAGCTAGCTGTGAGGGTGAGATCACAGGCGGGCGAAGTTCACTTGGCCTTGAAGGGGGCATGGGCAAGTCTCCAGGACTTGATGGTCTACCCTATGAATTGTACTTGAGGCTGTCACACATCTTTGTACCAATTTTGATGGTGATGTTCAACAACTAGTTCCGGCAGAGTTCCGTGCCCAACTAGATCTCTGGTGGGTGTGATCATGCTGTTGAACAAGGTCAAGGGTGTTGGGGAGGGTTTAGACAATTACAGGCCCATAACTCTGCAAAACACAGAGTTAAAGATTTTGACCAAGATCCTGACGAAGCACTTGCAGACAGTTGTCAAGATTCTGTTGGGACCTGAGCAGACTTGTGCTGTGAAGAGCCAAACAATTCAGAGCAACCTGTACTTGATCCGCATGATCCTAGAGGGTGTAAAAGACGATGAGCAAGCCACACTGATCAATTTTGATCCGTCTAAGGCATTTGATAGGATTGACCATTGGTATATGGCAGCTCTCCTGCAGGCCGCCAGATTCAAAGCCGACTTCTGCAAGTGGATCAACCTACTGTATCGCTCTTCCAGTTCTATGGTACAGGTGAAAAAAAAGCAGTTGGGCACTTTTGCGCTGTCTCAGTCGATTCATCAGGGTTGCCCGCTGTCGCCCTTACTTTACACTTTAACATTGGAGCCCCTCCTTTGTCAACTAAAGGGCAGGACGTGCACTTCACCCCTACACATAATTACCATTCCTGGTGGGGCTCGAGCCAGGGTTTCTATGTATGCTAATGACGTATCAATTTTCGTGTCATCCTGGGATGACATTGAGGTGGTACAGAAGGTGCTTGAGCAGTATGAAAAGGTGACGGGCCAAAATTAAATGCGACAAGTCTTCCAGCTTGCGATTAGGTGCCTAAAAGAGGGTTGCTCTCCCAGGGCCCTTCAGTTGGACTGACAGACCTGTCCGCATTCTCGGAGTGTGGTTTGAGCCGGATCTCCAGCTGGAGAAGAATTGGTCAGAGGTACTGGCAAAGGTCAGAGTGTCAATCTAAACGGCAATTGTCCATGAAGGGCAGGACTGAGGCGTGTGTTACATATGTTTTCCCCCTCATCCTTTACAGGTTGTCAGTACTCCCTCTTTGTTGTGACCATTGGCTGGCGATCAAGCACTTGTTGGCTACCCTCTTGTGGGGTGGTCACAAGCATTGGGTCAACAAAGAGGTCTGTGACAAATATCTGTCTCATGAGGGGCTGGAAATACAAGACATGGCGAGTTATTGACATGCATTGAGATTGGCTTTCTTATGCCACGTGTTGACAGAGGATTCGATTTTGGAGAGAAGTGTCAAGGAAGCCATCCTTTGCCTTTCTATCATGTCTCCCGTTTCATGGGCTGAGCACCGTCATAAGCCTCGAAATCAATCACAAAGTGTCCTGTGGGTTATTCCTCGGTCCACTGACCTTTCTTGGCCTCGGATACATTTGTATCATTTATTAGTGGAGGGGGTCGTGACAAAGGACCCTCTACGTGATTGGCTTGGCTTTTTGGTGGTGAGTCATGCTCGTTTTGGTCTTGGGTGCCAGCAGCAAATTACCTCAGCGACACTGAGTTTTCGCTTAGCTGGCAATTGATTTGGAATTTACTATCTCTCAATGACAGGCTCTTCAAATAGGGCAGGGTGGATATGCCTGATTGTCATTGGTGTGACCTTGGTTTGGAAGAAATATCTGCGCACATGTTCTACCATTGTCCTCAGGTGTGCTCCTTTTGGGACTATGTCAGTGAGTTGACAGTTCATATTGTGTCCAATCTTCTTGTGCCCACCGATCTTAGGTACGCGTGTGATAATGTGTCATCCCTGTATTCTTGGGTGAAATTTATGGTGTTTCTCACATTGCTGGGTCATAGCTTGAATGGTGATTTGGACAACGTGACAGGAGGGAATCTTGCAATATGAGTGTTATTCTTATCAGCATCTGATTAGATTCTTTGAGCATCAGCTCAGGATGAAAATCAGATCTGATAGAAAGCACTTAATATCGACAGATTTTGGCAAAAGGTGGGTAAAAGTAGCAAATCTGGTTCATGTGAATGGGGCCAGTCTTGATTTTCTTTTTTAAGTGTCTTATGACACAACAGGGCGGTTTCCTGTGACACTCCCTGGTTAAGTTAGACTTCTTTTGTGTACCTAGTTAATGTGAATGAATGTTTTCCTAGTCTGTCCCTGGCTTATTCTTTTGTTATGATCCAAGTCAAGATCCCCAACCTCTCCAGTTTGTTTTGGGCTCCATCTTTTTATCTTGACTGGGTCAGTCTTTGATTTTCTTATTCCATTATTTATTTTATCCCTCCCTTTTTTCCTTAGCGAGTGTGCTACTTGATTTCACCGTTTGCCGGAATACAGCAGCCACTCAGATTTTGTGGGGTAGACAGGTCTTACTAACATTTGTTTATTTTAGGTTGAATATTTTGTTATATTTTAGTTCGTTTTGAGTAATTCATCCCCCTCTCCTTTTTCATTTCATTATCATTAAATCTTTTAAATATATTTTTCTACTATTGTATATATTAGCATTTTTACCTTATAGGTTTGTTTCTCTTTTTTAGGTGCCACCTGTGAATATGTGGTATTGCGATGTGTAAAGGATTGAGAGATGATGGATGGGTTCTTGTGGTGAATGTGCAAATTGTTAATGAGAGATATTGTCATAAAAGATGTAGGTATAGGATAGTTACAGAAGACTACCCTCTACCCACCCACCCCTTTTCTGCCTATGTGCCACATTTTGTATAATTTTATACAAATAAATATCTGTCTGTATCGCAGACTTCAGGAAGTAACACCTACTACTGTGAGAGACTGTAAATATTGTATATACACCTTGGTTGTACCACACTGTTAATAAAGTAGTTTATCTACATTTCCCTGTGTATCTCTTCATTACATGATACATACAACAGTTGGTGATGAAGGATTCAAATTTATAGTGATCTACCAATAAAGTGTCATTCAAGGGTTAAAAAAGAGAAAAAATATATAAAATGGTAGACTTCAAAAGTTGCATGTTGGAATTCTTCAAACAACAGGAAAAACAACAGCTAGAGAATTTGAAAAGTCTGCAAGAGAGCATTGAACAACATGAAAAAGATTTGTGAAATTGCTGGAATACTTTACAAAGAAAGAAAATGATTCAGCAAATTCTAATACATCATTGCAAGAGGCGGTAATTAATTCACTCAGTGAATTTATTTACAAACCTGAAGAAGTAACATTCATGACATACTTTCAAAGATACAAAGAAATTTTTTTAAAAGACTGAAAAGTGGTCCGATGAGAAAAAAAGTAATTTTTACTAGGAAAATTTGGAGCTGCTGAACATGAAAAATATGCAAACTTTATTCTGTCAAAGCACCCTGGTGAAGTGACGTTCCAAGAAACTATTCACATATTAACGAAAATATTTGGGGAACTCATTGACAATGTCTAAATCTTACAAGAAAAGATTTGAGGACTACACAACTTTCACCAGTATGGTGAATAGATATTGTGAAAAGTTTTGTTTAAAGGAAATAGCGCCCGACATGTTTAAATGTTTAATTTTCATTCAGGGGTTAACATCACTGTCTGAAAAAGAAATGCATACCAGGTTATTAGCCAAAGTGGAACTTGAGCCAAAAATTAATTTGCAAAATTTATCCGAAGAATGTCAACATCTTTTAGATTTAAGAGCGGACAACGCAAAAATTGAAGAACAGGATATAGCAAAGAGTAAGGAAAATAAACCTTATTTGAAAACTAATCCATGTTATGGAGAAATGCATTTATATAAAGCCTGTCTATTTAAACACAAAAAATACCATGCTTGTGGGTTCAAAGGACATAAATTTTCACACTGTAGATGCAAAATAAAAACTTTGAGGAAAAAAATAAAATAAAAAATAAAAACTTTGTACAGGGCACTACTAAACAGGCAACAACTGAAAAAGTACAAAGGAAATATATCAGTATCTGTCTCAATAATTAAAGATTAAAATGTCAGTTAGATACAGGGTCTGATTTAACCATCATTAATGCTGGAACTTGAGAAAAAATAAAATGCCCAACCCTGTGTTTATTTTTTAAAAAATAGCAAAAGGTGTTACTGGAAAAAGGTTAAAATTTATGGGCAAAACCTTTATAAATGTTTGCTTCAATGGAAAAGAAAGAAAATTAAAAGCATTCATCATGCATAATTCTCAAAATTTATTTGTAACTGATTGGATAGAAGAATTTGATCTATTTAATGTCCCAATAAATAATTTCTGCAATAAAATAGATGATACTACAACAAATTCAGATAAACTAAAAAATGAAAAGAAAAATTCCCAGAAATATTTTCAGAAGGACTTGGATTTTGTTCCAAATTTAAGACCAATGCCCTATGCATCAGTAGAAATTATTGACAAAGAACTAGAGCGACAGAAAAACTAAGCATAATAGAAAAAATGGACTACAGCCTGTGGGCAGCTCCAACAGTATATGTCAAGAAAAAAAAAATAATAAAATTAAAATCTATGCTGATTATTTAACCGTTCTTAAAGATTGTTTAAAAGAAATAAATTACCCCCTCCCAACAGTGGAAGAAATTTTTGCAAATTTAAATAGTGGACAAATCTTTTCTAAGCTAGATTTGTCAGAGGATGTATCTGAAAATCTCTGTGGAAGAATGGTATGCAAAATTAGTAACCATTAACATGCACAGAGGTTTATTTAAAATCAAGAGGTTGCAATATGGGATAAAGGTAGTCCCCACCATCTTCCAGCGAATAATGGATACAATGTTAGTGGATCTGGATTTCGCAACAGATGACATTCTAATAAAAAGCAAAAATCAAGATGAGCATGCAAAACATGTAAGGGAAGTATTAAAAAAAATAAAATGAATTTGGTTTTAAATTGAGTATAGAAAAATGTGAATTTTTTATGACAAAAATCAAATTTTGGGGGCAAGTAATTGATGAAAACAGCAGAACTCCTGATCCTAATCAAGCGAACGCAATAAAGTACATGCCCGCACAGACTAACGTGGCACCATGACAATTATTTTGGGGTCTAGCTAACTACTACAATAGCTATATACTATAATATTATTCTTCCTACACAGGGCTAGTGCTATAAGTAAAGTCCTATTTAGTTAGTTTCTAACCTGGAAAAGAAAAAATGATACCATACAAACACGAAGTAAATTAAAGAGAAACTGAGCCCAAATACCATTTAGACATTTATTACATGTTGACAAAATGCAAAAAGACATACACATCACATTTAACTCACTGAGTGTAGGTGTTCATTTCTCTACACTTCTCGTAGGATATATTTTTCCTCACGTTTTTTATACGTTCCAACGTGGTGGAAGGCCTGGCGCACAAGGGTGGTCAAATATTTGGAGCAAGTCATTGGTGAAAACAGCGGAACTCCTGATCCTAATCAGGCAAACACGATAAAATACATGCTTGCACAGACTAACGTGGCATCATTACAATCATTTTGGGGTCTAGCTAACTATTACAATAGCTATATACAAAATATGCATATATTAACAGCTGCATTTAATCAGTTACTTAAAAAAGGCATAAAGTAGAATTGGACGGACGACTGTCAAAAAGTATTCATGAAATTAAAATTTGCATTAACGTCAAACCTTACTTTGACGCATTACAACCTGAATAAGCAAATGTATATTGCAAGTGACACAAGTAATTTTGGTTTGGGGGCAGTTTTGTTACACACAGAAGGTGATGGCAAACTAAAACCGATTCACCATGTTTCAAGGATGCTGCTTCTGGCAGAAAGGAACTATTTGCAAATAGAGAAGGAAGATTTAGCTATAATATTTGTGATAAAAAATTTCATAAATACTTGCACAGGAGAGAATTCATATTACAAATGGATCATCATCCATTGTTAGCAATGTTTAGTTTGAAGAAAGGAATACCAACACATATTGCAAACCACTTACAAAAATGGGAAACGATGCTGCTAAATTATTCATTCAAAATGGAATTCTTACCGTCAAAAGAAATTGCACATGTGGATGGATTATCCAGATTAATTCCAAAAACTAGTGAACCACTCGAGGAAATGGTCATTGCTTCCTTAAGGTCCAAAATGGAAGTAAAATACATTTAATTCAATACAGTTAAAGAACTTTCAGTTACTCTAGAGGAGATAAAATTGAAAGCAAAATTTGATAAGTTTATTAATCGTACAAAAAAGAAATTAATGAATCAGAAAAATAAAGCAAACAATATATTTTCAGTGTACAGTGGCATATTGATTTACGGAGACCAGGTGGTTGTACCTGCAGTGCTAAACAAAGAAAATTTTAAGAAATTTTCATACCAGACATCCGGGAATGTGCAGAATGAAGGCACTTATGCAGAGTTATATATAGTGACCAGGTATGGATAAAGATATAGAAAATATGGTGAATACATGCAAAATTTGCACATATGTAGCAAAAGCACCTCCCATGGCCTTAAACAGACAAACCATGGTTTCGCCTACATACTGTCTATGCTGGGCCAATAAAAGGAACATACATTTTTGTCATGGTAGACAGCTTTACTAAATGGCCAGAAGTTTTCAAATGCAAAGCACCAACAAGTAGAAACACAATAAACATCTTACAGGAACTGTTTGCAAGTTTCAGGGTGCACCTGATAACAGCACACAATTTTCGTTGAAAGAATTTGAAACTTTTTGTAAAATACTCTCAATAAGTCACCTTAAATCTGCATCATATCATCCAAGATCAAATGGATTAGTGGAAAGATTTATTGACGTGTACAAAAGAGTGATCAAAAATGCAAATGGTGTAGAAGCGGAAAATGAAGAACTACAAAATTTTTTATCTATCTACCAAATAATTCCTAATGGAAATACTAACGAGAACATGTCACTAGCATATGCAACACTAACGTTCGCTAGAAACATTCGCTCAGTGTTTGATGAATTGATTCCATCAAAAAAGGAAACCAAGGAATGAAATAATACCTTGAATAAAATTTATAGTCCAGGTGAGAAAATTTATTTCTTAAATTATTATTTAGGAAAATCAACCTGGATAGAGGGCATTATTGAAAAAAGAGTTGGTAATATGATATACATAATAAAACATCCAAAATGGTAGGTCTGAAGACATATTAACCAAATAAATAAAAAGGTATACCCCAGACACATGAATGACAAGAAGAACTCATGTCCGTCATTTATGACATGTTTGAGATACCCAGGCCCTCACCAATGCAACAAAACCGTATGAGCAAACAAAAATGTACCCTGACGGGAACTATAGAGATAAATCCCAAAAGATAAAAATATGATGTCCGACAGACATAAACACTTTGAGAGGGGGAGATGTTGAATCGTGGCGCATACCATGTGACATCCAGTCACCCGGATAAATAAAAGACAATGTGCGCTTAGCATGTTGGTTGTCAGTATCATGGACTTTGGGAAGTAATACCTACTACAGCGAGAGACTGTAAATATTGTATATAGATCTTGATTGTACCACACTGTTAATAAAGTAGTTCATTTACATTTCTCTGTGTATCTCTTCATTACACGATACAACAAAGACCAAGAAAGGAAAATACAGGACCTTCTACTGAAGTTAGCAAGAGAAAGTGAGAAGAAAGGACTGAGCATAATTGTCAAGAAAACTGAATGTATGGTCATCAGCAAAAAGAAAATCCTAAAATACCAACTACAGATTGGATATATATATATATATATATATATAGATATATATATATATATGTGTGTGTGTGTGTGTGTGTGTGTGTGAAATATGTATGTATGTAAATACATATATATATTATTTATTGCATGCTACTTATTGGAAAGCACTCATATCAGTGATAAAGCTAACATATTCAGTTGGATTTATGTGAATTTGTGACCCTGGGTTTCACGCTTTTGGGATCGTCAGAGTTTCTCTGACAATCACAAAAGCGTGAAACCCAGGGTCACAAACTCATATAAATCCAACTGAATATATATATATATATATATATATATATAAAGTTTAAAACTTACATGTGTAGGTCAGGATGATTCAATACTGGTGATTAAGTAGATATAAAAATGTGGACATTGTAGAAATTAACATGGCACAGGGACTGGTTATTTCATGCCTTAAGTGATCATCAGATGCGCTGATCATCATTTAACATGGGAAACTGCCAGTCACTCTGCAGTGTTTTATATATCCATATTGTTTATTTATATTATTTGCATCTACCTTTTTCTTGCCTATATAAGGCACTGTATTTAAAACATTTTTGAAGAGGTTTATATATATTTGATGGCAATAATTATTGCTCTAAACAACTGTCAAGCATTTTTTTATAGAAATTGTCTCTTTCATATGTTTAAATTATATAATATTATATAAATTTTCATATATCAAAAGGTAACATTCTTTCCATTATTTCATGTTATATATATATATATATATATAAGAGTAATATTTCTATCATAAGTGTTTATAATAAAAACTGTTTACTGTAACACAAGAGCCATTGTGTTTTGGTGCTAACTTATTTAAAAATACTACAATATATAATACTCTTCTAAGTAACAAGCAATCTTAAAAACTGAAACACTAAACCATTAGTTTTTACTACTTATAATGAGCTCATATTTGTCTTCTGCTATGAGAATCCATTTTATGCACACACACACACACACACATATATATATATATATATATATATATATATATATTTGTAAACAAATTATTATGCGACCTAGGTTCTACCATGAGTGGTGTCTTCAGGCCATTTTCAATAAGTTATTGAAAATCGCCTGAAGACACCACTCCTGGTAGAAACCTAGGTCACGTAATAACGTTTACACATGGAAAACATTCAAAAGTTCTACAATATAATTGTATTGAACACTTTTTAATACAAATGTGCACTTATCTAATTTTATTATGAACAGAAACTAAGTAATTAAAAAAATCAATATAATATATATATATATATATATATATATATATATATATATATATAATTTGCTTGAACATTATTTTTAAAAGATAACTTGTATTTCAGTATTTTTGAGAAATTTTCTTAGAAAAATGTGTCATTCAGCAGGATTTGAACCATCAACTGAATGACAGGAAGAAAGAGGATAAAAAAACCTATGGTTTCTCCATATGCGAGCATCTTTTAAATAATAGAACGTGTGCTGCTAATTTTAGTGTCGACAGGTTCACAATCATGTCCTGGTCACACTTTTTATTTCATTTAAGAGTGCTGGAGTCTTTGTATATCCGGTCCTGCAAACCTTCTCTCTGTAAACAGTGTGAATGTTTGCTGGGACTTGCTATCATTAGCTTCTAGTACTTCTTTCCCTTTCATATATATATATATATATATATATATATATATATATATATATATATATATTTTATAAGCGTTTCACCCCGAGCAAGACATGTCACTGCCACTACTGTGCAGGGGGCTACATAGAGTGGGGAAAGGATAGTTAAATATAGGAAATGTCAGAGGGTGGGTGATAGGCGGGTAAAGATACCGAGAATGAGGGTTGGGTAGATGAGAGTCTTCTGAGAATAATTGGGAGTTAGTGTGATAGGAGGTGTCTATTGACCCTACATTTAAACACCTGGAGATTGTAGCTGTTGGGAAAGCAGACTTGTGGAAGGGAAGTGCGAGAAAAGAAGTTGTTGGAGTAGAATTTACGGTTACATCTTATCTGTTTAACTGTAAAAGGGTGAGACCTAGTTGCTAATCTAGTATCTCATGTAAATTTGTGCTTAGGCAGCACCAGTGATCTAAGTTCATCAGAGCAGAAGCCATGAAAGTACTTAAAGAAGAGGCACAGGGAAGCCACATCACGCCGATGAGAGAGTGGTTGCAACTGGTCTGCCAAGTCAGTATCAACCACGTTACAGATCCTCCTTTGTATTTTGTCAAGAAGCCCAAGGAAAGCAGCAGGGGTATCCAACCAGATATGGCAGCAGTATTCAATACACGGGCGGATGGTAAATTTGTATATGTGCAGGATAGATTCAGGTGGGAAAAAACTTCCGGGCCCTGCACAGAGAGCCGACTTTCATAGCGGCAGATTTGGCAATGGATTCGATATAGTCATTCCATTTGATGTCCGCCGAAAGTATAAGGCCAAGGAGGCGTAGTGTTTTACTCTCTGGGAGGCAAGCCTGTCCCATGCTAATTTTTTTTTTTTTTTTTTTTTTTAATCATCTCACCCCAAGCAAGGCATTCCACTGCCACTATTGCGCATGGGGCTACATAGGGGAAGGTAAAGAGAAGGAGTGGATAGACATAGGGAATGTCAGGAGAAAGGTGAAAGATGAGTAAGGATAGCGAGGATGAGGGTCGGGCAGATGGGAAGAGTGCTTGATAGGATGGGAGCAGGTTAGTGTGTTAGGAGGTGTCTATTGACCTTACATTTAAACTCCTGGAGATTGTAGCCGTCAGGGAAGCAATCGTTTGGAAGAGAATTCCACAGTCGGGAAGTGCGAGGAAAGAAACTGTTGGAGTAGAAGTTACGGCTGCATTTTATCGGTTTCACTGTAAAAGGGTGGGATCTAGTTGCTAATCTAGTATCTCGTGCAAATTCGTATTTCGGGGGCACCAGTGATCTAAGTTCATCGGAGCAGAAGCCGTGAAAGTATTTATAGAAGAGACACAAGGAAGCCACGTCTCGCCGGTGGGAGAGAGACTGCAGGCGGTCTGCCAAGTCGGTATCTATCACATTACAGACCCTCCTCTGAACCTTATCGAGAAGCCCAAGGAGAACAGCAGGGGCACCCGACCAGATATGGCAGCAGTATTCAATGCACGGGCGGATGGTAGATTTGTAAATGTGCAGGATAGATTTAGACGGAAAAAACTTCTGGGCCCTACACAGAGAACCGACTTTCATAGCAGCGGATTTAGCAATGGATTCGATATAGTCATTCCATTTGAGGTCCGCTGAAAGTGTGAGACCAAGGAGGCGTAGTGTCTTACTCTCTGGGAGACAAGCCTGGTCCATGCTAATGGGAGGTAGGTGAGATTGTCGATGATGGTTAATTGACAGTAGCTTCGTTTTAGAAGCATTAAAATTTACTAGCCATTTCTTACCCCAGTCCAATATGGATTGGAGGTCTTTTTCAATCTCGGCTGCGAGTTTAGCTTTGACACCTAAACCAGATTTTTGTTGGAGGCGAGAATAAACTGTGGTGTCATCGGCGTACAAACCTATTTGAGTTCTTATGGAATCAGGGAGATCATTAATATATATCAGGAAGAGTGTAGGACCTAAGATGGAGCCTTGGGGGACACCTGCGTTTGTATGGTAGTTCTGAGAGGCATGTCCGTTTAATACCACTTTCATTGTGCGGTTAGAGAGGAATGACTGGATTAGTTCAAACAAATGTCCAGTTATACCATAGCTCCGCAGTTTACATAGAAGGCCAGCATGCCAAACTCTGTCGAACGCCTTAGATATATCCAATGCAACGGTTCGAGCTTTGCCATTCCTGTCGAGTGCCTGGTATATGTACTCGGTGATGGTCGTTAGCATATCAGCAGTAGACCTGGTGAAGCGGAAACCATATTGCTTGTCCGAGAGGAGCCTGTGTGCTGTGAGATGCTGAACCACCTCGGCGTTGATAATGGCTTCAAACACTTTGCCAAAGATCGGAAGAAGGCTGATAGGGCGGTAATTTGCAGGGTCAGAGGGTTCTCCAGTGTTTTTAAATATAGGAACTATAGAGGAAGATTTCCAACAGGCAGGAAAGCAGGAAGCAGATAGGCAGAGGTTGTAGAGCTTAGAAAGGATAGAGGAGAGTTCAGGGGCACATTTCTTTAAGACTATGGTTGGGATTCCGTCACCACTGCTCGCTTTATGAGGGTCAAGTTTTAAGATTATCTTAGACATAAGCGAAGGTGTAATGTGGACATCATTCAGTTGTGCCTCGGTTCTAGGTGAGAAATCGGGTGTAAAAACTCCAGATGAGTCCAGACTCGAATTGTTCGAGAATCTGTGGGCAAAACATTCAGCCTTATCTGCTGGGGAGGTGAGGACCTCAAATTTGTTGATTAGCGGGGGTATTGTGGACTTGCTCTTGTTAAGTACTCTTTTACAGAGTCGCCAGTAGTCTTTAGAGCCGAATTTAGAGCATGCTATGCGTTGCTTCATTCTGGCAGCAAACAACATCTTAGCTTCATTAAGTATCCTTTTACACTTATTACGAGCTGAAGTGAAAAGGCGCCTGTTTTGTTCCGACGCATAGTTACGATAGAGTCGGAAGAAATGATTCCGGTGGGCAATGGCAGCCGAACAAGCAGGTGAGAACCATGGAGACGAATGAGATTTAAGCTGGAATTTCCTAGCAGGGATGCCAGCCTTAACCCAGGAGGAGACCTCGGATGCACATTCTTCGATGGGAAGACTAAAGACGTTGTTCCAAGGGATGTCACAGAGGAAGTCTCGAAACGAATCCCAGTCTGCTCTTTGATAGCAGTAGGATATTCTAATGGGAGGTAGATGCGATTGTCTATGGTGGTTAGTTGATAACAGCTTCGTTTTAGAAGCATTGAAATTTACTAGCCATTTCCTACCCCAGGCCACTACGGATTGGAGGTCCTTTTCAAGCTCGGTAGTGAGGTTTGCTTTGTCGCCCACACCTGGTTTTTGATTGAGGTTTTTATCCTATTTCTTCCCTTTCTCTTCATTCATTCCATAATTTATTTTAAGTTAATCTCCCAATGAGACCTGAAGAGCCAGAGCAAAATCAGTTGCTTTATTTTTAACCTGCCTAATAGTATTCAGCTTTATACTTTCATATCTATTATCAAGTTCTGTACCTTCAAAAACATCTTTAAATGTCTTAAGTTAAGGTACAATCCTAATTTAATTGGTAAATTAAATAAAATAATATGAATTTGGGCAAAATTAAGAACTTTGAAGTTTCAAACCTCATTTCTGCAGAAGTGTATTCAACACAAGGTTTGTCTGTCCTCTATTCAATTCAAAATAAAGAGGGCAAAATTATATCTTGGTTAGAAGATAGAAAATGTCTTTATTAAAGACCTTCTTCCACAACTTTCAACCATAAACCTGGGGTTAGAAATTGAATATTATAGATTATAGTGCGAATGTAGGAATTTTATTTCCTTTTTTTATTGGGTGTGGTTCTCTAGATATTTGTGTTGGGTTCATGAGTGAGACTGTGGTAAATTATCAATTAAGCTTGAAACCAAATTAAAATTGTTGATACATAAGAATTATGGAGGTACAACTGAACCAAATAGGAATAATATTGTAAATCTTTCCTCTCATGAACCAACTGAGCTTGAATCGTTTGTTCTTGCTCATGGTTTGAACTTTTGCATTCCTCCCTCTGAGCCTGATAAGGAGAAGATATTTGCCGAGTTTGAGGTCTTGTTCACCCAGTTGACATTGCCTAATAGTATTCAGCTTTATACTTTCATCTATCTATCTATCTATATATATATATATATACACTTTTAAAAATTGCATAAAAAATTAGTGTATTCCTTACCATTCAACATATGCCAGTAGTTCATTTGGAATTGTCCAAGAACTTGTATGCTAAACAGTTTTAAGAATTAGTCTTATAATAATAACCTTTACCTCCAAGACTACTTATATGTGTCATTCCAGCCCAAAATTTCAGAAATATACCAGAAAGAATTGAGAACTGTTTGCTGTTAAAGATGATTCAAATATTAGTTTTCTCTTCTTTTTTCACAGCCAAATGTAAAGTTTCCACAACTTATTGTCTTAATGGAGGGTTATGTACCAAGGGACCAAATGATGTGTATGAGTTTTGCCGTTGCTCTAAGAACTTTACTGGAGATCAATGTGAAATATTTGTTGGTAGGTTGATCATTGGAACATCTTTTTGAAACTATTTTGATTGTTAGAAAGTCTGAGAAGTTTAATAAACTTTTATATTCTTATTGTTTATATTTTCAGCCATCTTTTTTTTTAAATCATTTAACTCCAAGCAAGTAATAGCAAGGCAATAAAGCCACAAAGATGCAAGGGGTTAATGAGTGTTAAAAATATGAGAAAATCTAGTGTTCATGGAATAAGAAATTTAAAAATCTATAGAAAGTAAAATTTGGCCAGAATGAAAAAAATTAAATATTTCACCCCAAGCAAGGCAATAAAGCCACTGGGACACAAGGGGTTACTGAGTGTTAGAGAATATGAGAAAAACTATTAATAATGAGAGAGGACAATAAAAGAACAAGAATTAAAACAAGAGAAATTAAAAAGACAGTAAATAATGATTGATATTGCATTTAAATTTTTTAAGATCAAAGTTGATGGAACCTGGAAGAGAGTTGTACCAGCAAGAAAAGAAGCTGTTAGCATTGGGCTTATGGTTACATTTAGCCATTTCAACCATAAAATGACAAGACCTTGCCAGCCAATCTAATACTGTGCTTAAATTCATAGAGACTGGGTCCATAGTGGAAAATTCATCAGTACAGTTACCATGGAAGTATTAATAGAAAAGGCACAGGAGAGGTATATATTGATCATTTATATTTGTGTCAATAAGCATTGATTTGATCCAGGAATAGGTAGATAACACTTTTCTATTTAGATGATAATTGGCTCGATGCTGTGTAAATATATTTTGATTAAGACTACAGATATAAGAACTAAACAAGAATATTTTATCTCTGTAGATTAAATAAAGGGTTCATTTCAGAATTCCCTGCGGGTTACCAAGATCAATACACATCTAAGAAAGGCTGGAAGGCACAACAGCCAAGACATTGTGATAACTACAGAGATGAAAACAATAGTCCAAATACAGTGTAAATTATCAATCTTGGTTTGATGAATAAATTTTCAAAAATGTATTTTTCAGAACCTACCGATTCAAAATCAACATGGATCTTCGTGGTAATTGGATGTGTAGTAGGAATTCTATCCATTATTCTCATCATTGGTGTTGTCTTATGTCTCAGGTGAGTGGTGTATTTTGAGTCTATTATGGGATTGTCATAGAGAAGTGATTAACAATAAACCCTCAAGATCATTGCAAGTGGAGTAAGATGAAACATTACTTGAAGCCCCAGGATTGTGGCCCTCTGCTAGGATTATCTAAGCCGATTAAATATGCAAGATTAGAGTAGAGGAAAAGCAAGAATTTTGATTGCCAAACCAAGATAAATAAATTAGTCAAAATGAGTAAGAATAAAAAAAAATCCATGGAATAATGAGAAGATTTTATCTCAGAATCTCAAACCAACTTATGGCTGTTACTACTACTACTACTACGACACTGGGACCACAGAGTTATTTTTTTTAAAAAAAGGAAACGAAAAGAGACTACTAACGGGATGATAATTGTTGAAATTCTTGGGAAGGTAGAAAGAAAAGTTGAAAAAAAATGAAGAATTAAATGCATTAAAAATTTTGTCCTAAAATAATAAAATGACCCTAAGAAGAGTTCCAAGGAAAATCAAACCTAAATTTAACTGGACGGAATTCTGTAAGATTGAGCAAAAGCAAGACTACCAGTTCTTCCCCACCAATAAGAAAGAGACAATGTATCATCAAAGATGCTGATCCTGGAAAATAGAAAAATGTTGTCCATAAAGTAAACAGGTGGTTACCCGAATAACTAAAGAAAAATATCCCTACAAAAGTAAAGATCAGCACTTGGAACTGGGGACAGGTCTGTTCATTTTAACATTTGTCAATATTTTTCTGGCCAACATTATTTTGAATTCTTTTGGAGACAGGCTGATAAAGAATAATTAATTACTTGCCTTGGATTGACCATAGGCAAAAGGCTGTGTGGTCTTGCTGACCAAGATACACATAAACAGAGAAAGATAATTTGTTTTTCTTTTAGTTTTTTTTATTACAAAAGATGTTGGGAATATTTTCTCTCCTTTCCCACCCATGACAATTGAAAATGAACAAAGCAATTCTTGAGACTGTCTCCAGTTATTTTAGATACGATCAAATTTCTGGATTTAGAAAATCAATTAAAACAACTAAAAAGAGACAAACTGATAAGATTAATTACTGGAAATCCTCTTTTCACCAACGCATTCTAAAAGTTTGTTCATCACAAAGTCAGTTGTACCTTTCCTTGGAGTAGGCTGAGGTAGGATGCTGAGAAGGTGGGAGAGAAATATTAGCACCACCTATATGGAGCAATGGAAGTAGGGGAGCTGGGTTAAGGGTGGCTTGATTCCTCTGACCACTCTCAAAAGGAGGCTGGACAACCCCCAAATTTGGAAAATCACTCAAGTAAATATATTTTGAAAATAAGGGATTTTAGATAAAGATTGATGCTAAGATTGGGAGATAACCAAAACCTCAGACCCTGGTCAACCCCACACCTGCCAGGCACATAAGCTGGAGGTTTGAATAACAAATGAAAAGTTCCCACATTACTGCTACTGGAATCCACATAGTTTGCCAAAGCTTCCTCCTCACCAAGACCTTGTGCCAACCCTGAAGACAATAAGTAAAAATTTAACTAACACAGGCTATAAACTCCAAAAGAGGATCCCAGTGTCATTTAGTTATAACAGTAAGTGAGAAGGATTAAAACCGCTGTATACAACAAATGATATATAATACAAAATCATTGTTACATTTTTAACCGGAATTAATTCTTTATTCCAAAGAATTCTTTTTTGGTGTAGCTCCTCACCGTCAACCTTCTCGTCACTCCAGTTTACTTCATGAGCAATCTTCTCACCCTCTGAGATCAAAAACACAACAAGGCAGGTGAGTGAACGGTCGTGAAGGCGACAAACACTCATTAGATTGAGTGGAACTGTGCTCATCAAAACAATACCAGTGACAAACCCGCAGCACATTAACAAGTGAGGAGTCAGCTAAATGCTAACTACAGTGATCTGAAGGAATCTGAACACCAAGTGCTGGAAGTAGGAGGTTATACTACTACTACTATTACGACAAAGTAGTCAACAATACAGCCTGGAATAAAGGAAGAAAAAAGATCATCAAAATAAATCAGAATTAAAAAAAAATTAATCTCACAATATCAAACCAATTTAGACATGCAACAAATATATATTGCTTAAATTTATATAATTATGATTTTTATTTATTTATTTTATTTTATTTTTTTGTAGAGTCAGACGGCAGAAGAAAAAGAAACAATGTGTGCAGGTGGATAATGAAGACAATTATGACTACATAAGTAATTCATCCATACGTGGATTTCAGTCAAACGAATTTTTTGATTATATTTGGAATGAAAATACAAAATTGTGAAGTAGTAACCTAAATAAACAAATCACAATTTTTTTTCATTGTTTTTGTTTATATTTCTTAAAAGAGCATTTTCACCCGACTTAGAACTTTTCAGTGCCTCCCCTTTACTCCATTTCCTTTCCCCATGAATGAACAGGCTAAGATAGATATTATAATTACTGAAATTTAAATGAACAACACAGGCTTCTCAAATCCATTGATTGGATTTTTCTTTTGTCTAACACTTTTCAAAATATGGACATTTATGCTGATAGTGAAAAATTTATATATTATTTGTTTTCAGATAATTGTTTTAATTTAACATTATTTTTTCTGACTATAAAAATTTTTCTTTGTGCAACTACATTCCAGATATTTTAAACAGTGTACAAAAATAAAGCTTGCAAGTATATACTTTGAAGTGTGCCAAGAAAAGTTGTGTATTACTTACAGTGACATGCATAAGTATTGGATACATATTAGTATTATTATTTTCTGTTATAACTCTAGTTTATATTTGCCATTTTGCCTGATATTTGGTAAGTAATATCTCATAAAATTGTTTTAGTTGTATGTGGAAGGAAAATTAAGAAATCATGATTGAATCCATTTTTTTTATCAATGTTAAAATTTACCCTATGCAAATGTATTGGATACATCAATTTAATATTTTTTTGCCTAGCCTCTGTTTTGTTTTACTGCTTCCAGTCGCTTTCTATAGTTGGCCACAAGTTTTCCACACTGATCCACCATTACTTTACCCCATTCTTCCTTGTATAATTCCTCTAATTGCTTGATATTTTGTGGATTCCACTTATGAACTTTAACCTTCAAAGTATTCCACAAATTCTCAGTTGGATTCAAGTCAGTCTCCTGACTTGGCCAGTTGAAAGTACTAATACCATTATTTTCAAACCATTCCTTTGTAAGTTTTGCACTATGTTTGGGATCATTGTCGTGCTGAAGCAGGAAATTCTGACCATGTCCTAAAGAAGTTGCAGATTTCTGAAGGTTTTTCTCTAGAATCTCCCTGTACATGCTACCATTCATTCTACCATGTATAACTTGTAACTCACCTGTGCCCTTGGATGAAAAACATCCCCATATTAAATGGAACCACCCCCAAACTTAACTGTGGGGATGGTATTGTGTTTCTTGAAGACAGTGCCATTTTTTCATCAAACACTTGTAGCTGCATTCCTTCCGAATACTTCAGCTTTCATTTTATCCAACCAAATTATTTTTTCCCAAAACTGCATACCATTCTTTTCATAAGTTTTGACAAACTTTAATTGGTCTTTGACATGTTTGGTTTTCAGTAGAGGCAATTTTCTTGGTGATCTTGAATGAAAGCCTGTACGATATAGAGCTCTGATAATGGTATCCTTACTTACATTAATTCCAGCACCCTCAAGCTCAAGTTTAATTTCAGAATGAGTAATGAAGTATTTTTTTTTTGCACATTTCTGCTGATCCACCTTGAAATCCTTTCACTTATTTTTCTTGGTCTTCCATTTCTTGGAAGGTTTGCAGTACTGTCGCCATACTTATACTTTCTGATGATATTTTCTACTGTACTTAGTGCGAGATTCATTTCTTTACTGATTTTTTGGTAACCTTGTCCTCTTTTGTGACATTCAATGGTTCTATTTCGCATATCTCGGGATAATTCTTTAGTTTTTGCTATTTTTAATCCTTGAATTGCAAAATGCACATCAAAGAGTCAGGTGATCAGTAGCATTTTCTTGTAAGCAATTGTGTGCTTCTCTGATAGGTCAGAGATAACATTCCAATACTGTCAAAAATTTGAATATTTAAAGTCTTTTAAAATACAAAGTTTTGATTAGAAATTTGAAAAAGTGTCATGTATCCAATACTTTTGCATAGGGTAATTTTGAACTTTGATAAAAAAATGGGTTCAACCATGAGTTTTTAATTTTCCTTTCACATACAACTAAAATAACTTTACGAGATATTACTTACCAAATATCAGGCAAAATGGTGAACATAAACTAGAGTTATAACAGAAAATAACATGTATCCAATACTTATATGTGTCACTGTAAGTAGGTAATCAAGCCTTGCTTTCACATCATGGTTCCCTGTAGCCTAATTGGTAGGACACATATCAATTAAATGAGCAGTTTGGCAAATGGAAAAGATGTCTAACTCAAACATATAGCCACTAAAAATAACTTATATATGTGTGTGTGTGTGTGTATATATATATATATATATATATATGTGTGTGTTTGTATGTATGAAGTTTATTTATATATAGTAATAAGATATATATATATATATATATATATATATAGTGTGTGTGTGTTTGTATCTATTAATAAGGTAGATAAACATTTATATATAGTCATAAGATAAATAAATAAGTCATCTGCATACAGGCCTGCTTTATGGTATCACAGCTCATCAATGCAGCTAGATTAAATACCCGCCTCAAGCCAGGGCCAAAACCCACTTGTTAAGATATATGTGTGTGTATATATGCTTGTATATATTAAGATATATACACATTTATATAGTAATAAGATATATATATATATATATATATATATAAGTATTAATGGATTTTTTATTTAATCTGACACCTTTTATTACCTGAAGTATTTGTTATTTTTAATTGACATCCGTATTTGTGCATGTCTTGCTTTTTACACAGAGTTTATTTCATCTATCATTTGAGAAAACTTAAAGGAAAAGTGCCATCCAGCAGGATTCGAACCCATATCCCCCTTTGTAGGAAAAGCCACAATCTGATGTCACATGTGCTTTAGACTGCTCATAGTCAAACTTAAGTTTTCATGAATGCACAGGTCGGTAGACAAAATTAACACAGTTTAAAAAAGTGTTTTGCTCAAATATGCATATCCACTAAAAATATCATTGAGGCAATAATAAATAAATTATATATATATATATATAATTTTATTTGTTTGAACATTATTTTTATTGGATACTAATATTTAAGTAGATACGCAGTTTTTAATTAAACAATATATTTATAAATATCTACCGGCTTGAATATTTTTGATAAATTTTTTTAGGAAAATTTGTGTCATTTGGCAGAATTCGAACCTGCGACCCCAACAAACATAGCGGAAGCCATCAATAGATCTGTTTCTAGGAATCACTGGTGCATATTTGTCTAAATTTTTTTCAAAAATATTCAGGCTAGTTAATTAAAAACAGAATTTATTCACATGCAAATATCCATTAAAAATAATGTTCAAACAAATTAAAATATGTAGGTTATTTATCCATTTCATGACTTTCCATAATAATTTGTAAAAAAAAAAATATGTATATATCCAATTACTTCAGATGTTATTTTGTGGTTACCCATGTTTGAGTAAACTCCTGTTTTCTTTTTAAATTACATTAACTGGTTTGCATATTTAAAAGATTAAATTCACACTGTTTCAAAAAAATTGTTATCTTAAAAATAAAGTTTATACAGAGTGTGACAGAAATACCACCCACATAGCCAAACAAAGACACCATTGCCACTTGCCTGAGTTCACTAGCACAGGTAACAGTTTAAATTGTGGAGGTATTTCTGCCATTCCCTGTAGCAATAAGAATTAACACATTATTTATAATACAAGCTGACTCATCAAACCCCAAAAATCAAATAGTTTAATTTGATGAGGCAGCTTGTTTTCTACAACTGCTGAAATAAATTCTGGATTTATAGCCGTTTAATTATGTGTTGATTTTTTTTTTCCTCTATATCATATTCTGGAAAATATCCATTGATACCTCTGTTTTTATCTATTTAACATTTTATATTAATTAGACAAATTTTTGTATTATCCTCTTATTTCACAAATTTGTAATTGTTTCCTTGTGTGTGTATATATATATATATATATATATATATATATATATAAGTGGTTACTACAAATAAAAGTACATTACACAGATATTTACTTTTAAAAAGTGTGTTTGTATAATTAGAATATAACACAAACTTGAATTAATGTTGTTTTTTTTTTATATAAAACTTTTAAGTTTTTACATCAAGTTAACAACTGTTAATTTTTGTGTGTGGATACAGGAGCAGACTAGCTGAATTCTCTTCATGGTGGGATCATAGTAGTAAACGCGTCTATCCCTTCTGAACTCCAGGCCTCAACTGATGATGTTTTCCTCTTTTCAAGTCTCTCCACCAAACTACTGTCCTTCACTCCTACTTCTTACTGCCACTCCTACCAAAAGATAACTTGTTTTGCCACCAAATTTTGAATTCTTGGCATCAGTGTGTCTACCTTTTTCTATTTTTAGCATACTCGCCATTTTATAAACCATAACAAGTGCTCAATAGAAAAGGACTGTGTGTAGATGTAGATATATATATATATATATATATATATATATATAATTAAATTAAAATAAATTTTCAAAATTCAAAAATGTTGAATGAACATTTCAACATGAAATCCCTAACAGAGATTTCACGCATCCTCAGCAACAGACAGTCTATATCAAAATGAGAAATAAATAAAAGAATAAATAAACAAATGGTAAAGAAATAAAAAAATAAATAACAGTTAAGATTTGAGAAATATACTTCGCAAAAATTTTTTTTTTTTAATCAGTTTATTTTTGGTTTTTACTTTTTGATAGAGTTGTAAGTGAAGAGATAGGAAATTTGGCATATATATATATATATATATATATATTATCAAGGTACAAGGTGTAAATGTTTGATAGTAAATTTATGATTTTATATATTGATTTACATTTATACAATTTATCATAAAACTGAAGGAGTGCTAAAATGTTCTCAGTCTGACCCCAACCGCCAAACATTACAATTCTGACTTTTGCAAGTGGGCCAGTGATTCTTTAATTTGTCAATTTATGAATAAATGTCAGATTTTCTGTTGGATTAATGAAGAAAAGAATTGTTTACTTTTTGGGGTGTTCCTCATATTAAATCAGGGATGGGCAAATTTTTCAGTGTAAGGGCCACATTCACAAATTCACAATTTTATAGGGCCACATAGTATATTTAACCTAAATAAAAAGCTTTTAAAGAAAAAAATGAAATTTTTATTAATTAATATTTGAAAGAAATGTAACAGATTCATATAAAATGCATTTATTTAAAAGACAAAGTAACTCAGTTTAAACTTTAAAAGAAAATTTTTATTAAAAAGTATTTTTAAGTAGGAGCTTCACATGAAACACATTTGAAAGACAAAATAACCTCATTTTAAGAAAAGAAAGTAATAATTTTTATTAATTAGTATTTTAAAGTAGAAACTTCACATGAAAACAAAATAACTGAATATAAAGAAGGAAAAATAATTTCTCTGTCAAATTTACTCATTTGTTGGGCTGCAGTTTGCCCACACCTCTATCAAATATTGAATAAAATTAGTTTTGCAAAACCAGATGCCAATTTTTTTTTTTAATTCTTATCCCTCTATTTGAATAATAAAAGAAAACAAAAGAAACTTTTGTTTTCGTTTCTGTGGAATCTACAGTCTAAATCAAGAGAAATCATATCCACCCTGCTTCTTATGTTTAAGCACATTCACTCTCCACCCCAACGTTTATTCCCATTCACCCCCACGCCCCAATGTTTATTCACATTCACCTCTCATCCCCAATGTTTACTCACATTACTGCAATATCATTGACCCTGACTTGGCAACTTGCCTTCAATCACTTTCTCACCAACATGAGGTGGCTTCCCTCTGTCTTTTCTACAAGTATTTTCATGGCAACTGCTCTGATGAGCTTTTCTTCTCAGTTCTCCAACCATGTGTATTTACTCGTGCTACTAGATTAGCATCAAGGTCCCACCCTTTTACTCAAAATAGTTAAATGTAACCACCTCTTCTTCTCTAACAGTTTCTTTTCTTGCACTTCCCATTTGTGGAACTCACTTCCATTTGTTTGCTTTCCTGATAGCTACAATCTCCAAAAGTTTAAATGCAACATCAATTACCATCTTCTATCTACATGATTCCTATCCATCACTTATTTTATTTTCAATATTTACTGTAATCCTGTACCTTGTTTTTTTTTTTTTTTTTTTTTCACTATAATGCCCTGCACACCAATGGCGGTCTTCTGCCTTGCTTGGAGTGAATAGATTATAAAAAGATGTTCACTTCCCTCCCCCAATGTTTAATCACATTCACCCCCCCACCATTGCCTCCAATGTTT
Source organism: Ascarosepion bandense (assembly GCA_037127315.1). Classification (NCBI taxonomy): domain Eukaryota; kingdom Metazoa; phylum Mollusca; class Cephalopoda; order Sepiida; family Sepiidae; genus Ascarosepion; species Ascarosepion bandense. The sequence continues at coordinate 1,997,337 of JBBBDQ010001648.1, forward strand.
ACTCATATTCCCCTGCTGTCCCCAGTGTGTATTGACATTCACTCCCAACTCCTATATTCATTCACAATTGGCTGCTACCCCCCTCTTATATTTATTCATATTCGCACCTTGCACCAAAGTGAGTATAAAACAAAATTAAAAAAGCAGTGGAATTCCAAAGGGAAAATAGCTGATTTCTCACATATAAAATGCATCAGATTTTAGAGCAAAGAAAATAACCGAGACTTAAAGAGAAAGAAAAGAAAAACAATATTTTGTTTCCTTACTTTCTAGTTATATGTGGGGGAAAAAATAAAATCAAAAAATAATAATAAAGGAAATGCAAGTTTTATTTCCCCCACATACCTTTGCTAAACACCTGTTAGGTGGCACTGTTTACATTCTATAAAAAGACAAACATTTTTCTTCTTTCTCCTCCTTGCATCAAGATGTAGCCATACATGAATGAAAATGTCCCTCCTGGAGAACGTGTCTTTTTTCATGATAGACAACTGAATGGTCTTTGCTTCCTCTTTCTCTAAGATTGCGCAGAGGCAAATAAAGACGTTCATGCTGGGAACATCTCCTTTAACCAGTCAATTGACAGGTGAAGTACGTACAACTAGTGCTTTGGTCATTTCAACTCTGTGTAAGGCTGGCTTGAACTAAACCAAAATAGCCATTCTTATCATGACTTACCCATAACTCCTACGCGTGTCTCTGCTAAACTTGGTAAGCTATACCTCCTTTCTCTACCACGCCCCTTCTTCTTCTTTTAGTTAGGCTTGTTGTTACTGCTTTGACCATAGATGTTCTTAAAGCAAGGCACTGCTCAATTATCATTTTTTTAAAATATGTACATCTCTCATTAGAACTTTTTAGCATACAGTAAATGGTTTCCCAGAAAAAAAAAGAATGAAAGTTTAATACCTTTTGAGTGGTATATCATTTTCCTTTAATAAAACTTGTGATGATATAGGCTACCAGACTCATGAAACAATCCTCCATTGCTTGGCTATACTAGTGCCTATGTATTTTTTACTTCCTGTTGAGTGGAATATCATTTTACTTGTGATGATAGAGGCTGACAGACTCATGGAACAATCCTTTATTACTTGGCTATACTAGTGTCTATGTATTTTTTATAATGTAGAGTGAATGAAAGTAATTCTGAAAATTATGCTTCCAGTCGTAATATCTGATCAACAAATAATGTGTGAATTCTTCTAATGTATGAAATATCTGGTGAGACATGAATGACCGCTGCATGCTTTATAGTATTTCAGATAATATAGACCAGGTCATTTGAGAGACCAGGTCTCTGCTAATGTATTTGTGTTTGGTGACTTCAATGCCCATCATGCCAAGTGGTTGGAAAACTGTCACTTGTCTTGCTTGAGTTCAAACACCGAACTTCTCAACTCACTCAGTCTCTCATGCAAGTGATGGATTTCCCCACTCGTTTCCCTAGTAACCAAAATAGACACACTTCTCTTTTAGATTATTCCTTCTATCCTTGACTCTTTTCATGTTATTCAGCTCTGCCACTTTACAACTCTGATCCTGCTGTAGTGTTAGTAAATGTCTTTACTCCTCCTCCATCCAGGAACCTCCAACCAGTAGAATATCTTACTGTTATCAACAAGCGGACTGAGACTCATTCTGTGATTTTCTTAGTGGTGTCCCTTGGAACAAAGTTTTTAGTCTTCCTGGTAAAGACTGCACCTCCGAAGTCTCCCCCTGGTTGAAAGCCAGCATTGATACTTTCATCACAGCTAGGAAATTCTGATTTAACTTTGTTCATCTCCTTGATTTTCTCAGCTACCATTGCCCACAGGAATCACTTCTTCCAGTTTTACAAGAGCAACATATCTGATCACAATAGGTCCTTTTTGTCTCTGCTTGTAATGAATGTAAGCATGTCCTAAACAATGCTAAGTTTGTTGATAGAATGAAGTCGCGTATAACATCTTGCAAGTTTGGTTTCAAATATTACTGGTGGCTCTGCAAGAGTGTGCTGAACAAATGAAAACCCTCAATCTCTCCTCTATTCAAAGCCCTCACATCCATGGTAGACAAGGTCAAGTTCTTTGCTCACGAATTCTCATCCAACTCCACACTTGGCTTGTCAGGAGTACCCACACCCAATTTCCCACCTAGAGCTGAGGCTAAACTGAAATTATATATATAACCTGTCTCTGGTCTCTAACATAATCCTTGAGCTTGACTACCATCAGGCAAGCAGAGATGATGGAATTCCAGTCATCGTGCTAAAATAATGTCCTCCTGAACTGGTTCCAGTACTCTCCAAATTCTATAAATATTATCTCACTGCTTGTTGGAAGTCCTCCTCTGTAGTCCCTTTTTTAATGAACTCTGGGAAGTCCTCTTACCTCTTTTTGGCAAGGAATTTGAGGTTATTATCAATGCTGAAATAGGCATCTCACAACCTTCTCTCTGACACAAAATATGGCCTATGCTTTACCAGGTCTACTGCTGATGTGCTAACAACCATCACTGAATAATATATACCAGGCTCTTGATAAGAACAGCAAAGTTTGATCTGCTGCTCTTGATGTCTCAAAAGCATTTGACAGGGTTTGGCATGCTGGCCTTCTGTGCAAGCTCCAGAGCCATGGTATTTCTGGACGATTGTTTGATTTAGTCCAATCATTTCTATCAAATTAAGAAATAAAGGTTATTTTGAATGGGCAAGCGTCAAGATCCTTTCATACAAATGCAGGCATCCTTCAAGGCTCTCTCCTATAGGTACTACACTTTTTCTGATCTTCATCAAAGATATCCCTGATGTAATCAGTTCCCAAGTAGGCATATCTATGAAGATGACACCACTGTTTACTCTCATCTCAATAAAAAATTTCCAAGACTGACAAAGTAAACCTTGTTCACAGAATGGATGACACTAATCGCCTAGAAAACAACACACCTTGCTTCCTTGGCTTTATTCTCCCAAATTGTTTCAAATGGAATGACTACATTAAATCCATAGCTGCATCTAATGCTAGGAAGGTTGGTTCACTGTGTTGGGCCAGGAAGTTTTTCTTGTCAGAATCCATTTTGCACATTTATAAATCTACTATTCATTCATGCATTGAATACCATTGCCATATCTGTTTGGATACTCCATCTTGAGGTTCTCAACAAAATCCAAAGAAGAATTGGCAATGTAATTGATCCTGACTTGGTAGCCTGCCTTCAGTCACTTTCTCATCAACATAATGTGGCTTTCTTTTGTCTTTTCTACAAGTATTTTCATGGCAACTGCTCTGACAATCTTTTTTCTATTGGTACCCCAACCACATGAATTTACTTGTGCTACTTGATTGGCATCTAGGTCCCATTCTTTGACCATCAAAATAGTTAAATGTAACCATCTCTTCCACTGTAACGGTTTCTTTTCTCACACTTCCCGTTTGTGAAACTCACTTCCATTTGCATGCTTCCCTGATAGCTACAATCTCCAAAAGTTTAAAGGCAATGTCTATTGCCATCTTTTATCTATTAGATTTCCATCCATCTCTTATTTTTTCTTCAACATCCTCTGTATCTTTCTTTATTCTCTCACTGTAAACCCCTGCACACCAATGGCATTTCTGCCTTTCTTGGGGTAAAATGATCAAATGGCATTTGAGTTTATCGAAACTTGTTCAGACTACAGCACTGCACTAAGTTGGACATCATTTATATGAAAGCCCTGAACAAGATTTTTTGCAAGATATTTACTTGTGACAAGAAAACAGGAACCTCCAAAAATCTGAATGACTTCTTCAGGGGACTTGAAAAACTAAGACAGGATGGCTATTTCACAAATCATACAGTCAAGTTATGCTTGACTTTTAATTGTGGAATTGCTTCTCCAAGAATATGTCAAAGAAGAATAACGAAACTTTTGTTCCTCTCAAGCTGTTGGAGTCTGTGAGAGTAACCCTTCTAGCAATGATAATAAAATTAAAATCTTAAACCCACTTGAAACAACAATAGTAGCTGCGAATTAAAAATCCGAGAGTACTAAATAGGAAAACCTTTTTCTTTTGTGAGGTCATACCACACCATAAGAGAAATAATTGTCTAACTCGGGACCCCAAACGACCATAGCAATAGCAGCAGCAGCTAGTAGCTTTTCTCTGACCTTGACCAACAAATGGCGGACCCTTAAGTCCCTCCGTAAAGAAAATTTAACTACACGTGCGATACAGATCAATTCTGCAAATACGCACTAGCCTAAAACCATCGAAATACACATGGAATTAGGCTGCGCTCCCCAAAACACCAAACAACGTAGGGTGCAATTAATATTTAGCGCTTTTCTACTCCTACTGATCTGGGAGCAGTGACCGAACACCTCTTCGCTTATCACCAGCCTCGCTGCACCCAGAAATAACACCCTAGGCTTTGAACCTGCCTCCCGGCGTTCGCATCTAGCCGTTACACTCGCTTCTGGCATTGATCCTGCTTTCCGGTGGTAGATCAGCCATCGAGGCCATCACACCAGCTTCTGGTCCTGATCCTGCTTCGGCAGTCGAATCGGCCACTCAGGGTCGCACCCGCGACGACCATCGCTTGACTCAGCCCTGTTTAGGGATTCCGTTACCTTTCGGTACGGTCTCGCACCCGCGATGGCCATCGCTCAACTCGGCCATGTTTAGGGACTCCGCCTTTCGTCAGGTATCCTCCACTGGCACGAGCTCGCCACTCCGACCTAGACCCGAAGACGGAACGTCCCAAACCAGCCAGGCAACTCATCCAGCATCTCCAGCCGACTAGCTACCGCAACGAACGTCACAGCTCGACCCGGCACTGAACGAGGTCTCACCGCTCGCCGCACCAACTCCATAGAGGCTACCACCCTGCGAACCCGAACTACATCTTGTATCGACTCCCGAAAATAAAACCAAAGTTGTTATTGTTTTTTACCTCTGCCTTTGTCTCCTCATTGTCTTGGCTGTTTTCACACTTATCAAGAATTCAAGTTTGCAAGGTCGACTTCCTCCGGGACTCGACCCCGCAACAAGGATTTAGTCGTAAGTTTCCTCCTTTTATGCAAGTCAGGTGGATCAAAACGAAAGTTGAAAGTTTTTGGCAGAAAATTGATCTAAACACGTTCTATCACATGTCCTCAAGCGCCTTTGTTTTATTAGCCAATCAGCAAAGATTTTACTTCAACATTCAATCATAAGAATAAAAAAGATTGCTTATTTTCAATATCTGCGCGACAAAAATGTTTTAATCTCACATTCTAAGTAACTCTATGCACTTTCTGATTCAGTTGCCATTGTTCTCTAGTTGTTATTCCTCGCCCGACCCAATTTAATTTCATTCTTGGAATTTATACTTTGATTGACCATCAGTCCCCGCGTAGTTTCACGTAGCAACTTTTCTTAACTGTCACACGACTCACCGGTGATATTCATCAGCCAACCGTAAATCTTTGGAATATTTCAGGCAAAAATCAGTTTATAATTCATTTTAGCGTTTCAAACGATTTCGACACACTGGTTAACTTCTTATTTGTAATTTAATTAACTCATATTTTTAGGCCGCCTTTTTTAAATATGAAAAGTTGTATTCGAAATAACGAAACTTTCGTCGAAACAGCTTTCGAAATGCAATGATTTAAAAATGTATTTTAACTTCTTTTTGACTTTTTGTTTTTTACACATGAAGAAAAATTGAAATTGAATTTCCGATCTCTTACTTTTTCACGAAATTAACAAAACAGAAAAAAATATAAACATATTGCATTCAGATCATCAGTTTTTCTTTTTCAAATTGTGGTCATGAAACTTTTTTTTTTTTTTTATCAATCATGAAAGTCTATAATTTTCTCAAATAAGAGATGAAAAGTTCACTTTAAATTAACGTTAATTGAAATATTGCACTTTTCGGGTAGTCTTTTCTTTTTTTTTTTTTTTAATTTATTTAAGAAATAAAATTTCTAATGCACTAATGCAGCTAGGTCTAGCTAGCCTTTTTCACCCTCACCCCTATTCTGCCATTTAGTGATCACAAATTTGGAATTAAATTTTCAGAAAATACTGTGAAAAATTCTTTTAAGGACTCAGAATATGATGAGCTACTGTTACTAGTTCAACAAATATGCGACGTTAAATATTTTTGGTTGCAATTCATTTCGAAATTGAAACTGAGCCTCACTGAGCACCAAGGCAAAGTTTAATTTTATCAATATGTTGCCGTCATATAATCTCAAATTTTGCCGTTACTTTTTATGCCACGGGCCTGCTCGTTTCGGTATAAGATCTACAGCACGGTCTTTAAGAGAGATGCTAGCTTCATGACACGTTCATCGCATACCAAAGTAGCACCGATTATATGATCCTGGACATAAATTTACTAGGAACATTCAGAAATCAGTACACCGTATAATTTACGGAACATTAACAATGGTCTATGGATTTAAAACGCTAGCTTGTGAGTTTCGTGATATAGTGAATCAACCCCTGGGTCGGGTAGTCGAAACGGATGAGCAGTACAAAAAATAAGAACCAGACGAGATTTCCCTCGACATAAACAGTGGAACGCGATTGGTTTAACTGAGACTCTTTTTTTAGCCTGGCTAAGGGTTCCAGTCCAGCAGAATTTTAGTATGCTCGCATTGACCTCTGAGGAATACCAGAAAACACAACAACCGAAACCTTGTGATAAAAACAACAATGATGAGGACAACAGTCTGAAACAGTGTAAATGATAACTCCAAGAAATTCAGACAGGTTCAAAATAAAAAAAGAGAGACGTTGCAGATTCCGAAATCATCTGAAGGCCATGATTGAAACCAATTCTGATTTTATCGAATAAATTTACTCTGTAGTATTTCGAGATATTTTTGTTTAATTTTGGTAAATAACATAAAAAAATTCTTTAATAATGTTATCAGACAGGCAGTAAGGATTGAACCTGCTTTCAACTTTTTAGGAGACGAGCGTAGCGACTTATAAATAAAGGGAAATAACTCCAAATGACTAAAGTTCATTTTTGTCTCCGTTTTTCAACTCATGATGTCGGCCCATAAATTTATCGAACCAGTTTGTAACGATTATAAATATTTGTTCCGCCCGGATTTACTCAGGTGAATATTATTAACTGACATAAACTTATTAATTTTTTTCTATAAAAGTGCATCAAATCAATTTCTTTCTAAATCAATAATTACTTTAAAAACAACAACCAAATCTCCACATACGAACGAAAAAAACTTTTAACGTCCCAGACAATCATTTTTCTATGTTAAGTTTAATTTTGATGATTTATTTTACTAATATTTTATGTACTCGTCACAGTTTGGAATAAATAAATCCTAAGTTAAACATAAACATTACGTACATCACAGAAACAAAAAAATGACATTTTGTTTTGTTACTAAGTGTTAAAAAGAATCTTTCTTGCTCTTAAAAAAGTTTAAAATAAAAACGAGGTATATATTTTAATCGGTGGCAAAAAAATATTTTATAAATTTATTGATTGCAGTAGTAATAGAAATTGTTATTTTTATTTAAATTAAAGGATTTTTATTTTAGTTTATTTATTTAAGTTATTGTTATCAAACAACACACTTAACTGACTAACAAATAATATTTATCAAGGTTGTCAACATTATACGTCCGATAACATTATTTTACGATAGCAATAAAAGTTATCATCAAGAAATAAGAAATTCTATACTGGTTTATTAATCTAAAGTAAAAAAAAAGCGATATCTAAGGTTTTTAAATTAAAATTTAACTTCATTTTTAAAATGTAAAAATCTTCAAGTTTTTATGTTGTAATTTCAAACTAAAATTCTTTTTTATTATTTCAGTAAAATCGATAAAATGGTCCATAAATCTGTTAGCACAACACAATTCTCTTCATTAAAATGATTTTTTTTTTTAGTTTTTGAAACCTTATTTAAGAAAAATGATTTAAACTTCAATTCTAAATTGAAATAAATAAACATCTTTTTGTTTTAGTTTAAAATATCGCAGAAAAGCATATATTTTTATAAGGTAGAAATATGTTTGTTTTTTTTTTTGTTTTTGTTTGTTTTTTGTTGAAAGATGTATTGTAATGACTGCCTGATGTTTGAAAAAATTAATTAAGGAGAAGAAGAATGGAAATAAAATTTCATTATAATGATAAGCTCCATAACTGAGAGGGTTGTTGAGTCATAGAGTCGTTGTCTAGCTGAGCACTCAATCATGACAAATACAACGTAAACACCCTTATTTTATTAACTACCCACTACCCAGTAATCTTTAAAAATTAAGATATTTTAAGCAATCTAATATTTTATTGAATTTTAGTTATTTGACTTTAGTCTTAAGTTGAAACTTGTTGAGGAAATAGAATTATCAATACATTTAAAATTTACTGTTTTCTGATAACGTTGTGTATGGACACATCCATATTTATAAAAATTAACACATTTATACACGCAAAAAAATTCAAAATTCTTTTTAAAATGTTGGCGATTGTAAGCTTGTGATAACTGGAATTGAAAGTAACTCTCTTCTCTTCACTTTTACAAATTGAACAGTCCTGTGTGAAATCTAATTTTGACAAATAGGAAAAAGGATTCACTCCATATTGAAAGTAAAAGGCGAAGCCAAATTTTGCAATCTGATGTTAAATTAATTTTCTAACCAATGAAAGGAAGCAATTTGAAAAACTGAGAGAGAAGTTAACAATCCACTGGGAAAAAGTATTTAGCTATAAAAGAAAGTCACATCAGTCAGAGAGATGGAAGCAAGACAGACACCACCAAGATGTGACAAAAGAAACTTCAAGCTACTGACCCAGACATAACATCCCAACACACATTTCTTCTCCCTTTTCTTACAACAACAACAACAACATACTTCAACTGACTCCTAAAAATGAACCTCGATAGGTACAATTTTCCTTTATTGCTTTACCTTCCTTTTCACTTTCTTGCCAGCTATAAAAAAAGGAAAGGAACACAAACTTTATTATTAATTCTGTATGTGTTTACATTCTGCTACTTACAACTAAAACTCTGGATTTACTTAATTCCTTACTACACTTTCTCATTGAACATTTACATCATAATTTCACTTACAAATTGATGTTATTCAGTTGTTAATAAATTTCTACTTTAAACTTACAAACAAAATACTTTTATTCTTTCAACCTTCTGATGATTGTAATAATCCTAAGTTGTAGGGAGTGTTGGCTATGTTTGTGAAGTGGCCTTGTACCAGATATAGCTGACCATCCCTACTTCAAGCTTTTCCATGTATGATTATTAAATACAGTTTTTATGTAATAGCAATATTACCTTACTACTAGACATTAATACAAAAGTTTTTAAAAGTCTGTTAATTATTCTAATTAAAATTTTTAAAAAATGAAAATGATTCTTGAAAAATTTTCATTATTCATCAAAAATGTTTTCATAATACAATATAGTAATAATATTAAAAGCTTTTCTGATTAAATAATGTGTTGATTTAATTGCATTTTTTATTTTATAATTCAGAACAGATTTTCTTTGACAGTGGGATCCTTTTTAACAAAACAACTTTGTGATTTAAATTCTTCAAGGACTTGTTTTTATAACTAATATAAACATTATGTGATTCAAAAAAGAATTTCTCAAAATTATCTAAAATTAAATGAATGGGGTTAAAATGTAAAAAAAGTTAAATTAAAAAATATTTCTTACCAAGATTTTTTAAAAAAGAAACATTTCATAAACAATTTCATTTGTTTATAAATAAGTCTTGAAAGTTTAATTAAAATCCAAAAATTTAAAGATTTTTTTTTTAATCATTTCACCCAATACAGCTAGATCATTAAAGTCATAGAAGAAAGAACTGGTAAACCATAAATTATATGCTAAACAGGAAACAAGAGACAAATCTTTCAATCAGTTAACTGTCATACGTGATACATGCTTGGGCGATCATGTCTCGAAAGAGACATGACTGACTGGGCAGAAGATTATCCCGCAGTAGGTTGCCATTACTTTCTACAATAGACTGGTTAACAGCCAAGGCTACAGAACCCAATCTGTCCTGTTATTTAACCCATAACTGGAAGGGAGAGACAGATTAATACCTTTCCCAATGGCATTTGCACGTAAGTAAATGCAGTGAATTCAAACTGTTACCCAGTTTCTCATTCTGAGCCGATGTCCACTACACCATGTACATCTTGCTTTACTACTGTTTAAAATCATAGAAGTGCTATGGCAAATAGAATTTCCAAATCTGTTTTCCACTGAAAAAAAGTTTTTCAAATTCATGATTCTTTGTTGATGACAGAAAAATAATTTCCAAAGGTTCTAAAAAAAATAAAAGTAATTTTACATCCAAAAAGTCTTTTTATTAACTATCTTTTTTGCTATATTTTGTGCCTTTTTTCTATCATGTATCAATTTTTTTTTTTTTTTAGCAAATTTTTAGAAAAGTTACCTTTTAAAATGTCAATTAAATATATTTTAAGCTTTAATTTAACTTTAAATTTAAAATTGTTTCATTTACATGACATTTTAATGAAAATGCCATGAAAATAAAATCTAAATTTGTTTATTAAAATGTCATTTAATTAAATAGTTCTTTCCTTAAATGCTATTTAAATGAATTATTTTAAAGTTAATATTCATAAGAAAAAATATTTTGTCATTAACAAAAGGTTTGGCACCAAATTTGCTGTCAGTATGTTAGGATGTCCGTAATATGTTGCTGGTGGACAATCTAATTTAGGTAGCAAGTTATTCTGGCTGTTATTTAACAAGTTGTTATAAAAATCATCTTATGATTCATTCTAAAATTCTTTGTTTAATTTTAGGGCATTGCATAAGCATTATTGTGTTATACTGTATGTAGTTTCTAGATTTTTCTTGTTCAAAATAAGAAAAATCTAGAAACTACATACTTTTGATAACAGCATAACACAATAATGCTTCTGCAATGCACTAAAATTAAACAAAGAATTTTAGAATGAATCATAAGATGATTTTTATAACAATTTAACATGTGAGTTAAATAAAACCCATGAGAATAAACAAAAAGCTTACACCCATTGAGATGAAGGGAAATGTGGTAACAACCTTTCTTGTACTTTTATCTTTAATCCAATATGCCACTTGCCAACATGACTAGTGATCGACATCACTGGTAGCCTCTTGTTTGTGTAAAAAGACCAACCAAGTTGATATGGACATTGATGAAGCGTGTGTCTAGCACACTAAAAATTCTCATGGAAGACCTAGTTTGTCGACTGATTTTATGACCCTGACAGGATAGACAATTTTTAGCCCAATCACATATGTTAGTCGTAATATTGTGCCATACGAATTACTGTGTGATCAATTCAACTGTTGCTCTTATACTTGGATGAGACAAGCCATGAAATACTGGAAAATAGCTTTGCATAATGTTGTTAGAAAATAAGTTCTTGAGTTCTTAAGACTAGTATCACCCAAAATTATTTTGTTGCTGAAAGGCGATGCTAACTTAGACAATTGGAGTGATGTCCCTTGTTTAGCTAATCTCATGGTTTCGTCTGATTCTTGCTCCCTGGCAATAGTATCAAAATTGAAAACAGATTTATCTAAATGATTTTGTTGCTAAAAGGTGACGGTAACTTATCTAAATGATGAAGTGATGTTCTAGACAAAGTATCTGCAACAGTGTTATGTTCCTGAATGTGTTTAATTGTTGAAGAGAACTGCAAAAATCAAGTTGATGCAATTCTCTCGTGATTATTTGCTTCTAGTAGAATTTAATTATATAAGTTAAATGTTTGTGATCAGTGAAGATCAGAAAGTCTCTGCCTTTTAATAAATGCTGATACTTTCTCACAGCTAGAAATATAGGTAAAAGTTATCTGGAGAAAGTGCTGTAATTCCTTTAAGTTGGAGCCATTTTAGAAGAAAAAAATTAAATAGGCTGAAAGATATTATCACTGACTTGGTGTAAAACGGCCCCAACCGCTACTGCACCAGCATCAGTAGTTAATGTCAATTTGATGTTACCATCATTTTGCAAATCACTTCGTTTGGCACAATTCAATAAAGCCTTTCTTGCCTTTTTCACTGCTTGAGTTTGTTGGTCATTTAATTTGATATTTTTTCTTTCCTTTTAATAAAGAGGTAAGTGGTGATAAAATGTCTGAACAATTAGGAATATGATTTCTGTAAAAATTGATAAGTCCAATGAAACACCTGATCTCTTAAACCAATATTGGTATTGTTAAATTGGAAATAGAATTGACTTTCTCTTGAACAGGTGTTACTTCTTCCTGTGAGATAGTACGTTCTAAAAAGTTTAAATGTCGGACTCCAATCAGACATTTTCTTAATTTGTATTCTGTCAGTCTTTAAAACACTTGTTGCAAATGTGTAGAATGCTTTGTTTTATTCTTACTGGTTACAGCAAATTAACTTATGTGAAAACAAAAAGTGGTCCTCTGACAACTTTGTCAATAATTCTCAAAAATGTTTGCACTGCATTTCAAAGTACAAAAGGCATTTTGGCAAATTTAATTAAAGCCAGATGTTTTATTGTAAGATAACACTGGAATAACAGAATAGGGAAGAAAAGTTTTAATCACATAGGGGACATGGATTAATCATACATATACTACATGTAAAAGCCATCATGTGTAAGTTTCTATATATTTATCTGTTTTTGTTTTTTGTTTTTTTTTGTGTAAAACATTTCAATTTTAATATAGTGAAAAATTAGCTACTTACTGACAAAATGTATTGACTATGATCTTAAGGTATATTTTCTGCTTTAATTAACACTAAAATCATCTGTTAATAATGTAATACAAATATACAGTACTATGCAAAAATATTAGGTCAAGAACTATTTTATGAGGCATTTTGACAGAAAATAATTAAAGTAATTTTATTTTATTTACTCAACAAATGCTTTAACAAGAAAAGTTACAAAATAAATTTAATATTTAGTATAATAGCCTTTTGCTTTGATCACAACCTTCATTCTGTCAGGCATTGACAGCTCAAGCTTTTTCAATGTATCTAATGCTATCTCCTGCCAAGCAGCTTGTATTTTTTCCCAAAGCGTGTTTTGCAGAGTAACACCAGATTTATCAATTTTTTTATTCAAAATATCCCATAGATGTTCAATAGGATTGAGATCATGGCTTTGTGGGGGCCAGTTCAAATTCTGAAACCTTCCTCTTCCTTTTTAGTTAAATAATTCTTACAAAGGTTTGGCTGTTTACCCTGTATTTGAATTTCAGTGAAGATTTCAGGAAAATCACTCCTGTCCTAATACTTTTGCACACTACCCGTAGTGTGCAAAAGTGTTATGACAGGGGTGATTTTAAACTTTATTTTGATGCCTCATAAAAGATAAAAATAGTTCTTGTCCCAATGCTTTTGCATAGTGCTGTACATTTTATTGGCATGTGTATACACTGCTTATATACAAGACGTTAAAATTTCCCTTCTGATTCCATGCGCTTATGGCTTTAGGGAGTAGCAACTCCGACTGACACCAAATCGTTCGAGTTTCAATCCCAGCCAGAAGCAAGTGGATGTGTCTAGCCACACTGATGAGCTGTGATACAGCGAAACAGGCTTGTATGTGGATGATTATATATAACATTTGAAAAACTTTGTTGTTAAACTTGGATTAGAGAAAATTATGGAGTAGTCTCCCTTTAATATTTTATTTGTAGATAATTACATATATTTCTTTTATTTTCTTTTTCTTTTTAATAATCATTTCACCCCAAGCAGGGCAGAACTGCCACTGGTGCACAGGCAGGTTATAGAGAGAAAAACAGGGTACAAGGGTATCTTGAAGAAAGGATGGGTGGTGGGTGGGATGTAGGGAAGTGGAATGCGCGAAAAGAAACTGTTAGAGTAGAAGTAGCAGTTACATTTGACGCATTCAGATTTTCAGCTGGGACATTTCCATATCAGATTTCATAGAAAGTTTCATTGTTCAGAATATTCAATTCAGATAGCTTAAGAAAAAAAATTCCAATATTAATAATTAAGCAAAAACTAAGTACTGTTTCTAAAGACAGCCATTTTTGATGCGTCCTTTTTTTTTTTTTTTTTATAATCGTTTCACCCCAAGCAAGGCAATACTGCTACTGTAAGGGGTTACAGTGAGAGGTGAGCAGAAATAAAAAAAAAAAAACAAGGTGCAGGGGCAGGGGATGTCAAAGAAAGGATAAGAGAAAGATTAGAATCAAGGAGATAGATGATGGCAATTGACGTTGCACTTAAACTTTTGGAGATTATCGCTATCAGGGATTTCTACAGGTAGGAAGTGCGAGAAAAGAAACTGCTACAGTAGAAGTGACAGTTAAATTTGACTATTTTGACTCTAAAAGGGTGGGCCCTAGATGTCAATTTTGTAGCACAAGTAAACTTGTTTGGTTGGGGCACCAGGGTAAAGAAGCTCGGGGCAGAAGCCATGAAAATATTTGTAGAAAAGACAGAGGGAAGCCACATCTCGTCAGTGAGGAAGTGACTGAAGGCAAACTGCCAAGTCAGGATCGACTATGTTGTAGACCCTAAATCAACATCAGGTAATGTTAGTGCCACTCTATGTCCTTATATCAAAAATATTGTCTTGAAAGAGCTTTTAAATTAAATATTCTTTCTATAAGTTTGTTAAATTATATATTTTCCTTTTCATTGCATAGAATAAAGTTATATTTTATATATAAAGGCTGTCATTCTTGATAGCCGGGCTATATTAGTCATGCAATAATAGCAGATACCATAGTTCGGTGTTTATGACTCAGTGCCACACCCACTTTGCGACCCTTTTCCTAAGAGATGTCCTAATGAGTTGATTTATGGCTGCTTCACATTAAAGTTAAACACCAACCCTGGTCAGTCTTAGCTAGGTGACTCCTTGGGAATATCAGTTATTGGAAGCCTGGATGGTGTAATGGATAATGACTCGGAATTGTTAATTGGAGAGTCGGGTGTCGATTCAAGGTGGGTTCTGTTTATTCACCTATGTCCAAATACCCTTGAGAAAGATATGAATCCACATCTTCTCCTCCCGCGATGTGTTAATTAACTAACCCATTATTACATAAAAAAAAAAAAAATTGCAAATTTGAGAGAGGTGTTCCAATTCTAGTCAGGTTTGTTATATTCACTTATGTGCAAATCCCCTTGGGAAAGGGATGAATCCACCTCTTCTCACTCCTGCTATGTGTTAATTAGTAAGACTTGTATCACTAACCCATGATTACATTAGAAACAAAAATTGGAAATTGGAGAGAAGAGTTCCAATTCTAGTCAGGTTTGTTATATTCACTTATGTGCAAATCCCCTTGGGAAAGGGATGAATCCACCTCTTCTCTCTCCTGCTATGTGTTAATTAGTAAGACTTGTATCACTAACCCATGATTACATTAAAAACAAAAATTGGAAATTGGAGAGAAGAGTTCCAATTCTAGTCAGGTTTGTTATATTCACTTATGTGCAAATCCCCTTGGGAAAGGGATGAATCCACCTTTTCTCCCCACCATCTATGGGCTAATTAGTAAAGTTAATATTACTAAAACAATTATTATCTTAAAAAACAAATTTCATACAAAATAGATTCGCACATTAACCGCTAGAGGTTGATATACTACACACAGTATTGAATTCAGTGTTTTCTTCAAGGATATAGGACTCAGTCTGTCTTACAATTTTCCTATAGCTAGAGAGAGAGAACAGTTGAGTTCCTACCTTTCCTTAGTTTATTAGTATGCAAGTGAATGTAATGAACTCTGCTCTCTGATTCCCTAATCCAAGCTGCAATCCATTACTCCGCCATGCATTCTAGGTGCCCTTCTCAGATTGAACAAGTTTATGCTCAACAGTTAGCCGAGAGAAAGTCAGTTATCTTTCTGCACAACAAAAATAATTTATCACCTACAAGTCTATGTAATCTCTTTTGAACGCTATCTAAACTGAAAAATGAGGACTGAGCAGTGCCAGCCTAAACAACGTACTCGTCTTGGTTGTTGTATGCATAATGTTTCAGCCAATTATCAATAGACACCTGAAGAAGGCTAGAGTACAATAGCTGAAACATTGCAAGCATAACAACCAGGATGTACTTTCTGAATAGTATATCCAAATGAAGGGGAAGTAAACTAAACAATTTATTTCTTTTAAGAGCTTGAAATTCATGAAGTAAATTGAAGTGATATTAAAATAGAAACTTGGTTTATATGTACCCTTCAATTATTGCCAAAGTCGCAATACGCAAGAAGCAGTGAATCACCAGGATCACCAACTTCCTGAAGATACATGATTCTTAAAGAATCTATCATACATATTCTGTCATATTCATATACATGCAAATACTCTTGGTAAAAATATGAATTAATTTTTTCCCTCCAGCTATGAGTTAAATAGTAGGATTTTCACCTGGAAAAATCCTTATTCTCAAATTATTTTAAAAAATATTCTTACTTTAAATAATCTACAGAGGGTTTATATCATCATCATCATCATCACCATTTAATGTCCGTTTCCATGGCTAGCATGGGTTGGATGAGGTTTTCTTAATGGCTCTTTTCCCATCTGCCCATTTTTGTGTAAGGCCTGGCTGTAATCTCAACTTCTTTAAATCATCTTTGATAAGCAGGGTCCATGTTTTGCATGGTTTATTTATCGTATGTAATTGAACCATTATGAAATATTGGAGTGGGTTTTACAGCTGTATGCCCTTACTGCCACCAATCAGTTTAGGAGACTGGAAACTCAGTGTTATTTATTGAGACACCATCTCTAGGAAGATTACCTACTAAGGTTAGAGAGTTCAGTCTACCCTATTTTACACAGAGTTGATGTAGAGATTTTTATTTCAGAGATTTCCTTCTGTTAGACAAGTTTCTATCCAAAGCTAAAGACTTATTCAGCCTAAGCAGTTTAACAACATACATAGGACACCTCTTATACTATTTGGTCATAGCTGAGACCCTAACAGGTGCTACCACACCAGGTCAGTGTAGACCTTGGAAGAACAGCAATCCAATGAGAGTTCTACACTCCTCAAAACCTCCCATCTCCTGATCAGAGGGCTTGCTGTTGGATGTAGTTTATCACTATAACGATGACTAATATGTATGTATATTAGTATTTTTTCTATAAAAGTTTATTTTTATACTTTCATAGTGTTTTGATCCTACTTTGGAGGGGTTAACTATTTGCCCATAGCTGGGACCCTAACAGGTGCTTCCACTCTGAGTCACAGTGGACCTGGGAACAACAACAATTAAGAGGTGGTTCTATGCTCCTTACAACCTCCCAATTAGAGGCCTTACTGCTGGATGCAGTTTATTGTCATACCCAGGACCCTTAGGAGACCGGAAACTCAGTGTTGTTTATTGAGTCACCATCTCCAGAAATATTACATACTAAGGTTAAAGAGTTCAGCCTACCCTATTCTACACAGAGTTTCTATCCAAAGCTAAAGACTCTTACCCAGCCTAAGCAGTTTAATAGCATCAGTCAGTCAGTTAAGTGCCATACATGAAACACACTTGGGCAATCATGTCTCAAAAGAGACATGACTGACTGGGCAGAAGATTATCCCGCAGTAGGTTGCCATTGCTTTTTGCAGTAGACTGGTTGCCATCCAATCTGTCCTATTATTTAACCCATAACTGGAGGGAAGAGATGGACTAATACCTTTCCCAAGGGTATTTGCGTGTAAGTGAATGCAAGGAATTCAACTGAAATTTGAACTCGGCTTTTAATGACATACTTAAGACAAATAATCCATAAAAATCAAATTAGTCAATTAATCTACACACTCTGGAAAATTTTTTTTTCTAGTAATAAAAAAAAAAAATATAAACCAGCCCTATTGCAGGTACATCAACTGGAGTGTGATGGTTAACAATCTTTCTCTGAAAACCAATTGGCTAATACAATAAGTGTGATTCTATGGGTTGCAATCTATAAATTGTCATCTAAATTACACAAAAATGAAAATAACACTGACATCTTATTTTAACAGATATATTTAAAAAAATTACACAAAAATATCTTGAAATACTAAAGAGTGAATTTATTCAATAAAATCGCCATTGACAAACTACTGCTTCCAAGATGACTTCAGAATCTCATACTTCTCTTCTGAACAGTCTCCTTGTTTAAGTTGGCATGATCTTTGACTTCAGTTCATCTTTGGCATCAAAATGAGTTTTGTTGGCCTCTCGCTCAACAGTACCCCACACAATAATTGGGGGGGGGTACCATCTGGGGAGTTAGGTAGCCAAATGTAATGGGTGATGTGGTCACCAAAACTATAGAACCCAATCTATTTTGTTATTTAACCCATAGCTGGATGGAGAGGCGATGGATTCATACCTTTCCCAAGGGTATCTGCGCATAAGTGAATGCAACAAATTCAACTGGAATTTGAACTTGGCTCTCTGATTTTTCATTCCGAGCTAATATCCACTGCACCACAAATGCACATCAGAGAACTACAATGTCAATAAAATGCTCAATTTTCCTTGCAGTGAAGTTTGTTTTATCAAGAAATTAAGTTTGTAACACACTGTGAAATGCATAGATGGACTTTCTTTATGACAGGCAGCTCAATGTGTTTGTGAGTTCATAGACAAAGATGGTTGTTTGTTAATCCCTTCTAATGTGTGTGCAGACAAGGCCTTAGTGCCTAATGGCTGTCTCCCTCCCATTGTGTGCATGGATATATGTGTAGATCAAACTGGCCTCTCAAATTGGTTTGAATCACAAAAATCAATATGCTTCAATTTTTATATCTGTAAGGAAGAGCCAAAACCTAATTTTATATAGGGGTTTTAATTTTTTGAATACAAGGTTTTCATTGGTTAGAAAATAATTTCATATTGGCTCACAAAAATCTTTTACTCAAATTTTCAAGAGTAGTGAAGGGAGTCATTATCATTATTTTCTAATTGGTCTAAAAATAACAAGTGGTTGGTCTACAACTATGTTTGCCAAATATTTTGTCTGTATTCGTTCTTGTTTTGATTGTTTATAAAACAAACCTTCTGATGGGATTTTAATGGTTGAAAAATATTTATAAGATTTAATTCCTATAAAATGAACAAACTCCAATTCTTTAAACTGATTTTTCTATCCATGACCATCACATGAAAATAATTGCTTTCTTGTATTTTTTAACGTTTCTTACATTTATTTGTTATCAGTTATGTGCTTTCTCCACCTCGCTACTGAGATTTTTATTTATTTCTTTTCAATTTCAGGGGTAAAGTGGCTTTTATCACTGGAGGTGGAAGTGGAATATGTTTTACCATAGCAGAGATTTTTATGAGGTATGTCTGGGGTGAATATCAGCCATTGTTAAAATCTCTTTTAATTCTCATAGAATAAATTCAAAGCAAGAATAAAAATTAGAATCAGCGATGGTTAAAGAGATTTGTGGTCATTGTTTAAAAGATGAAATGGTCAAATAAAAATAAGGAATCTAGAAACCAACTGATTATTATTTAAGGATATAATATGATTTAATATACATTTTTTTTTTAATAGTACTGTTATCAGGTTGGTGGGGAGGGGTCATCATTTGAAGTTGAGAAGGTGTCCATGTGCTGACAAACAAGAACTGTTCAGAAAATCAACAAAAGAGTGAAACATTTTGAGGATAATTCCTGAAAGAAAGTGAATTTCTTAAAAAATGCAGTTAAAAGTTAAAAAAAAAGTTAAAATTACTCTTTTGGTGAATTAGAGGGATTGATGTGCATTGTCTATGCCATGTTGTGTGCGTCTATTGCACTGAGTGCTAACTTTAGCATCCTATCCCAATTTCAGGCCTGAAGTAAAAAGAGAGCCATCCTCTTGTGATTCACTACAAGCACGTTCCCACTTTTTCCCCTTTTTACGCACATCTGAAAGATGAAAAGGTGTTTTTACTTCTAATAGGGTAATCATCTACTGCGTGTATAGCAAAAAGATATAATATCTGCTATTACCACTAGTATTATTATTACATGAAAAAAAGATTTGACAGACCTTTATTCTGAAGTTTATTTCATGTACAGATTGTGTCTGTGTACACTCACACACACAATGAAAGGAGAAGAAAAATCAGCCTTGCACCAACAAAATGTGCATAAATTGTTTTTAATCTAAACTTATTTATAAATGGAACTTTGTCTCTGTGTGTGTGTGTGTGTGTGCGCG